>OY856187.1:314154453-314251953 GCA_963693315.1 Diogma glabrata | reverse complement strand
TTTGAAAGATTACAGATAGCATACTATTCTTGCATCAATCAATGCATTCATTTTCTTTTCGCCCCTTAACGTTTAATTTAAGACATATATTGCCTATTTCCAATTTTATTTTTTTAATTGCCGGCCTTTAAATTAGAATTATTCGTTCCAACAAACATAAAATATTTATGTGTGAAAGTTTAACATTTTATCAGCTATAATTGCTCTGTTGCATCAATTAAAAATGCATGTTTTTATCTACATGAATGATCAAAATTTTTGTAATGTAAAGCTTGGTCATAATATAATACATAGATAATACGGTTGTGCAATTTATAAAAAGTAGAATGGTTGTCTTTAGTTGTAGATGTTCGTTTTGGTTGTAGATCGTTTGAGTAGAATTGTTTGATTGGATAATGTGAGGAAATTTTTAATTTGTGTACGATGAAAGGGATAATAAAGAAAGAAAAGCGAAATGAAAATTTTTATTATTTATAATTGATCAAATGTTCGATCAATGACAGCATGTAAAATAAAATCAAAAAGATAACAATGTTATCAGTATTGTGATTGTGCCACAAATTATTTAATTGTTTGTTCAAATTAAATAAGTATTGAGTATTGAGTTTGTAAAAATCATTTATATTTTTGGTTAATGAAATTTTTGTGGCATTTTATAAAATTGTTGTGTTGCTAAGATTTTAATTTATAACAATGTTTAAAGCATGATAAATAAAAATCCAAGTATCAACATTTATATTGTATCACATTTTTTTGTACCTTTTATATGGGTGAGTTTGGATAAAAAACGGCTAAGAAGGCAAAACCTTTGTGTTAACTTACCGGTTATTGGAAGAATTTTAAATTTATGGTGACTGAATATACAAAAGGAAAATAAAATAAAAAATGATTGGGAGTTGGATTTCTTCGCATTAAAGTAATTAAGAGTTTGCATAAAAATATTATATTGAACATGACTTGTAAAATTATGCGCCTACAAGTTTTAACCGGTGTTAATGCTTGGACAATGACGAATTCGTTCAGAAACACATTTCTACGAAGCTGTTTTATTTGTATGGATCATTATGCGATGATTTGGATGAGAATGAGTTTTGGAGTGAATTACATAATATTTTTGTTTACTTTTATTAAACTGTTTCTTTTTTTATTCAACATCAAAGTTTTGATATAATTTTTTATCATAATTAAAAGATTTACAATTAATTCAATGAATTATTTGTGATATTACATCTCTCCGATGGAAATAATCCCATCATGAATAATAAGACTGAATCTAACAAAATATGGTGTGCAGTTTATGAAAATTTTTTTGCTATCCACAAAATTGTCGATCGATCTAGTTTCGAACCGATAAGAACTTTTTATTACACTTTAAAAAAGTATATCATTCTCATCAGGGCTAGTCGACTAGATACACTACCAAAAAAATTTGTCGCTATATAAACCTAAAATAGGTCACTACTCTAGCGAAGTATAAGAAACCAAAAAACTTTCATAAACATATGTTTATTAGATTCAGGTTTAGTCAATTTGTTTCTCTAGTTGATCACTATTGTTGTTATACTATATTCATTGAATTAATTGTAGATAATGTGTCGATAGACACAAGTGAAGATGGTCATCTTCTTCTTACCGATACAAGTTTGTTATCCAATTCTAACTTGGTTAGAGTATAACAACAATAGTGATCAACTAGAGAAACAAATTGACTAAACCTGAATCTAATAAACATATGTTTATGAAAGTTTTTTGGTTTCTTATACTTCGCTAGAGTAGTGACCTATTTTAGGTTTATATAGCGACAAATTTTTTTGGTAGTGTGTCTAGTCGGCTAGCCCTGATGAGAATGATATACTTTTTTAAAGTGTAATAAAAAGTTCTTATCGGTTCGAAACTAGATCGATCGACAATTTTGTGAATAGCAAAAAAATTTTCATAAATTGCACACCATATTTTGTTAGATTCAGTCTTATTAAAAGATTTACCAATCATTTACCATTTATTTCTATAATTATTATATCATACATTGCATGATTATCTATATTCTATTGTACTTACAACTTCTGCTATACAGTTTTCTTGCACTTATTTTTCTAAATTTTTTTAATTATGTTAATCTTAATTGTATTTATATACCATGTTTAATCAGATTTGTAAACATTAATATAACAGAAATTAATTAAAATAAATATATATTTAAACTATCAAAATAGATTGAAACGTGAGACTTTTCACGTTTGGAATAGATCCCTAAGGCATCTAGATATCCAGGGGATTTATAAGTTTTGAAAGTGATAAACGGTTATTCGTGGTCTTCGCCAGGGAAAAATCTCTAATTACTCTAATTTACTCTAACACTAACAAAATTCTATCGAGTATTTCTCCTTTAATTTTAGCTAACACGAAATGTAATAATTTAACACAAACAGAGACGAACTATAATACAAAAATTATATAAACTAAAATGATACAAAAAGTGCTTACATTAATTGTATGTTGAATGTTGTCTTCCAATATCATTCCTGTCCAAAAATTTCCTCTCCTTTTTCCATGCAATCCATCTCTCAATATATCCAGCGTTACATAATTTCCAATTATAGTACATAAATTTCCTTTTTAATTCTATATAAAATATCTATTTTATCCACTCGTTGCACTTTATACCGGTCAACAAATTTTGTTGCATGTAAATAACATCAACAAACTATCAGCATGCATATATTATTTATTTCTAATCCACAGACGTAATTTGCTTCGTCGACGCTATAATTTAACCAATTTCACGGTTTCCAACAAAGGAATAGATAACTTTAATTTCGAGCACTAAGCAATTTAAAAACTACTTTCACATGAAAATAAAAACATTTCTTCAACTATGTAATTATTTTTTGTGTATTTTATTTATATTCAACAATAAATTTTTATAAATTTAACACAATATGATTTTTCTTTATTTTACTTTCTTTTGCATTAAATCGAATCTTTTTTATACCTTTAATTTGGCGAACATTTATATTTTAATTTTAAGTTGTAACTCCGCTGAATTCAAAAATATTTTTTGATATATAATATTTAAAATAAAGTAAAAAAAAGAGAGTGTTTGTTTGTTGATTACATGAACTCTTCCGTTTCGTTTTATTTAGCAAAGAGATAAAATAAAAGAAAACAATTAAAATTCGAAATGTTTTAGAGAGGATTCTTATAACATATAAAATAAACTATTATGCCTTTGATGTTTTTTTTTGTACAGAAAGTTCGAAGATTGTGTATACTGAATGTTTGGTCGGTACAGAACTTAAATTTGTTTTAGAGTTAATGTAGATTTTCTCATAAATGCTACCCGTTAAACATCACGTAACTTGGCGGGCATAACAAGATTTTATGGAAAGAGATAGAAAATAAGTTACTTAGCCAGCCTGTTTATTAGAATCAGTTGGGTTCCAAACATCAACATCAAACATCAACACCTTCGTGCAATTTGTTGTCAAAACTAGAGTCAATTGAAGGATCGAGGTAACTGAAAGGTGTTTGCACTGAAGATTAATCATAGCCAATAGAGCATAGAATAGCCAATAACCGAAAAGTGCAGTTTTGTTTTTGAATGACAAACCAAAAAAAAATGTATAAACTTATCCATAACGACATGAAGCAATATGGATGAAACTTTTTTAAATGATCTTTGCCAAAACTATATATGTACATTCGATTAGATTTTGGATGATATTGAAAAACTAGTGAATGGTTTTCCGAAAAAATTTCATTCTTTATCAAATTTCGTTGATCTCGTGTGCAAATCTGGTTTATCTTTCACGTCACAAACTTCAAACCCTTATATTCGATTTTGATAAACTTTAATAAATAAAATTGTTTTTAATTGTTTCGTTGTAGTCCAAAAAAAATGTTTTTATTTCTTATAAATTATTCATTTTTATTTTATTGTGACGACGCGTTTCTGCTTTACTCCAAAGCTATCTTCAGGTCCAACAAAATAAAATACTAACATAACAAAAAATAACAAAAAAATGGAAAATTATATAATTTAAAAATATTTTGAAAAAAACTTACAAAAATGAAAACACTGTTTCAAAAAAGAAAAAGTGAGAATGAAAATTCACATATATTTTTTTAAAAATTCTAAAAAAAAAAACCAACAAACAGACTGAAACTTTAACTTCTATCTTTTAAATTATAAAAAATTAAACAAAAACTGATACAAACTGAAATTTAAATCAAAGCTAGGTAGGAATCAAATATTTAAATGAAAGATAAGTAAACGTTGTCAAAATAGGTGTGATCCGATTGTATATTCATATTATTTTGGAATTTTTTAATATAAATAGCTTCAGAAATTTTGCGCTTGGTAGTATTTGACTCAAAATTTAAAATCTCAGGATTATCCCAATCAATTTTATGATTACTGGAAACAGCATGATCACACAAAGCACTGTGTGACTTGTTACCCTTAGCAATATGATACTTATGATCCTTCAGTCTAGAAACAAGATATTGTTTAGTTTCACCAATATATGTTAGACCACAATTAAGTTCAGCACAATTAACTTTGTAAACTAAATTAGAGAAATATTGTTTGGGAACAGGATCTTTAAGAGGTGTGAAAATACGCTTTCGTAGAGTATTGCATGGTTTACCAACAGCTTTAATATTATAGCCATGCAAAACGCGATTTAAGTTCTCAAACAAAACTTTAGTATAAGGAAGGGAAACAAATTTAAAGGTGCTATCTTGATTATTAATAGTAGAAATGCCAAAATTTAAATTATTAAGTTTATTGATGGTATGATTAACGTGATAATCAATAAATTTAACAGGATAGTAGTTTTCTAAAAGAGTAGTTTTTAAAAATTTGAAATTTTTTTGATGAAAAATGGGATTTGATAATTTTAAAATTTTTTCTGTCAAAATAGATACAGTATTTTTTTTATAAGAAATAGGAAGAGAAGAGTTAAAATTCAAATACCGGCCAGACCAAGTAGGTTTTAGATACCAATCTGTAATTAACACACCAAAACTATTTTTTATAACTAAAGTGTCAAGAAATGCAATTTTATTTTCATTTTCAATTTCAACAGTGAATTTAAGACGAGGATGGAAATTATTAAATTTAGCAAGAACAGAATCAATTAATATACTAGGAACAGAGGTAAGAATATCATCAACATAACGTATATAAAATGGAAGAGTAAAATCTAAAGATTCAATAATTTTTATTTCTATAAATTCCATAACTAAATTAGCTAATACTGGACTAGCTGGGGAACCCATAGGTGAACCAAAAATTTGTTGATAAAATATATTTTTATAAGAAAAATAGCAATGGTTTAATACTAATAAGAGTCCTTCAATGAAAATGTCTTTTTCTAAAGTTTTATATTCAACATTATTTTTAGTTTTCCTAATATAATCAAAATTTTGTCGTCGAATATTACTAATTATAAATTCTTGAGAAGCAAACTCTTGAATAACTATTTCAATTTCATCCCATTTTCTATCTATACACTCAAGAACTAATGCATTTGGAATATTTGTGAAAAGTGATATAACATCTAAAGAAATCAAAGAATAATCTGTAGGAATAATTACATCTTTTAATTTATCAATAAAATCATAAGAATTTTTAACATGACTAAAGGTTTTTCCAACAACTCTTGATAAAATATCAGAATAAAATTTTGAAAGATTATATAAAGGAGAATTAATGTAAGAGACAATAGGACGTAATGGTTCACCAGACTTATGAACCTTTACTAATCCATATATCCGTGGAAAAGAACTATTATACTTCCGCATAAGAGTTGCATGTTCATTTGTTATATTACTTTTAAGTTCTAGTTTACTAATAAATGTATTTGTTTTTCTTTGCAAATATCCAGTTTTATCTTTCGGAATTACTTTATAAGTATCAGGGTCATTTAAAAATGAAGACATTTTACTATCATAATCAGATGAATTCATAACAACTGTTATGTTACCTTTGTCAGCTTGGGTTACAATTAAATGAGGATTATCATTGAAAAAAGAATTTGTCTCTGTGAGATATTTTTGTAAAATTTTGGTTTTGAAGTCAATCTTTTTATGTGAATTTTTATAATTACTAATAATATTGCATAAACTATTGCGAGCAATAATTTTATCAGAATCATCTAAATGGAAAATAGCAGATTCTAAATGTGTGATTAAATCATAAAAATTTAATTTATTATTATGGAAATTGAATTTTGGACCTAGACTAAGAATAAAAAGAACATTAGAAGGAATAGATGCTGTTGAAAGATTTTTAACCCACTTCTCACTAGTGATATTTAAAATTTCAGTTCGTAGAAATTCAAAATTATTTTCCAAAAGAAGATTAAATTTTTCAATCTGTTTTAGTTTAATTTCATTAAAAAGCTTATCATAACTAAAGTTAATATGATCATTAAAATCATTGAAAACATCATTTGAAACAATGTTACCAAGTTTTGAAATTAAAGATCTTTTTTCTTTAGTATTAAAATTAATTTCTGCAAAGTTATTACTAATTTCTAGATTTAAGACTTTAAATAGAAAATTATTAACTATTTTGTTAAAAGCTGTACTATTAAATTGATTATTTAATTTTTTGAAGTTGTGTTTTAACCAAGAAGGTATAATTTGATAACTTCTACAATTCAATAGGAAAATTTTCTTGTTATTTAGAGCTGCTAATTTGTTAGATGTGTTAAGTAATTCCTTCATTATTTTTTTAGCCTCAAGACCATATAATTGTTCTACATAGTTGAAAAAAGATGTTGTAGCTGCCATGTTGTTAGTATTATTTTTTGTTTATCGTAGTGTTTCTTAACGAACAGTAGTTTAAAATAATATGATTATTAATTCATTGGACGAGATAATATAAAATTGTTTTTATTCGTTGTAGTCCAAAAAAAATGTTTTTATTTCATATAAATTATTCATTTTTATTTTATTGTGACGACGCGTTTCTGCTTTACTCCAAAGCTATCTTCAGGTCCAACAAAATAAAATACTAACATAACAAAAAATAACAAAAAAATGGAAAATTATATAATTTAAAAATATTTTGAAAAAAACTTACAAAAATGAAAACACTGTTTCAAAAAAGAAAAACTGAGAATGAAAATTCACATATATTTTTTTAAAAATTCTAAAAAAAAAAAACCAACAAACAGACTGAAACTTTAACTTCTATCTTTTAAATTATAAAAAATTAAACAAAAACTGATACAAACTGAAATTTAAATCAAAGCTAGGTAGGAATCAAATATTTAAATGAAAGATAAGTAAACGTTGTCAAAATAGGTGTGATCCGATTGTATATTCATATTATTTTGGAATTTTTTAATATAAATAGCTTCAGAAATTTTGCGCTTGGTAGTATTTGACTCAAAATTTAAAATCTCAGGATTATCCCAATCAATTTTATGATTACTGGAAACAGCATGATCACACAAAGCACTGTGTGACTTGTTACCCTTAGCAATATGATACTTATGATCCTTCAGTCTAGAAACAAGATATTGTTTAGTTTCACCAATATATGTTAGACCACAATTAAGTTCAGCACAATTAACTTTGTAAACTAAATTAGAGAAATATTGTTTGGGAACAGGATCTTTAAGAGGTGTGAAAATACGCTTTCGTAGAGTATTGCATGGTTTACCAACAGCTTTAATATTATAGCCATGCAAAACGCGATTTAAGTTCTCAAACAAAACTTTAGTATAATACCATAAAATACCATAAAAAACGTTATAACGATAAAATTCGATTTAGCAGGTTTACACTCTAAGCCGACGAAATGCAAGTTTTTTCACATAAAAATCCAGGCAATCATATTTTTACATGACTGAAGGCTGTGTGGAAACAAATACACATTTTGTTGATGAATGCAATAATTCAAAATATTGTTTTAAATAATAATTTAAAAGATAGAAGTTAAAGTTTCAGTCTGTTTGTTGGTTTTTTTTTTAGAATTTTTAAAAAAATATATGTGAATTTTCATTCTCAGTTTTTCTTTTTTGAAACAGTGTTTTCATTTTTGTAAGTTTTTTTCAAAATATTTTTAAATTATGTAATTTTCCATTTTTTTGTTATTTTTTGTTATGTTAGTATTTTATTTTGTTGGACCTGAAGATAGCTTTGGAGTAAAGCAGAAACGCGTCGTCACAATAAAATAAAAATGAATAATTTATAAGAAATAAAAACATTTTTTTTGGACTACAACGAATAAAAACAATTTTATATTATTTCGTCCAATGAATTAATAATCATATTATTTTAATAAATAAGTAGGTATAATTAATAAGAACTGAAACAATTCTTATGCTATGTCGTTAAAAAACAATATTTTGAATTATTGCATTCATCAACAAAATGTGTATTTGTTTCCACACAGCCTTCAGTCATGTAATAATATGATTGCCTGGATTTTTATGTGAAAAAACTTGCATTTCGTCGGCTTAGAGTGTAAACCTGCTAAGTCGAATTTTATCGTTATAACGTTTTTTATGGTATTCAAATAGTGTAAAAAAAGATACACAATTGAGAATAAATTTCACTGTCAATTTTATTTTACAACCGTCAAAAACGCATGATGAATAAAACTGTCAAATCCCTGACTTCAAAACGCTCAAAACAACATAACTGCTAAATCCATGTTAACCGTCGTTTGTACCGGCACGTGTGCCTGCAAAGCATTACTATTTTCTGTGATAATAGTCTAAATAAAGGTTAAGCCTTAAAAAACTACAAAGGTATGTGTTTGTATTGTTATCTTATTATATTTTTGTGTATCATAATATCATAAAGGGCTATTATTTTGAAAACGTACATTTGTTTGACGATTTTTACATTTTTGATATTTTAAAAATCTGAAATTTTGATATATTCTTGGTATTGACGAAATAAAAAGTAATTTCTGAATTATTTTTTTGAGTACTCTTAATCGGAGTTATGCGCGTGTGAATTTTGAGGCCTTTTCACGATGTTTTGTTATGGTGTTTAATGTTTTGCTTATAGATCCTACAAATGCGATTTACGTATATTTTTGCAAGTAAAGAGGAAATAGTTGAATAATCGAAATGTGTAAGTTAGATTTTAATAATTTTTCTCTTTTCCTCCAGTTTCAGTGTACATTTTTACATTGTGTGTTTCCGTATATCCGGTTAAAACACATTCCCTGAGTCGCAACGTGGTGAACTCTGAGAAGCTGATTTAGACATCAGGGTTTTCTTCCAAGAACTTTTCTTAGATGTCGGTGAGAGACCATAACACCAACCGCTTTGATTTCTCGATTCTTGTAACAACATCTTTAAGAACAGGCATTGTTCTAATAATTTTAATTGCTTGTTCCGTCAATGGCCCAATAAAAATAGCCAAGTCCTATTTACCATTCACGAACTAATGCTTGACAATTCAAGGGTAAAACTATATACTGGGTCTTTTCTGTAAACCATAGATATGCCGATTAATGGTTCTAGTACTGGCCAAATAACAATAGCCAAGTACTGTTAACCAATAATGACCCAGTACTTGGTCGCATTTCTAAGTCCACTTAACCCTTCTTGGATATTCACCGGAAAACACTACACCCAATAAAATAATTGCCAAAATAATTGCCAAAATGTTTTTCTTTGCCTTTGTAATATTTATACTAATTCATTAAATTATGATTTTTATAGAAAAAAATATTTATTTATAATAGTCGTATTCTTATGTTAGTGTTAAGATGTTGAAAGGATATCAAAATCTTCGCTGGTTGGGATCTCCAATTCTTATTCTCAAGATAATCCTGTTTTAATGAGTAATGCACAGAATTTTTCAATATATTTGATTCACATTTAGTAATTAATTAATTTCATAAAAACACATGTGAAAAGAGTCTCAAAAATTCACACGCGCATTAATCCGATTCAGAGTACTCAAAAAAAATCCAGTAATTGTTTTTTTCCCTAGCAATACTAACAATTAATATATCAATATTTCAGATTTCTTAAAAATAGTCCATTTTTTTCGATGTACGTTTTAAAAAGAATAGCCCAATACAAATAATTGCAATAATTTTTGTTTACGAAAAACTTGCTAAGTTCTATATCTATACCTCAGAGGTAAACTGCACTATGTTACTAGTAAAATACATAGAACATAGTGCAGTTTACCTCCGAGGTACTGATATTAAAAATTAAATTTAATTAAAAAAACCTGTTAAGTCACAAAAGTGGTTATAAAAAAATAAATACTAAAAATAAATAAGGAAGGAATAAAAATAAAGGAATACAAATAAATGTTCAGAAATGTAAAAGCTTTTAAAAAAAATATTTTCAATTTTTTTAAAAAATGTTTTTTGCCTCTCCTGATAATTTAATTTCTTGGCTGTTAGCAGGTTTACACTCTAAGCCGACGATTTGCTTTTTCGCGTTATTAAACAGAGAGGGAGAGGAAACAACGAAATAAATATTTTAATCTTCAATGAAATCAAACACTGACAAGTTTTGCTTAAGCTTGGTGAATAAAGCGGGTACCAAATCTGCAACCAAACTTTTGTTGTCCACTTGTCCACTTTCAGTATAATTGTTTTTATTGTGCTTGTTTTTATATAAGTGTTTCTAAATTTACAGCTAAAGAAAGTTAAGTTTGTGTTCGATTTGACTAAAATAACTGAATTTATTGAACATATATTTGAGTTGTTTTAGATAATTCAGTCAGTCATAAATCATGATACAAATTGATTGATTTTAACAAACATTTTCTAATAACATGGTGGAGAATGCTGCCATTCCACTTTTTTATTTGACAAAAATATTTCTATAACATTTAGGAAAATAACACTTAATCTGTTTTAATAGGTCTAGAACTCTGTAGACAGATCAAACTGTACATCATCTCTTTTTCGGTTTATCGCTTTAATATACCTGTGATATAAATTTTTCTAAGCAACCCTAATTGTTGTGTAATAGAGTGTAACAAAGGGTTTTTGGTTGATTAAAGCTAGAATGCAAAATTTGAAAGCAATAAACTATGTTTATTTCTTTAATAGACATGGCTAATCTTTGAAACTAAGGAATTGGAACTAACAAATTATTCAAACGCAATTGCTGTTATCTTTTGCTAAAAACTCAGAATCTCTTTTTTCAAACTAAAACCTTCGTCACTCATTTAAAAAAATCTAAAAGCCATTCTTTCAATTTGAAATTCTTAATTTTAAGAACATAATTAAATTGATAATCTTCACAAATCAACCAAAAACCATCCTGACAAAAAGGTTGACTTTAATAAGATTAATCTTCTCATGTTTCTGTCACATAAAAGGTATAAAATAACAAACAGCTTTTTTTCTTGTTCGTTTTTTCAAATAAGACTGGAAAATAACACCTGAGTTATAATAACACAAAAAAGGTAGTCCCTGAAAGGATCTCCGCTTACAATGCAAATTGAATATGAAAGAAGGAGAATAGAAAACGGAATAACAAACAAATTGAAAATCTCAAAAACACTTTTAAAATATGAAGATTTGAAGTGTATGAAATGGTTTTGATTTATTTAAATGTTTTTCTTGTTGTTTTAGTATATGGCATGGCTACCTGAACTGATAAATTGGGGCCTTTTTGAAAAGTTAATGCGATTTAGATGATTTTATTTTCGAATCAACAAAATTATGCTAATCTACAACAAAACATATGTGAAAATTTTATTTTTAAGTTAGTGGGCAAAGAGTAAAGGGTATAAAACAATTATGGATGAAATATATGTCGCAGTTTGCAGTCGGTTATTTTTTCATTAATTTTATGAAATATTGTTGATTTGAGATACCATAAATTTCGCAAATAGCTATTGTACAACCAAAATTAACCCAGTCATACAGAAAATTAATGGATGGAATGATAATCGATAAAAAGAATCCGTTGGTTAAAAAAAAAAAGAAATATAAAATTCTGGGTTGGAGGTTGACTGCCAAATAAATAAAATCGAACGCATGAAGTATATTCATTAGGTTACAAGTGAGATTTTGTTAAAACAAATAGGCCCCAAGTTTAAAACTAAATAAATTTTGTTGTTTAAATAGTAAATTAATTTATTAATTTAAAATATTAAATATTGTTAAATATTAAATTAAATGAAAGTTCTAAAATGTTATGGCATCACTGATATTAAGTTCAATTGCTCTGATAATTTCCCGGGGCAATTATCTCGAATATTTTATTCTTTTTACAGAAGTATAAAATAACAAATGTTTCAAAATTTTTAATTAAGAGATGATTATTTCAATTATTTAGGTAAGTTGGAACAAACTTTCCAAACGAATTTCCCTCGATCATAAAAAAAAAATAAATAAAAAAAAATAAATAAAAAATAAATTCTCCATTGATAGCATCCACTTGCTTTCGAAATATTCGCAAAAAAAAATATTTCGAACTGTCACCACTCTTGGAAAATTGCTACTGATAATATAAATGTGTGTTGGTGCAGAGACACTTGTGGTTGGACATTTGTGGGTGGTTGGTAAAAACGCATGAAATCACACAACGGTTCACAACAGTTCTACGTCCCAATTGGTTTTTTTGCAAGTTTTTGCATTTTTTCAGCGTCTTTATTTGTTTTACAGCCTACAATAATGAAGTGATTATGATAAAATTTTCAATTAGTGTGAGAAAATGATGAAAGAAAGCATAATAATAAAGAAAGCTAAGTTTTAAGAAAACTGGTACAAAAAGGTCATTATGCATAAAAGCATAACAGGGTTTATAGTTTTCATACTACTTACATTCTCCTGCACAAAAACACAAAAAACAAACGATTCAGTGCGTTTTTTCAAACCATTAATTTACATTATGCTATATCTGATATACAAAAGATACAACTATTTGTCAATTTATACTGACAAAACGCCTGCTGGAGAACATGTGAAAAGATTCAATGCTCCACTCTAGACGAAATGGTAATTATTACATTCGAAGATCAACTTAAATCTAACGAAATTGTTCATCATATAGAAGAATTATGATAAATAGAGAAAAGATATAGAAACTCATCGATGCCACGAAGTCCTACAATATCCAATCATTTTTCGGGATGGTGCTGATAGATATCTCTTCAACGTTAAAACATTAAACCTATTCAGTGGTGGGACAATAAATCAAAAATCCAGCGCAAGGAATCATACCGATTAATTACACTAGTTTAATAATTTTGATCTTATTTTGTCTTCCTTACTTAAACCCAACTTTTCTTGTGAATTTTAACCTGCTGAACACGAATATCATATTTATTTTTTTAGGTTAGCTATTTTTTTTGAAATATTCGCAAAAAACCAATTATTTCGGTGAAAAAAAAAGTTGTTTCGGTTTTTGGATCGTCTATTTTACAAAACAAATAAATTCAATGTGTTAATAAAAGAAGTGCATACTATAGAAGTGCTAACAAACATTTTGAGTTTTTTTTTTGTAAAAATCCATCAAGGATTCTGGAAGTTACACTCGAAAAAAGTTTAAAAAATATCAGAAATTTATGTTATTTTAAAACTTTTCCATATTCAACGCCATAAATTTTGAACAAACAATGATTGCAATTTTTTAATTTCTTGGAACCTAGAGTAAATTTAATTTCCTATCTTTTGAGTTAAAAAACTTGAATATTGGTGCAGGTTGCACCAAGTTATTCAGGTTTTCCAAAAAAAAATCAACACAAAAATTTGGAAAAAAACATTTTTTACTAAGAATAATTTAAATTCTGCAACATAATTGATTTATATATCATATATATATATATATATATATATATATATATATATATATATATATATATATATATATATATATATATATATATATATATATATATATATATATATATATATATATATATATATATATGTATATATATATATATATATATATATATATATATATATATATATATATATATATATATATAAGTTGTTATTCAAATTTTTGCATAAAAACTGCGAGCTATTTTGAGTTTTCGTTATTTCAACCGCGTTTATGTATTTTTGCTTTTCTTTTTGTGCCGCATCGTAAATATTATTTTAGATTTCAGTCGTTCATAAACATCAGTTAAGAATTCATTTAAAATACTAAAGTGTAAAGTTGAATTTATTTACATGGCGTCTAGAAAAGTTTTAGGTGTGAAAATAGTCCAAAATTCATTTTGTTTTATTTTGTTGGAATTTGCATAATCATCCTGCTAAAATAATCAATCCATATATTATAAGAATTGCATACCTGCATTATTTCGGCATAAAATTGAATGAATAGTTATGTCAACTGCAACTTAACACATGCAAGATGGTACAATAGAGAAAATGTTCATTCTACTGTTCTTTCTACAGTGTGCGGCTTAGATATTCATATAAACTGCGTCTCACATATGGACAATTATATATTTCGTGTTCTATAAGGAAAAAAAGGCGGCAAACTGGATCAATCTGAACAGAACATGCAACAACAAAAATAATGTATACCCAGAAGCATTGTTATATTAAGCAAATTACTTTAAATTATTCTTTCTAAAACTAGAGACACTCTGATAATTGATTCCTTCTAAAAGTATCACAATAATTAATAGATTGAGTGCTGAGACTGAAATTTTTTTTTTTTTTAAAGGCGTTCATGCTCCATGTAGGAGCGTTGCCAGGCTAATCAGCTTTGAATATTCACCACGGTCGTTCGCAATAGCGAACGAATAATTACCATGGCAGCCGATTTTTTTAAAGTCGTTTATTACGTCAGTCTCCCTTTGTAGTCGTGGTCTTCCTCGCGGTCTACCACTTCCTGGGGTACTAACGTACATTTTTCTAATCATTCCAGACTGTGAATCGGCTCGTAGAACATGCCCAAACCAAGCAATCCTATTAGAACGGATACAACCTATTATATCAGGACCCTCAAGAAGGTCTCTGATCTCAAAGTTATACCGGGTTCTATACTCTCCATCGTCTGTCTTAAGTGGACCAAAAATGTAGCGTACGATCTTACGCTCAAATACAGATAAATGCGATTCGTCATTTTGTGTAATGGTCCACGTTTGTGACCCATACATCATAACCGGTCTAAACAATGTCTTGTAGAACTTGAGCTTGGTGTTAGTTGATACATACGGTGATCCAAGAAGAGGTTTAATTGAGTAGAAAGTTCGATTACCTGCAGCGATTCGAGCTTTAATGTCTGTAAGTATGCTGTTGTTTGAGTCAAGCATTGATCCCAAATATTTAAAGGATTCAACTCCCTCAATTCGTTCATCGCCGCACATCAAATCTTTCTTCTCAGCCTCTCTTGAAACATTCATATGTTTGGTTTTATTGTAGTTAATTTTCAGACCAATTTTCCTAGCACCACTGTCAAGCGACTTAAAGGTCTCACTCATAACAGCTTCACTTCGGCCGAGGATGACAACATCATCAGCGTAAGCAATCATCTGTACTGAGTTTATTGACAAGATATTGTTATTAGTCGGTAGTTTCTTTTGACGGCACACATATTCCAAGGCTAGATTAAAAAGTATAGGAGAGATAGCATCCCCTTGTCTTAATCCGGAGTCGACTTTAAAAAACTTTGATATTTCGTTCTCTACTCGCACACAGCATTGAGAGTTCTGTACTGTCATTTTGCATAGTGATACCAGTTTACCAGGAATTCCCATTGAAACCAGAGCAGACCATAGAGTCTCTCGTTAGAGAGAGTCGTAGGCCTGCCTGAAATCAATGAAAAGTTGGTGCTCAGGTATGTTGAACTCTCGGCACTTTTCCAAAATCATCCTTATCGAGAAAAGTGCATCGGTAGTACCTCGGCCCCGCCGGAAGCCACACTGATATTCTCCAAACAGTTGTTCAGCAAAAGGATTGATTTTGGATAGCGAAATGTATGAAAAGATCTTATATGCTGTGCAGAGGAGAACGATTCCTCTATAGTTTGCACATTGTAGGTGATTACCTTTTTTATGGATTGGTATCAGCATAGCTGTGTTCCAGTCCTGTGGCATGGTTTCAGCCCTCCAGATCATTTGAACAAGTTCAAACAATCTTGAGGATAGAGTTTCGCCACCATGTACAATCATTTCGGATGTTATATCGTCGATACCAGGTGCTTTATTGCATTTTAATTTTGACAGCGCCGCGTCGAATTCCTCTTTGGTGGGTTCGTCTACATGTACCTTTGACGCACGAATATGCTTTGCTCGTCCCCCGACTTGTTGCTCGTCACTTAAGTTGAGAAGATTCTCAAAATAAGCGGCCCAAGTATCTAAAATATTTTTAAGGTCTACTTGTAGCTCCCCATCTTCGTTTTGAATAGCAGTTGATCTAGTTTGAGGGCCTTTCTTTAAGGTTTTAACCTGTTGAAAGAAGTTACGCGATTGATGTTCCTTATTGAAGCTTTCAATCTCCTCACACTGTCTCTTCCACCATTCTCTCTTCGTTCGTCTACATAGCTTTGTAACGGCTTGTCTTGCCAGTTTATAGTTTTCCTTCGTGGACCTGGTGTTGCGTCCTTGTAGACACTTCAGATAGTAATCTCTTTTGTATTGAATAGCGTCAAGGCATGCTTGATCCATCCATGGCTTCTGGGAGTGGTTCTGTGGTCGTCCAAGTATTCCCTCAGCAGCGCTTAAAGCAGCATCTTTGAGCAAATACCATGACTTATCGACGTCTCCATTAATGGTTTCTGATTTATCCAATGCTTCGGCAATATGGATTTGATATCTTTCTTCTGTTTCAGCATTTTTTAATGATGAGATGTTAAAACGTTTCCGTTGATTGAATTTTGGAATGCCTGGATTTGGGAAGTGAAACCCTATCGTTGCACAAACAAGGAAGTGATCACTTCCAATGTATGCACCTCTAAACCGTGTTTGTTTCATAACCTCTTTCAGTGCTATGCATAAATTATGCTTCTCGTCGACGGTCTTAGCTTCAGTTGGTGCATGTACGGCAATAAGAGAAATATAGTTATATGTACCGCGTACACGTAGGTAGCAGATCCTCTCACTAACCGGGATAAATTTCATCACGGCTTCTTGTATGCGTGCACCAACAAGAAAGCCAGTACCAAATTCTCTTCGAGAAGGATGACCACTACAGTATAGAGAGTGACTATCCAAGTCTTGTTTTCCGATTATCGGCTGTCTAATTTCTTGTAGAGCAATAATATCCATCCTACACCTCTCAGCCTCTGTTTCCAGACTTATAAGAGCATCAGGAGCGCTCAGGCTGCGCACGTTCCACGTTCCGATTCGGTAGTCTGGTCCTTTTCCAGGTCCAGGTAAAATTATAATTTTTTGTCCGGGTCTGTTATTCTCTTTCTGATAACCAAATTTAACATATTAGTTTTTTGCCGGGGTTAGGGTGTTAACCTTAGGCCCAACCCAAATTGTCGTGAATGGGTCCGTTCTGCATATTAAGGTCACCAGAAACAACATTTTTCCACTTTTAAATAGCGAGCCGCTTGATTCAAGACAGACGCCCGCTCCAAGCCGCCCCTGACATGGAGAACAGACCTTTGAGTCGCATTGGTTGTAAGGCGCCAATTCGCCGTGATGTAGCGTCATTGACTAAGCAGTTTTTACTCTGCTTGTCTCCAATACACCAACCTAATTCTGTCAGCATTACCCAGGCAACACGGCGCACAGTGGGATTTTTTGTGCAATAAGTCATTTTTTCGACACATAAAATTTAAAAATGTAATGATGCAGTTTTGTAGAAAATTGATTCAGTATGAAGAATCCATAAATTTCAATCCCAAAAAAACGTTTATTTGTCTTTGAAATAATGAAGTAAAGTCACATGTAAATTTTGGTCCAAAATATTGAAAACTGTTTACGCACTTCTATAGTGTTTGTACGTAAGATAGCTTTATTGCTCTAATTTAAATATCAGTCATACAGAAAATTAATGGATGGAATGATAATCGATAAAAAGAATCCGTTGGTTAAAAAAAAAAAGAAATATAAAATTCTGGGTTGGAGGTTGACTGCCAAATAAATAAAATCGAACGCATGAAGTATATTCATTAGGTTACAAGTGAGATTTTGTTAAAACAAATAGGCCCCAAGTTTAAAACTAAATAAATTTTGTTGTTTAAATAGTAAATTAATTTATTAATTTAAAATATTAAATATTGTTAAATATTAAATTAAATGAAAGTTCTAAAATGTTATGGCATCACTGATATTAAGTTCAATTGCTCTGATAATTTCCCGGGGCAATTATCTCGAATATTTTATTCTTTTTACAGAAGTATAAAATAACAAATGTTTCAAAATTTTTAATTAAGAGATGATTATTTCAATTATTTAGGTAAGTTGGAACAAACTTTCCAAACGAATTTCCCTCGATCATAAAAAAAAAATAAATAAAAAAAAATAAATAAAAAATAAATTCTCCATTGATAGCATCCACTTGCTTTCGAAATATTCGCAAAAAAAAATATTTCGAACTGTCACCACTCTTGGAAAATTGCTACTGATAATATAAATGTGTGTTGGTGCAGAGACACTTGTGGTTGGACATTTGTGGGTGGTTGGTAAAAACGCATGAAATCACACAACGGTTCACAACAGTTCTACGTCCCAATTGGTTTTTTTGCAAGTTTTTGCATTTTTTCAGCGTCTTTATTTGTTTTACAGCCTACAATAATGAAGTGATTATGATAAAATTTTCAATTAGTGTGAGAAAATGATGAAAGAAAGCATAATAATAAAGAAAGCTAAGTTTTAAGAAAACTGGTACAAAAAGGTCATTATGCATAAAAGCATAACAGGGTTTATAGTTTTCATACTACTTACATTCTCCTGCACAAAAACACAAAAAACAAACGATTCAGTGCGTTTTTTCAAACCATTAATTTACATTGTGCTATATCTGATATACAAAAGATACAACTATTTGTCAATTTATACTGACAAAACGCCTGCTGGAGAACATGTGAAAAGATTCAATGCTCCACTCTAGACGAAATGGTAATTATTACATTCGAAGATCAACTTAAATCTAACGAAATTGTTCATCATATAGAAGAATTATGATAAATAGAGAAAAGATATAGAAACTCATCGATGCCACGAAGTCCTACAATATCCAATCATTTTTCGGGATGGTGCTGATAGATATCTCTTCAACGTTAAAACATTAAACCTATTCAGTGGTGGGACAATAAATCAAAAATCCAGCGCAAGGAATCATACCGATTAATTACACTAGTTTAATAATTTTGATCTTATTTTGTCTTCCTTACTTAAACCCAACTTTTCTTGTGAATTTTAACCTGCTGAACACGAATATCATATTTATTTTTTTAGGTTAGCTATTTTTTTTGAAATATTCGCAAAAAACCAATTATTTCGGTGAAAAAAAAAGTTGTTTCGGTTTTTGGATCGTCTATTTTACAAAACAAATAAATTCAATGTGTTAATAAAAGAAGTGCATACTATAGAAGTGCTAACAAACATTTTGAGTTTTTTTTGTAAAAATCCATCAAGGATTCTGGAAGTTACACTCGAAAAAAGTTTAAAAAATATCAGAAATTTATGTTATTTTAAAACTTTTCCATATTCAACGCCATAAATTTTGAACAAACAATGATTGCAATTTTTTAATTTCTTGGAACCTAGAGTAAATTTAATTTCCTATCTTTTGAGTTAAAAAACTTGAATATTGGTGCAGGTTGCACCAAGTTATTCAGGTTTTCCAAAAAAAAATCAACACAAAAATTTGGAAAAAAACATTTTTTACTAAGAATAATTTAAATTCTGCAACATAATTGATTTATATATCATATATATATATATATATATATATATATATATATATATATATATATATATATATATATATATATATATATATATATATATATATATATATATATATATATATATATATATATATATATATATATATATATATATATATATATATATATATGTATATATATATATATATATATATATATATATATATATATATATATATATATATATATATATAAGTTGTTATTCAAATTTTTGCATAAAAACTGCGAGCTATTTTGAGTTTTCGTTATTTCAACCGCGTTTATGTATTTTTGCTTTTCTTTTTGTGCCGCATCGTAAATATTATTTTAGATTTCAGTCGTTCATAAACATCAGTTAAGAATTCATTTAAAATACTAAAGTGTAAAGTTGAATTTATTTACATGGCGTCTAGAAAAGTTTTAGGTGTGAAAATAGTCCAAAATTCATTTTGTTTTATTTTGTTGGAATTTGCATAATCATCCTGCTAAAATAATCAATCCATATATTATAAGAATTGCATACCTGCATTATTTCGGCATAAAATTGAATGAATAGTTATGTCAACTGCAACTTAACACATGCAAGATGGTACAATAGAGAAAATGTTCATTCTACTGTTCTTTCTACAGTGTGCGGCTTAGATATTCATATAAACTGCGTCTCACATATGGACAATTATATATTTCGTGTTCTATAAGGAAAAAAAGGCGGCAAACTGGATCAATCTGAACAGAACATGCAACAACAAAAATAATGTATACCCAGAAGCATTGTTATATTAAGCAAATTACTTTAAATTATTCTTTCTAAAACTAGAGACACTCTGATAATTGATTCCTTCTAAAAGTATCACAATAATTAATAGATTGAGTGCTGAGACTGAAATTTTTTTTTTTTTTAAAGGCGTTCATGCTCCATGTAGGAGCGTTGCCAGGCTAATCAGCTTTGAATATTCACCACGGTCGTTCGCAATAGCGAACGAATAATTACCATGGCAGCCGATTTTTTTAAAGTCGTTTATTACGTCAGTCTCCCTTTGTAGTCGTGGTCTTCCTCGCGGTCTACCACTTCCTGGGGTACTAACGTACATTTTTCTAATCATTCCAGACTGTGAATCGGCTCGTAGAACATGCCCAAACCAAGCAATCCTATTAGAACGGATACAACCTATTATATCAGGACCCTCAAGAAGGTCTCTGATCTCAAAGTTATACCGGGTTCTATACTCTCCATCGTCTGTCTTAAGTGGACCAAAAATGTAGCGTACGATCTTACGCTCAAATACAGATAAATGCGATTCGTCATTTTGTGTAATGGTCCACGTTTGTGACCCATACATCATAACCGGTCTAAACAATGTCTTGTAGAACTTGAGCTTGGTGTTAGTTGATACATACGGTGATCCAAGAAGAGGTTTAATTGAGTAGAAAGTTCGATTACCTGCAGCGATTCGAGCTTTAATGTCTGTAAGTATGCTGTTGTTTGAGTCAAGCATTGATCCCAAATATTTAAAGGATTCAACTCCCTCAATTCGTTCATCGCCGCACATCAAATCTTTCTTCTCAGCCTCTCTTGAAACATTCATATGTTTGGTTTTATTGTAGTTAATTTTCAGACCAATTTTCCTAGCACCACTGTCAAGCGACTTAAAGGTCTCACTCATAACAGCTTCACTTCGGCCGAGGATGACAACATCATCAGCGTAAGCAATCATCTGTACTGAGTTTATTGACAAGATATTGTTATTAGTCGGTAGTTTCTTTTGACGGCACACATATTCCAAGGCTAGATTAAAAAGTATAGGAGAGATAGCATCCCCTTGTCTTAATCCGGAGTCGACTTTAAAAAACTTTGATATTTCGTTCTCTACTCGCACACAGCATTGAGAGTTCTGTACTGTCATTTTGCATAGTGATACCAGTTTACCAGGAATTCCCATTGAAACCAGAGCAGACCATAGAGTCTCTCGTTAGAGAGAGTCGTAGGCCTGCCTGAAATCAATGAAAAGTTGGTGCTCAGGTATGTTGAACTCTCGGCACTTTTCCAAAATCATCCTTATCGAGAAAAGTGCATCGGTAGTACCTCGGCCCCGCCGGAAGCCACACTGATATTCTCCAAACAGTTGTTCAGCAAAAGGATTGATTTTGGATAGCGAAATGTATGAAAAGATCTTATATGCTGTGCAGAGGAGAACGATTCCTCTATAGTTTGCACATTGTAGGTGATTACCTTTTTTATGGATTGGTATCAGCATAGCTGTGTTCCAGTCCTGTGGCATGGTTTCAGCCCTCCAGATCATTTGAACAAGTTCAAACAATCTTGAGGATAGAGTTTCGCCACCATGTACAATCATTTCGGATGTTATATCGTCGATACCAGGTGCTTTATTGCATTTTAATTTTGACAGCGCCGCGTCGAATTCCTCTTTGGTGGGTTCGTCTACATGTACCTTTGACGCACGAATATGCTTTGCTCGTCCCCCGACTTGTTGCTCGTCACTTAAGTTGAGAAGATTCTCAAAATAAGCGGCCCAAGTATCTAAAATATTTTTAAGGTCTACTTGTAGCTCCCCATCTTCGTTTTGAATAGCAGTTGATCTAGTTTGAGGGCCTTTCTTTAAGGTTTTAACCTGTTGAAAGAAGTTACGCGATTGATGTTCCTTATTGAAGCTTTCAATCTCCTCACACTGTCTCTTCCACCATTCTCTCTTCGTTCGTCTACATAGCTTTGTAACGGCTTGTCTTGCCAGTTTATAGTTTTCCTTCGTGGACCTGGTGTTGCGTCCTTGTAGACACTTCAGATAGTAATCTCTTTTGTATTGAATAGCGTCAAGGCATGCTTGATCCATCCATGGCTTCTGGGAGTGGTTCTGTGGTCGTCCAAGTATTCCCTCAGCAGCGCTTAAAGCAGCATCTTTGAGCAAATACCATGACTTATCGAAGTCTCCATTAATGGTTTCTGATTTATCCAATGCTTCGGCAATATGGATTTGATATCTTTCTTCTGTTTCAGCATTTTTTAATGATGAGATGTTAAAACGTTTCCGTTGATTGAATTTTGGAATGCCTGGATTTGGGAAGTGAAACCCTATCGTTGCACAAACAAGGAAGTGATCACTTCCAATGTATGCACCTCTAAACCGTGTTTGTTTCATAACCTCTTTCAGTGCTATGCATAAATTATGCTTCTCGTCGACGGTCTTAGCTTCAGTTGGTGCATGTACGGCAATAAGAGAAATATAGTTATATGTACCGCGTACACGTAGGTAGCAGATCCTCTCACTAACCGGGATAAATTTCATCACGGCTTCTTGTATGCGTGCACCAACAAGAAAGCCAGTACCAAATTCTCTTCGAGAAGGATGACCACTACAGTATAGAGAGTGACTATCCAAGTCTTGTTTTCCGATTATCGGCTGTCTAATTTCTTGTAGAGCAATAATATCCATCCTACACCTCTCAGCCTCTGTTTCCAGACTTATAAGAGCATCAGGAGCGCTCAGGCTGCGCACGTTCCACGTTCCGATTCGGTAGTCTGGTCCTTTTCCAGGTCCAGGTAAAATTATAATTTTTTGTCCGGGTCTGTTATTCTCTTTCTGATAACCAAATTTAACATATTAGTTTTTTGCCGGGGTTAGGGTGTTAACCTTAGGCCCAACCCAAATTGTCGTGAATGGGTCCGTTCTGCATATTAAGGTCACCAGAAACAACATTTTTCCACTTTTAAATAGCGAGCCGCTTGATTCAAGACAGACGCCCGCTCCAAGCCGCCCCTGACATGGAGAACAGACCTTTGAGTCGCATTGGTTGTAAGGCGCCAATTCGCCGTGATGTAGCGTCATTGACTAAGCAGTTTTTACTCTGCTTGTCTCCAATACACCAACCTAATTCTGTCAGCATTACCCAGGCAACACGGCGCACAGTGGGATTTTTTGTGCAATAAGTCATTTTTTCGACACATAAAATTTAAAAATGTAATGATGCAGTTTTGTAGAAAATTGATTCAGTATGAAGAATCCATAAATTTCAATCCCAAAAAAACGTTTATTTGTCTTTGAAATAATGAAGTAAAGTCACATGTAAATTTTGGTCCAAAATATTGAAAACTGTTTACGCACTTCTATAGTGTTTGTACGTAAGATAGCTTTATTGCTCTAATTTAAATAGTGATTTTTTTTCAAATATGGCCTTTTTGCGTATTTAAAAAAAAATTATAAAGTTCGCTCATATGGTTTAAAAGATATGATAGAATAAAATTTGTTCTATAATGTGCCGTAATTGCAAATTTCCTTGGAAGAAAAAAAAGGTTGCTCGGTCGTGCTAGGTGCTCCCGCTATAATAAAATGAAGGGTAAGACTCCATACTATCAATTAAAAAAAAAAGTTTAAATAATTAATAATCTTTTATAAAATCATAAAATTTATAAAATCATAAAATCATGAAATTTTGGGTTCTATGGGCGGTGGGTAGTGGGCGTGACCAATTTTGATGAAACTTTATTTTATTCTTAATTGAGGTAATAAAAGACTCTGTACCAAATTTCAAAAACTTTGGGCCAAAAATAAATTTTGGGTTCTATGTGCGGTGGGGTAGTGGGCGTGGTCAATTTTGATGAAACTTTATATTTTTCTTAATTGAGCTAACCAAAGGTTCAGAGCAAAATTTCAATATTCTACGAGCACTCCTTATATTTTTTGCCAAACATTGTATGAACAAATCCCACTGTGCGGCGTGGACGTCGAATTTCGGATTTCGCTACCCAACTGAAATTAAGCCTTAAAATATCTAGAGCCATGTATAATCGAATTGAATCTGGTTTTATTATTTGCTTAGAGGACGTTACATGTTTACTTTTCATTAATGATATAGACACATGGCTTCAAAATAAAACAAATTATTACTAATATAAGGAATTTACTTTGTATAAGACGTCCCTCTCGAAAAGGTCACAATTGATTTTTTTCAAGTTCCTACTCCCAACTCTCTACAATAAACATGTTATAAACGTTGATATTTTTGCTACGATATTTGTGATCCATTTACTACATTTTCCTTAACTTTTGTACTAAATTTGGGTTTAAAGTTTCCCATATCGATGGTAAAGCCTCATATCAAACTTGCGCTTTCAGTCATTGCCAGAGTTTTTAACAGTTAAGAGAATTTTTGAAATTTCTTAGGAAATGTCTTACGAAATTTTTATACAAGATTAAGATTTCATAGCCTAATGTCCAACGTTTTTTTTTCTTGTGTTCCTTTGTATGAATCACAATTAATTTATACAAATTTTTTAATATTTAATTAGTTTTATTAAATTCAACAAATTTGTCCACTTGCCCAGAATTTTCTTGCCCACTTGCTTGAGCTCACTCATATTGTCCCATACAAAAATAAGGAAAAATCTCAAAACATTCAACATTTTGGGCCAGAATCGAAATCTCAGCAACAAAAAAAAACCAAATTGCGTGTGGAAAAGTTATTGTACATAGAATAACATAATAATTTCTAACATAATAGAAAGAGTTATCGTGCAATCATTATTGCACTCTATTATCAATTTATGTAGCAGATTTTGCTAATACAAAATTGCTAATATTTTGCTGATACTGCTTCAGATTTAATTTTTTACTTTTATTTTTGTATTATGATGTTTACATTTCGCAATGGTAGCTACTTTTCACATATATTTACGGTTTTTTGCGGTTCAAATATTTACTATTGATATTGCTACGAAGCGACTGTCCATGAATTATTTTCTTGTAACAGCATTAAAATATAATTTTTTTCCGATCAGATGCTGGCAATGTATAAACTCGTATTGCTCGTTCTATCCATAATAGAACAACGAATTCAATTCTTATTGCCTTTTATTTTTTGTGTTTGATTTCGTTAACTAATTTCGAACATATACTTGTATTTTGTAAAAGTATATAATTTGTTGTTGTTGTTGTTATAATTCGATCGGAATTATTGCAATAATACATTTAATTTTTTTGTTTAGCTTAATTAAATGAAAAAGGTCGGAACGGTGCGAATAAAATTCGCTCGCCAAGGGTTCCGTGAATGTAAAAGAACACAATATCAAAAATAAATGACATAAAGCTATGTTGTCAAGTCTTTATATCGCCAGACTATGGACGCATAACACAATAAATGTTTAACGTTTACGATTTTAATTGTAAATGTCAATTGTAATTACAATTGTAAATGTCAATCACATCTATATTGATCAAAAATGTTAGTTGAGGTTAAATCTTATCCATAGCTGTTTATGTTAGCTAAAAAAAGATTTAACCAGTATTTTAATGGTCTAAATTGGGAATATTTGTTGTATAAATCAGTGTCGAAATATAGGGTGGTAAAAATACACTTAAAATAGCACTTTTTTCATCAATAACCTGTGCATTGCAGAATTCTAAAAATAATTGCAATATTTCTGAAATTTAGTGTTCTTTCAAATGATACCCCATGCGCTTGGGTCAAAAAAAGTTGTTTTTTACCTTCCTTACACCCACCCCCTAAACACACAGAAATATAACTCGCTATAATTTTCGTTCAAAATATAGCAAACTTCCTGTCTCTATGAATTTTTTCAATTTTTTCTGTCAATCAGTGTCGAAACGTAGGGGGAGGGGGGGAACGGTCTGGAATTTGCACATTTTTTAGAATAACTCCAAAACTGTGTACCGCAAAATTCTAAAAAAATGCAATGTTTTGGAGATTTAGTGCACTTTCAAATGATACCCCACTCGCTTGGATCAAAAAAAGTTTTTTTTACCCTCTTTACACCCATCCCCTAAACACACAGAAATATAATTATTTGAGAGTTCGCTATAATTTTCGTTCAAAATATAGCAAACTTCCTGCCTCTGTGAATTTTTTCAATTTTTTCTGTCAATCAGTGTTGAAACGTAGGGGGGGGGGGAGGGGGACGGTCTGGAATTTGCACATCTTTTAGAATAAATCAAAAACTGTGTACCGGAAAATTCTAAGAAAGTTGCAGTGTTTTGGAAATTTAGTGCTCTTTGAAATGATACCCCACTCGCTTGGGTCAAAAACGTTTTTTTTCACCCTTCCCCACCCCAATCCCTCAAAAGCACACACATATAATTATTTGAGAGTTCGCTATATTTTTCGTTTAGAGTTTATTAAACTTCCTGTCTCTGTGAATTTTTTCAAATTTTTCTGTAATTAGGCTCGAAATGCAACTTTTTGTGTCACTTTATTGATAATAATTCAAAAACTATGCATTGCAAAATTCTAAAAAAAATGGCAATATTTCTATAATCAAGTGTTCTTTTAAATGACACCCCACATGACTTGGTTTTAAATGATGTTTTTACCCCTTAACATTCCCACCCCTTTAATAAATATAGTTATGAGTATCTGCCACTTTTCTATATTTTTCATTGAAAACCTACTCATTTTTCTATCATTCTAAATATATTTCAAGATTTTCGATGAAGTAGGGTCGGAGTTATTCGGGGCAATAAAACATCCCGAAAACGTCATTTTTCAAAATTATACAAAAAATGGTGAGAAGCAAAGTTCCAAAATATATTTTTAAATAATGCTGAAATGAAGTCCTTTCATATGATACCCTACTCGTCTCGATAAAAAAATGTATGTTTTCAAAGGCTTTACATCGTACCTCTTTAAAACAAACGAACACAACTTTATTTATTTTTTAACCCACTATCTTGTGTGGATAGGTTAGTTTTATAAGCACCTCAAATTTTAAGTTCATCGGATTAATGGTTCACGAGATAATCGAAATAATGTGAAAAACACGTTGTACTCTCACCAATAGTGTTCCGTATAAAAAACGGAACCTTAAAAACTGGTGAAATTTATCTAGTGTTGTTCAAAATTAGAAAAATTAGTGAATTTTTCAAGTTTTTGTGTCTAATTAGTTTAATTTTTTTTTAAACAAAAAGAAAGAGCAACATTTTTGTTATATATTATCATTATGTCAGTCGATGAGACTGAAGTCAAATAAATTGATAGTTTTACTAAAAACTTATAACTTCTACAAAAAATTAAATCATCTGTATTTATGGAAAAAGAAAATAGCTATTATTTTTTTTTCATCTTTTTTGTTTAGATAATTCTATGATAGGCTAGGCCCAGTATAGGATGGAGGATAGTATCCAACAAACAGATCATGTGAGTAGAAATTTTATTTATATAAATGAAATGATATAATACTAATTGATGATGATGTGGTGATGATGATGGTCTTAGTTCCTCTGGGTTTTGGGGTCGTCAGAGCCCATTTTCTTTGTATCTTTGATTCCGTCTCCTTTTAAAACTTATCGCTTGCCTTTCAGCATTTTTAATAGGCTAAAGAGGTATATCCGAACTCACAAACTGAGTATATCCGGAACCCCACTTGAGGCGTTTGAGTTCTCGGCATCTGTGATCCTGAACAAACTGCTGCTCATACAAATTGCAATTTATAATAAGCAGCAGTTTATACAAAATCACAGAAGAAGAATCATGAGCTGCGGAGAAGTCGCGATGTTTAGTTGAAATAACTTTGATCGATAGCGATATACTTTGTCAAGTATAATTAACGAAAGTAAACACAAAAAATAAAAGGCAAGAACCATTGAACTCATTGTTCAATCATAAGTAGAACGAACAATAAGGTAATGGTGATGTACCAGAATTTGATCAGAAAAAATTACATTTCAACGCAGGTACAAGAAAGTATTTCAGGAACAATCGCTTCGTAACAATGTTGTTGATAATTTTCATTGCCTTTTGCAGTCAAAAAGCTTAATTAATGTAAGGTAGTAATTTAAAGCCTCCTTTCCAGATCTAGTCGTTCAACTTACACCGTTACTGTGTTTCTTGAATTATGAATTGACCATATATACAAAATCGAATTCTCTTGGAGAAATTATTTGACTTTCGTTGAGCTCTCGAACTGGTGTCTGACTCTTTCTCTCTACTGGTGTCTGACTCTTTCTTTCTCCTTTAATTTCGCACTAGTGACCGTCAAATCAATAGTTTCAACCAATGTAGATTAAGGTGACATATCAATTGAGTATTTGGTCTCAAAGTGTCTGTTTTCGATAACGAATGGTTATGTTTTGAATCTTTACAGGTTTTCAATTATGTATGCTTTTCCTTGTGTGTTTTATTGTAGCTTCTTTGATTTTTCTCTAAAATTGCTTCAATTGTTTCTTCAGCTTCACATTTTACTTTTACTTCTATCAAAACTGCCATATATTTATTTCATGCCAAATATACCAGTTATCTTCAGTTTAAAATCGATATACGACCAAATCCAAACTTCATGTATTTTCCGTCATTTTTTATAATTTATTCCCAAATACTATTCAATAATGAATAAAACAAAATTAAAATTATGCAGAGTACATAAATTATTAAACACTTATATATCCATAGGAATAGCGATCTCCTGCTTTTAAAATACGACGAAATAAAATTAAACATCATTAAAATTTCAAAAAATTAATGTTAGTGTATGATCTAATATTGAATTTTATTTCAATTTTCATCACCATTTTAGATAGCATAAATCCATTTTTTTTATTTTTTTCTATCCCTCAACCCCACTGAATGATGAGCTCCCTAAAATATTGAAATGTTTATTTTTGGTGTTTTTTTATGATTTTAAAAATTGTATATTGTTATAAGAATAAAAGCATAAATAAATAAAACGACGTTGAGCAAATAGAGTCAGGAAACGTAACCCTCTTTTAGAAACCATTAGAAATGATTGTTAGGTTATTATATGTAATTGTTTCTAGATAAGTAAATCTACTACTTTTGATAGATTTTCGTTTTTAAATGCGTAAAATGGAATTCTGTTATTTGTGTTCACTAAAGAAAAGTCAGTGAAAGTCAGTTGATGAAGGATGGTTTCATTTCTGATATTGTATGTATATTATTTTCACTCCAAAAAAATCTTCTTTATTGTTATTGTTAAAATTGTTATTATAAAACTCTTTTTAATTTTGGTCATTCCAGATACTTTTACGTTAACGAAATTTTTTGTAAACACAATGTTTTTTGTTGTTTGAAATTTGTTTGTTCCAAATAAGTTAACAAACAATGTTAATAAACAAATGAGAAAATAAGAATGGAATGCTGATCCCTTGAACTGTAGTCTAATTTATTGGCAAGCTTTAAAAGTTGTAAAAGGGCATCTTCGTCGGCTACAATCTTACGGCGAATAAAAGAACCACTTCTTATACTCGATTTTGGAAAAAAAATTTTTTTGAAGTTTTAGTTGCATTTGTTTTTTGACATTAATCCCATCGAACCATTCGAACCATCGAACATATCATTTATGAAAATCGATTGAGTAGTTTTTCTACAATCGCTCGTCAAAATGCACTCACATCACAAAATAACAAAAGTTGAGGGGCACCCTGTGAAGACCCCTGGTCGAAAAAGAAAATTCTAAGAGAACTTGTATTTTTTATTTATCAAAGACTATCTATAAACAAAAAATAATCAAAATTAAAAGGGGTCAGGTCAAAACGTTGTTGAATGTTCGTGAAATTGCTCATATATATATATATACATATATATATATATATATATATATATATATATATATATATATATATATATATATATATATATATATATATATATATATATATATATATATATATATATATATATATATATATATATATATATATATATATATATATATATACATATATATATATATATATATATATATATATATATATATATATATATATATATATATATATATATATATATATATATATATATATATAATATATATGTATGTAACAATTGTCAACTGGTACGTGGCTTAGTCTCTGATAACCAACAACTATTCGGCTATTATTTTTCGTCGTTTTCGATTTTTTCTGTACATCTTTCAAAGGAGAGCTCTAAGTGTTTATATTTTTTAATGTCTTCACCTTCAAGTTTCTTCAAAACCTTCTTATATGGTTTGATCGGAAGAGACTTTGGTTTTGAAATGTCGGTTTGAATAACTGCATCTAAATTATTAAAAAAAATTTCAAAAGGAATGTATGTGTAAGACAAAGAGTTATTTGGCGGTATTGATTTCATGTCTTAGGATGTTGATGTGATTGTTTGGTAGTTTTTGCTTTTTAACATAACTTGAAAAACTGATACCTTTAATAATTTTAATATGAAAGTACGCAATACAAACAAATTAGTTTCATATTAACAACTTGACACAACTATTTGCTATCTCATGGTACATTAAAACGAAACCAAATATGCACACTTGTTTGTATACTTAGAAGCAAGTGCATTTCGATTGGAATTAAATTCACTAAAAGAAAGTAATATTACTCTCGAATTTATCTTTACTTTTGTATTTTTCTAATAAGTCATGACCAAGATACTAACGTCTTATGCAGAATTATTACGCAGTATTGGAATGCCTAAATTCTACATTCTTTTTTTTTTTTTTATTGGAAGTTAGGCATGTTTAGTGTTAATATAATTATTTATACATTAACATCTCTGAATATCCGAAGATACCATGCCAACTAGGGATTATAATCAATTGAGAATTAAGTTTCTTTTAGAAATTTATGAACGTTGACTTTGAACTTTTGAGGGTTAAAGTTATCAGGGAAAATCCACGAAGGTAATGAACTCCAGAGATGAAAAAGTCGCCTCTGTTGAAAAAGTCGCGCTGGAAGGCTACAGTTCTACATCTAATTATTTGAACCGTAAAAGGATGGGCCGCTACCGATGCTCTGGTATGACGCGATAGGTTTGCAGGCTTAGGTAAAATCGATTTGATCTCTTCAGAAACCCGTTCATCCATGATATATTTGTAGAAAATCGTCAAATCAGCAACATTTCTTCTATGCTGCAAGGAATCAAGGTCATTGGTAAGATTTGAATTACCAATCAATTTAACTGCTCTCCGCTGTACAGAATCAAGAATCGTCGTATTGCTTGGGGAACGCTAACCAAACTAAGTATTGTATAGTGGATGCATAAGTAACAACTGGTTATACACGATGGTATTACATATTAAGACGAGTCACTGGCGCAACAGTACCATTAAACTCAATCGATGCGGCATGAAGCAAATTTATAAAAATTTGTTTTGAAAACGCTAAAACGTAAATTTGAAACGTAAAAAACGGTTTAGTCATAGATCAAAGTTTTACCTTTAGATACAATTTTTTGATTTAACTTTAAAAATCAACCGCTCTACGTTGATTTCAGGAAAAAAACATTTGTTTTTCTTTGTTAAACTACAACAATTGGGAACAAAGTGATGAAAAAAATCGATGGCCCTTTGAGTTTTCCTGTTCGTAGATATAGAAATATTGTTTGATATTATCCAGTTGCAACATCGTTTTTCATAAAATTAAAACGAACAATTTCCATAGTCTTCGATTATATATTTTTATGAACTGATATGAAAAAAAAAAACACAATACAATTTTAAATTAAAAAAAAAAGCAACAACAGCACAGCAAGTGTTAACAGTTGCAACAATTCACGATACTCATCAATTACTTTGTAATAATTTTAGTTTTCCTTCCTAGATCATCTATTGTGCACTCAGGTATGTTGTATAGTTGATGTAGATAAATAAAAAAAAGGAAACGGTTTTAATGGTATGAAAATTGGAAATTTTCAGATCAATATAGTAACATTTTATTTCTCTTCTTTCATCTCTTACTTGCTTTAAATTGGCTATTATCGTGATATTTTATTATAATTTCAAATTTATGTGGAACAATTTACGAGAACTGAAATAGATAGTATCAAAAGTTAATTTGTCATCGTTCGCTGTCATTAATTTCTATTATTCTCATTATATTTTATACAGAGTTGGCGGATATTCTTTTGCACAATTTTCTAACTAAGGTAATGGTGTTATTTCTATTTTTTAATTTACAGAACGAAATTGTTGTAAATTATATTGGAATTGGGTTAGTTTGAAAAGGGTCGTTATTGTTGTGTTCGCGTATGGTAATAAATTATACTTAGTAATTATGAAAACAATGATTTTTAATGTTGCCTTACTGGTACGAGATTTAATGTTGAGTATTTTAAATTTTGCAAGGATGTCTTTAATTTTGCATAATGAATGTATCCAACGAAAATAATTTTGTTCACAGTTTTATACACTTTAGATCAGAGAAGTGCAGGCATGAGAAGTTTGAAAGAGCACAACATTTCAAGCTCAACGCAAGTATGTCGTTGATAAACATTAAACAACACTTTTTGTATATATAATTGCGTTAAAATAATGCTGCACTCAAAAAAAAAATTAATGAAAATTGCGGGTTATCAAACGATAAACAGAAGTTATAAATATTTCGTATTATTTGTGTAAAAATTTATAGATTTCATAAATAATTTGGTTATAAAATTCAATAAACAGCGTTATAGTTTATTGAATTTTATAACCAAATTATTTATGAAATCTATAAATTTTTACACAAATAATACGAAATATTTATAACTTCTGTTTATCGTTTGATAACCCGTTAATGTATACTATAAACCAGCGTTTATTAAAATATAATCGTATATTTTTTGTAAGTTTATGTATTTTATTAAATTACATATTTCTGAAAGTATAAACAGGATTATTTCATTTTCAAACAAAATTTATAAATCAATTCGTGAATATTATAAATATATAGTTATCAATTGATAACTTTGTTTATCACTTCATAAACTCTTATTTATAAGATTAATAAATGGCGTTTATTAGCTCCAACTCATCAAAAAATTCGTAGATTTAATTAAATTTTTAATACATATCATAACTTTTTTTTTTCAGTGTGCACATAAAAAAGAAATAAAATAATAATAATTAATATAAACACCAATGATTCATTATTATTATAATTTATTTATAATTTATTATTATTAACCATCTTATTAATAAACATCTCCAACTTGGAATAAAAAAAATAACTGGATACGTCCATACAGGATATAATATTTAAGAAAAGTTAACAGTTGATTTTCAATACACAAAATTGAATTTCTATAAAGTATCCAGTTCCTCAGATCACCTTCTTCATTTGAGGGTTGGATCCTCTTTTTTGTTAAAATGCGCTTTTTCGCCTCACATTAGCATTCAGAAAGATGCTTTGAACTATGGTGATTAACTGTGTTTATTAATCAAACCTAGGTTGGGTTAATTGTCAAAGGTATATTGTATAAGGGATATTGGGTTAACAACTCAACATTTGTGACTTTTTATGTGTTTAGATTTACTCATTATTTATTTGTCAAATGGTTGATAGCACTACTTGCATCTTGTAGCTGACGTTACAGATGCTTCGTAAACGCTTTTGTGGTAGTTATAATTGCAGTTTCATCTGCAAAGGCTGTGATGGCATACTTTCCTGTGGATCAGTTTTGCATAGCTCAAAATACACTTCTTCATGTTTTACTAAGCAGTGGTGGCGTACATATTCGAACTGACGATTTCGTAGAATGTCTTTTTGCATTTATTCACAATGTCAGATTCCTCGTGCGATAATGATAACTAAACTGGTTATCATTACCAGACTACGATCCAGCGAAGAGTTATTTGATGTTTAAAACATGTGCAACATGTAATACAGTAGAGTAAAAAACTCTTTTGGATCTTTTGGATCAATTAATGGTAGTCCTGACCAATGTTCCCTCTAAGGAATTTTACCGATGCGCGCAAAAACAAATTGGTGCGCTACTTTTTCTCAAAAATAAATAAATGCGCGGATAAATCAAACATATATAAAATCAATTTATATAAATGTTTTGTTGTTTTTTATCAATTTGATTTTCTTTGGTATATGTTAATAAAATTTATAAATACTTCTAACTACAACATACTTATAAATGAGGAATATTTTTCACAATTAATATATATATTTTACTATGGTATGAAAGACCCAAGTATTACAATCTCGAGCCAAATGTGAAAACTGCCCACTTTTTGACATTTCTCTACGTTTCATAACGTGGTCATAGGGATTAAGCAAAATGCCTAAGACAACAAAAAATTAAAGGCATTTATAAATAAAAGCAAAATAATTCAAAAAAATTATTATTCAAATAGTTATACAAAATTTAATTTTCTTCCCGCCGACCTTTATTGTTTTTCCATAATTCATAAACGACATCTAAATCAATTTCGATTTCGGCACTAAGTTGTTTTTTAATCCTCATTAAACAGTCCTTTTCACAATCAGCACTGTTAGCTTGAAAAGTCCCACATATTTCCACAAGAAACCTAATTTTACTAAACTCATCACCATTAAGCCCGACGGATAGTATACTACTGAAATTTTTAGCAGTTTTTCTTGTAGTTGTAGTTGTAGTTCTTGTTTCTTGTAGTTTTTCGGCAATTGAAAACTTAAACATGCTGTATTCTTTTAACACTTCTTCTTTTACTTTATCATTCAGGGGATAAATTTCAGAATATCTTGGTCCAAAACTAAAATTTGTTACGTTGGTTGCGATTGCAATGTTATCAAAGGCATACCAATCTTTCATCTCTTCTGATGGAAATCGCTTTGTTAGATGATGACATAGTTCGTTAATAAATGTAATAACATAAAAAGTGTTAACGCTTTGTTTTTTTTCTAATGATTTTGATAAAACATTTTCTGATTCTCGGCTCCAGAATGGACTTAACTTCTTCATTGACTCCATGGGCGATAGTTCACTTTTTTGTAGAAACTTGAAGAGCTGCCCTAGTACGTAAAAAACATCATTCAAAACTATTAATGCAAAATGATTGGTTTTGTTTTTCAAAGCACTTAAACAGTATTTTGAGATTGGATTATTATTTTCTTGGTCTTACTTTACTTCGTCTTCAAAAAATTGAATCAGAACCACATAACCAATTTCTTACAATAGCCGCTATAGCAAGCTGTTGAGATAGCCATCTTACTTCATTTAGGACCCGACAACACAACATTTAAAATTCACATTCTATTTTGTCACGGTTCCTTTGCTTAAAAACATTGTAAAATTACATGTTTTACAACGTTCTAAACAACTACAATTTGTTATTAAGCGAAAGTGATTTTACATTGGTGGAAAAAAAACATTTTATATGTGATTAGGCCTGCATGAAAATAGACTTTTTTAACGACTGTAATAGAAAATAATGTTTTCTATCTATCATTTTAAAACAGAAAGTTGGCTTTTGCTGTTTAGCGTGCATTTTTTAATTTTTTCTGCTCATGGACGGAAAGTAAAAACACAAGTAAAACCAAAGACATAATATTAACATTTATGAATTTGAATTTCTTCTCCCCAAAACACTTTTGATTTTTTGGCTCTATAACTCGAGGGCTTCTTTTTTAAAAAAGGCAAAAATCGTTTATATTGACTAATATCCAAACTTTCTTTAACGATGAATGTTGATTTTAACATTGAATAATTTGACCACATTGTTGAAGACTTTCTTGTCTGCGATAGTTCACCAAAATATACCAAAAACACATCTTCAGAATAAAAATTTCCTGTTTTTTTGTTCTTACACCAAAAGATAAATAATAGGTAAGCTTTTTCATACCGGACTTTAGATTTTTCAGGCAACAGATCTAAAGTTAAATTGTTGGCTGCTTCTTTTATATGAGGTGAAGTTCTAATTATATCACTTTCATCACTACTGCTCATTTTAAATTATTTTTATTTCAAAATAGATATAAACGAACTCTGTATAAATTTTAAATTTAATAATTTAAAATTTTAACTTGACGTCCGATACGTTTTTTAAACAACAAATAAATGCCTCCTTGGCAACTTTGATCGCATTTGTCGGCAGTCGTTAAAAAAATAGTATGTATACTTTGAGCAGAAAGTAACATTGCTGCTCTGACATGATTGCTGGTTTCGGCTACGCCTAAACCAGCAATTTTCATGCACGAGCAGCAATGTCGTACTTTCTGCTCTTAATATACAATGTACTATTTTATATGCTATCGTAGAAAAAACACTAGAGTCACTTAATCTTACAACTACTAAATTTCATTATAAATGTTAATAAAGGAAAATAGAGTTTGCATTGAATTAGCATAAGTAATGTCGTATCATTTAGTCTCCGTTAAAAAAGTATGTACAAAATTATATATCGACAGCTAGTTCTAGTAAATACTTTATATTTATATACTAGTATTTTTAAATAAATAACGTTATTCTTTAGGCTCCAAGTTTGCCTGAAACAAATATTAAATTTTAGGTTTTCATGTTATGTTTTCAAAATATTTTTAATTTTAAGGTTATGTTCAAAATTATGGTGTTATGTTAATTTTAACATTATGTATGATCACAATTAAAATTATTTGCATATTTTTTTCCTGCGCGCATAATTATTTTCACTGCGCGCTTATGTAATAAGATGTGCGCGCGCGCGCAGCTTAGCGGGAACTTAGGTCCTGACAGTCATCCGCATACAGACGGTACCTGCAATACATAAATTAATCATTTATGTTGTAGTAAAGAAAAGAAAAGAGCAGAGGACCAAGGATGTTTTCTGTAGGGTCACTACAGAATATTGAACGCTACTCAAGCATTTCTCCCTCAACGGTAACTGATTGTTAGCAATTTTGGGTATATAATTTTTTCCCCTTCCAGCAAAGCTATCAGAAAGGCCGTAGGGGTGGATGAGGTTGTCAATGCTCAAAGCTCTAAACGACTTGGTAAAATAAAGCAGTACCAATCTACCACTAAATCATTAATTTCTATAAAAATATGATTAGTCATTTTAAGCAGAGCAGTTACATATTTGGGTAGTGAAATCCGAAATTCTACGTCCACGCCGTGCTACCTGGGTAATGCTAACAGAATTAGGTTGGTGTAGTTGAGAGGTGCAGAGTAAATACTGCTTATACTCAATGATTCTGCACCATGGCGAGTCATTGGCGCCACAAAACCAATGCAACTCAAGCGTCTGTTCTCCATGTTAGGGGCGGTTTGTAGCGGGCGTCTGTCTTGGATCAAGCGGCTCGCTATATAAACATGTAAAAAGGTTGTTTCTGGTGACCTTAAGATGCAGAACGAACCCATTCACGAAAATTTGGGTTGGGCGAAGGGCTAACACCCCATTTCCGTAAAAAATTACTTGTCATGAATTCTGTACACAGGCCTCGGATTATCTCGGATTCATTATTAGAACGACCTCGGAAGCTGTACCCGGACTACGATTTAAAAATGGGAACCTGGAACGTGCTAAGCCTTAGAAGACCAGGAGATCTACTAAAACTTACAAACCAAATCAAAAGCTATACACTGGATATAGTGGCGTTACAAGAACTAAGATGGCCAGGGATTGGAATCCACGAAACAGCCAAGGGATACACTCTCTATTATTGCGGTCATGAAAACGGAGGAGAATTTGGAGTGGCTTTCTCATACATCGTCGTGTGAATCAACATGTTATCGACTTTCGCCCAATTAATATGCGGATATGCACAATGAGAATCCGTACGCAAAAATTTAATGTAACGATCATCAATGTTCATGCACCTACTGAAGACAAAGCAGATGACATTAAAGACCTGTTCTTTCTAGAACTCGAAGAAGTCATCAATAACATCCCGCGACACGATATAAAAATCGTGGTAGGTGACTTCAATGCGCAAATTGGTAGAAGTGCAGAACTTAAAACACATGTCGGCCCTAACAGCTTGCATCATGCTAGTAACAATAACGGCTTTTGCGCAGCTGAACTGGCTATGATGTATGATCTAGTAATTTCTAGCACTTTCTTCCCTCATAAGAGAATCCACAAAGCAACGTGGAAATCAAATGATGGAAGAACTGAAAATCAAATCGATCACGTCATGATTTCTAAGAGACACTCTACAAGTGTAACTGACGTTCGATCATACAGAGGTGCTGATATGGACACCGATCATATGCTTGTCATCTTCAAGTATAAGTGCAAATTATCATCTACATTTAATAGGCAAGCAAAAAAAACCGTGCGCTGGAATGTCGAAGCATTTAAACACCTGGAAACACTGAATAGATATCAGGACATTGTAACGCAAAGCATAGAAGAGCATGACATCCCATCTGAGATGCCATTAAACATACAAGAAGAATGGCAAACGCATCAATCAACCATCATGTCCGCAGCACAAACTACAATCGGAAAACGACCACCGAAATCACGTAACGAATGGTTTGATGATGAGTGCCGCGAAAGCATTGAGCACAAACAAAAACTGCGAGAAAAATGGTTAACAAGAAACACCCGAAGCTCCCAAACTGATTATCTATGCGCCAGAAAAGCCTCAGCAAAACTCCTACGGAAAAAGAAACGCGAACACATGAAGAGCTGTATCGAAAACATCAACCAACATGCGGCTAATGGAAATTCGAAAGAGTGTTTTGCCAATGCGCGGAATCTGACCAAAGATTTCCACCCAAGATCTACAGCCATCAAAAATGGAAACAACGAGCTTACAACAATTGAACGTGATGTGCTGGAAGTATGGCGATCCCACTTTCAAGACCTACTGAATAGGACGAATGAAGTTCATCCTATTCGAGCAATTGCTCCGTCAAGTGAGGAGATTTTTGTCCCTTACCCAACAATAGAAGAAGTGGAAGCTGCCATCAAAAAATTAAAAAATGGCAAATCACCAGGTATCGATGGAATCCCTGCAGAACTATTTAAGAATGGAGGAGCAGCTCTGGTCTCACGTATATATGATCTGATTCTTGCAATCTGGGACCAAGAAGAACTACCTGCTGAATGGAAAACAGCTCTCATTGTTCCGCTACATAAAAAAGGTGACCGCCTAAAGTGTGCGAATTATCGTGGAATCGCACTGTTGAACACTGCATATAAAATACTAGCTAATGTCGTACTCGCTCGGCTCATCCCGTTCGCCGAATCTATCATCGGCGACTATCAGTGTGGTTTTCGTCCCAACCGTTCAACCACAGATCAATGTTTTACCTTAAGGATGATTCTGGAAAAATGTTGGGAGTACAACATCAGCATTCACCAGCTCTACGTTGATTTCAAGCAAGCATATAATAGCATCATCCACGACAACCTCTGGTCTGCACTTATATGCCTTGGTATTGCAGTGAAACTTGTTTCTCTGTGCAAACTCACAACATCGGGATCAAACTGTAGAATAGTAATCGAAGGGTCAGTTTCTGACTCTTTTGATATAACATCAGGTGTTCGACAAGGTGATGCACTCGCGCCCATACTATTTAATTTGGCGCTTGAGTACGCGATAAGAAAAAGCCGCATTGAGACACAAAACTGTATATTTAACAAATCTAGTCAAATTCTTGGCTATGCAGATGATATTGTGCTTCTCGGACGTAGACCAAGCGATATCAAGGATAATCTCTCTCAGCTTGAAAGAAATGCTAAACGACTTGGATTATGCATTAACACCGGCAAGACTAAACTTTTAACAACATCCAGGAATATACCTCCCGGCAATCTGAATACTGGCGACTATGAAGTGGAACGTGTAGAAAACTTCAAATACCTCGGATCTGTAATAACATCGTCAAATGACATGCAGGCAGATATTAAAGCCCGTGTCTCAGCGGCATACAGAGTTTTCTACGCATACTCAAAACTTTTGCGATCCAAACATCTTTCGCAGTCGTGCAAACTCACACTTTACAAAGCATTAATTCGACCTGTGCTTACATTTGGAAGCGAAAGCTGGACACTGACTTCCTCCGATTGTAGAATTCTATCAACATTCGAGAGGAAAGTCATACGAACAATTTATGGTCCATGTAAAGTTGCTGAAATTCAGTATAGAATCCGAATGAATCATGAAATCAGACAGCTTCTTGGAGGCTGCGATGTAATCGGATTCATTAAATCTAACCGGACTAGATGGTTTGGTCATGTAGAAAGGGCACCATTAGATAGAATGATTAAAAAAACGTCCCAACAACAACCAGCTGGTGTTCGTCGAAGAGGAAGACCTAGACAACGCTGGCGTGATGACATCATCCAAGACCCTCGTGATATAGGATGTCGAAACTGGGGTCAACTGGTCATGGAACGAGACGATTGGAAGCTGATTGCACAGACCGCAAAATCCCTCCATGGGATGTAAACGCCAGAGAGAGAGAGAGAGAGTTACATATTGATACTTCCAGCGCAGTTAACTTGTATGATATGGGTTTTATAAACTTCTAATAAGAATAATAATGCACTTCTTCTTTAAAAATGAAACTTTAGATGAGTTAAATGAAGAATAAATTGTTATCAAATATGAAAGTCTATCAATTCAATATAACACATTAAAGACCATTATACCCAATGACATTACTTGCAATTCCTTAAATGAACGGATAAAAACGTATTGATTATTTAATATATCCTATGGTGTTGGTGGTTTGGACATGTGATCGATGAAAGCCAATTTGAACAAAAACTTTAGGTATAAATACAAAAAAAAGCGAGAGGCCGCCCCAAAATTGTTGTTGCATAACATTGGCACATTTTTATAAGAGAGTTTTGCGAGGACATATTTATTGTAGTTGTTTTGCAGAAAGCTTAATGGAATAGTTAAAAATAATAAAGGTGAGAACACATTTCGCATCATAAACAGCTAAGGACGTTAGTGTGTTGATTCTCCTACTTCGATTCCTGTGCGTCTTTAATTTGATAAATGACACATATGATGAACAACATTGGTTCTGATAAATGACTGATCCATAAATTATTTTACCAGTATCAATTCTTGTTTTTTCTTCTTCTTATTTTTTTTTTTAATAAAATGTGTTGTGTATTAAGTAGGAATGACAATATGTGTCACAACACACATAAAAACTTTTTCAGACCTATGGGCCACACAACTACATATGTTGATAAACGCAAATTTTGTTGTGCTCATGTATGTGTTTTTTAAAGAATAAAAAACTGTGTAATAAATCCTATCACATATAAAATATGACAGCCCAATATTTCACGAGAGAAAGGAGAAAAATAAGAAAAAAAAAGTATAGGCTTAAGAGTTATATGAAGGTTCGTTTTTTGAGTAATAAATTGAGTGTCAACATCAAGGAATATTGCATAACTAGAATTGAGGGTACTCCCGTTCACTGAAAATATTTCATTCGCCAGCACCTCTAAGATTCCTTGACTAGTGAAGTCCCATTGCATATTGCCTTTGGTATAGGACGTCTACAGTCTGATCGGTTTGTTGTCATATGCCAAACCTCGTTGGCTATGAGTACGTTGGCTATGGTACTAAGCATATGCTTCTCCCTTTAACGTGTACCAAGCATATGCTTCTTCCCTTAACAATCCTTTTAAATATTGTAATTTATACAGATACTTACAGATACAGATACATATACTTCCAACGAATGAGTTTTCATTCCGCTTGAACCAATTTATCTCTATAAAATAGTATATGTGCCTTCTAATGGCTGCTGTAAATGTGAGTTTACCTTATGATTATCTCATTCTTCCTTCAATAAAAATAGGCTTGTTTTAATGTTTTAATCGGTTAATTGGTAAGGTTTTCTAAATTCTAAAGCATATGCAACTTTTTTTGGACGGTCTACCACGACTAATCATGTGAAGCTTAAAAGAAAAATAGTCGATGGATTTCGTAGTAAGATTCAGATCTATAGGATGTATATGGATTTATTAAGAGCTTTTGATTTGGTATTACATAACATAATTCTAGACAAGTTACAGTTCTTTGGTTTATGTAATAATTTTATTAAATGGATATCGTCTTATTTAAAAGCAAAACGCAGTATGTGGATATAAACGGTACCAAATCTGACCAGTTTTATCTCTTTTCTAAAGTTCCCCGAGGATTACACTTTGCGTAAAACAGTTTTGAGAAAAATCCATGAAATGTGAATTAATTGTGCATGTTAAAAAATCAATGTGCACAAATATGTGCATAATGCATACCACATGTACATAATGTTTACTATACTGTTTCATAACCATACCGTACTGTTTATTATTCTTATCATTAAATAAATTTCGTTTCGCTTCGTTTTTAGAGTTCCGTACTTTAAAAAAGTAAAAACGGTACCCTATTGGTGGGACTTCGGTGTCCGTCCGAATTTCTAGATAATCGATTTTCTCAAAAACTATAAGTGCTATCAACTTGAATTTTTTTACATTTTTACAATGTATTTGTCCACGCCTACTGATAACAAAAAAATTATGAATATTTGTTTTTATCAATATTTTATGGACATTGATAAGGAGATAGTAAAACAAAAGTTTGTTTTAAAGAATCGAGTTTGGTTTAAAAAAATCAAAAAAAATCCAAGTATTTCAAAACGGCATTTCAATGTATTATTTGTATTATCGACTGATTAGTTTTTAAGTTATTTCCAAAAACGTGTGTTTATTTTTTTTCCCTCAACTTAACTTCGAACATTACAAAAGCAAACAATTGAAAAAATTCATGGTTGTAGGAATTTTGCATACAAAAATCCGTTTTTTTGTTTTGATTGTTATAATTTCAAATGTTCATTGGAGGGGGTGAAAGGGGGTTGAGTGGAAAATTACGAAAACAAAATATTTTTGGTCATGTCAAGTGGGGTATCATATGAAAGGTTATTTTTTTCTAGTCTAAAACAATTTTTTTTTTAATTTTCGAAAGCACAGTTTTTGACTTATTTTAGAAAAAGTGAAATTTTAGTTATGTCCCCCCCACTTATCTTCGAACATTACAAAAGAAAAAATTTAAAAAAATTCACGGTTGTAGGAACTTGGCAAAAAAAACGAAAAATTTTTATGGTCGGCATAATTTCAATTGTTCTTTGGAGGGGGTTGTGAATAGAAATTTTGAAAAAAAAAAAATAGTTTTGACCTGGAGTCTGACCTGGGTGTTATATGAAAGGTGATTTTTTTTTGTAGTTCAAAATAATTTTTTTGTAATTTTCGAGAACACGGTTTTCGACTTATTTATAAAAATGTGAACATTTTTTTTTTCTTTATCTTCGAACATTACAGAAGCGAAAAATTGAAAAAATTCGCGGTTGTAGGTAATGTTGTAAAGATTGAACGAAAACTATAGCGGTTAGCTCATTATTTCAAATGTTCCTTAGAGGGGGCTGAGAGAAGAAATTTCGAACAAAAATTTTTTTTGACCTTGAAAAGTAGGGTGTCATATGAAAGGTTATTTTGTTTCTAGTCTAAAACCGTTTTCCGAAATTTTCAAAGTCACCATTTTCGATTTAAAATCGTGTTTTTGTGAAGATCTATTCACGTAGAATTTTGAATTCTTTGATGAGGATCAATTTTGTTACTTTGCAGCAAATGTATAATTTAGTAACTAAGTCAATCTAAAGAAATTTTGAAATTTTTTTATAATATTAAGGTTCTAAAATAGTTTTGAATAGATTATGGTTAGTCTGGCTAGTCAGATGAACTCGGCATAAAAAAATACTATTCGGGCTGACCATTGCAATCTAGTAATCTTCATGGTCCAAGAATTGTAACCGTGTGTTATCGGTATACGCATTCCATTAAATCTCAATGATTTCGAGAAAAAGTGTATTTATGTTTGACTAATAAATGAACTAAATTCAAAATTGTTGCCACCATAAACAGTTACGGGTAAAATATTCGGTGAGCGAGTTATATTCGCACTTGACCCGACTTTTTATTATTTGTGAAACATACGGCTAACGTTTGTGTGCACATATATGCTAAGGCGTTTTACGACATGTGCATAGTATGGTTCACATAATGTGCATGACATGTGTTATGGACAATTTTGTTTTTGGAGATTTTGTAACATGAATAATTAATACACATTACCAGAACCCGTTTCAAAATTGCTTTACGGAATACTCATAATCGTATTTACCAAGGGGTGGGAATGAGAAGGTGAAAAACACCATTTAAGTCATGTGAGATATTATATGAAAGAATACTTAATTTAAGAAACATAGCAATTCGTTTTAGAATTTTGCAGTGCAAAGTTTTTGAATTATTGTCAAAAAGTGGAACAAAAAGTTGGCCCCCCATGGATTTCGAGCTTAATTGACTGGAAAATTTGAAAACATTAACAGAGAAAGGAAGTTTGATAAACTCTGAACGAAAACTAAAGCGAAGTGTCACATAATTATCTTCCTGTATTTTGAGGGGATAAGATTGGGTAAGGGTGAACAAATTTTTTTAGAATTTTGCGAAGCACAGTTTTTGAATTACTGTCAAAAAAGTGCAATTGAAAGTTTCTTTCACCTTCCCCTTCGTTTCGACATGGATTGACAGAAAATTTTGAAAAAACTCACAGAGATAAGAAGTTTGATAAACCCTGAATTAAAAAACAACAGCGAAGTGTCACATAATTGTTTTCTCTACTTTGAGGGGGTGAGGGAAGGTAAAAAAAAACTTTTTTGACCCAAATGTCATATAAAAGCGCACCTTATTTAAGAAATGCTGCAATTCTCTCAAAATTTTGCGGCGCACAGTTTTTGAATTATTGTCGATTATTATTGAATTATTATTTGAATTAATAATACAAATTTTCAAATTTAAGCCAGTTACAAGTTGTAGTTGAATATCTTTTAAGTTATCCCAAACTGGTTTTGATAATATTTAAAGAGATGTAACATTTTGTGTATATTGACATTTAAGAGGTGCCTCTGTTTATGTGCCTTGGTCTGGCAATATAAAAACTCTATAACACAACTTTATGTAAGTTAATTTGTCAGTTTGTTCTTCTACATTCACGAATTTCATTCGCACTTGACCGACTTTGTTTTGAATGGGAAAATATAAAAAAATTATAGAACTATATATATCATTTAGTTATTTTAAATAATAGAATATAATTCAATTTCATTTCATTAATAAGTTTGTTTGCCAGAAAATAATCTTCATGTCGTAATATTTTATTGTTTTCTTCTTCGTTTTTTAAATTAATTTTTTCTACATGTAATAATACCTTCCGATATTTGTTTTTGTTTTTTATCAGTCTTCTTAGGAATTGAAGTGGCAATAGGAACGCCTGTTTTAATTTAAAGAACATTTTTCTATAAAAACCGTATAATAATCTTTGAAAGGTATCACTTTCTCACCATTAACTTTAATGGTGTGGATGTTAGAGATTATTGGTTGGTCCCCAAAGGTAGCTTACATTTTCTCCTTAAAAGGGATAACACATGGGCTGCCCCCGTTTTCCTGTTGTTTTCTTTGTTATTTTTAAAAGCAGCAATTTGCTTTTATTTTGTTTTTTAGCTGTGTAAGTGTTTTTTTTTTAAAGAAATCCATAAATATGATTTCACATAATATACAAAAGAACAGAAATGTTTACAAATTAAAAATGATTAAACTATACAAATAATAATAATAATCAGTAAATTATAAAAAATTAAAAACACAAAGAATTAATAAATAATATTGGTTCATGCATACCATAGTTAGATCTGTGAAATTGAATATTTAAGAAATCACGCTTATGTAAGGTTTAAGCCAGGACATTGAATGATATATTCTCATAGTGGAGTCATATTAGCATTTTATATTGATGTAAAGCAAAGTTGAATTTTTTTTTGTTTTATGTTAGGGACATAAAATTTAGTGGGCATGTAATTATTTAGCAGATTTGGAGGTCCGAAAGGGCATCAAAAATGGCAAAAACTGTTTTTTGGTGTTTTTTGGGTAGGTCGCTTCACTATTTTTGAAATATTTCGGGCTCTAATGATCATAAAAAAAAATGTTTGTGATTAAATTTCGATCCAGGGAGATTAGGTACTTTAAAAGTGTAACCTAACCTCAAAAAACCGAATCGCGTGACTTTTTTTTTTACTGAATTTATGATAAGGGTCATTCCATTGTGACCAACGTAACATTTTTACCCTTTTAAACTCATACTTTTGCCTATTATTCATAAAAAACATTGTTATTTTAGGAAATTTATGTTATTTTATGCTATTATGCAGGTAAGAAATACACTATCAATGAAAAAAGCAGTAAATTAAATATATATTAAGTAATAATAACAAAATTCAGTGCTGTGACCAACGTAACAAAAAAAGTACCACAGTAAAACTTACTCGTACTTTCAAAGCAATTTCTCTGAAAGCATGTCTTCAATAAACTCAAATTTAGGTTTTTATAAAGCACAAGTTATTTGTTTTTAAATATGCATATGTTTTTTTATAAATGCTAAATATAATAAGAGGTTCCCTTTAAAAAAATTGTGTGACCAACGTAACGTGACCAACGTAACAGAGAAAAAACACATAAGAAAATAATGTACTTCTAACAACAATTTTATTACTTATTTATTTTTTCCATCTTTTATACAATTTATTTGTTTACTTTCTATCTTTGGTATAAATAATGACGGGCAATTTTCCAATTAGATTAATTTTTCCACACAACATAACCTTCATTGAGGTTTATGTTTCCATGGAATGACCCATAAGGGGCGGAAAAATTCTCGAATTTCTATGAAAATTTCAGGGAACATGTATTTTAATAGTCTTAATATGATATGATAATATGGTATAAAATTTAATTTTTATGAAAAATTTTTAATTTTTTCGGCTACCATTGGCATTTTTCGTTAAATAGGGCAAATGGTGCCATTTTATGAGAAGTGATTCAAAATACAATTTTTTTTTAATCTGTACTTTTTTTATCTACTTTAATCTAAGTATAATTAAAATTATGTTGCCTTAATTAAAATGCCCATTTTTGGGCATGAAAAAAAAATCAATTTTTGCATTTTTTTGACATTTTACCATATATACGGTATTATTTATGCTAATTATCATGTATTTATTTATGGTATGAATGGTAATGTTTGAAAATAATCGACTAATAATTTAGCGACGAGTTGTATTCTGAAGACAATTTAACGAATAGAATTAGTAACATTATTTCACACAACATTTGTTGAATAATTGCGAATAATTGTTTATTACCTTAATCGTAGTAGGCCGAAATAGTAAATAAATATTACCTTAATAGTAGTACGCCGAAAATTGTCACTATAATACGCTGTTCCTTCCCACCAGAGAAAAATAATCGACATAATTCTTAAAAACAATAATACTAATCTAATACTAATACCAATAATACTAAACAATAATACTAATAATAATAATTGAAATAATACATAAAACAAGAAAAATTTGCAAACCCTAAAAACATTGAAGAATGAAGAAAACTAAGCAAGCAAAAATACATAGGCGTAACATATAATAAAACAACATTCAAAATAATGCAAAAAACTTTAAAAAAAATATGGATATATGGCAGCCTACAAAAACAAAAATAAAATAGAAAATTACTTAAAAACCAAAAAACCCCAAACCATAGACACAGGTGTTTATAAAATTACCTGTGACGACAGCAGTAAATTTTATATAGGTCGAACGGAGCGGAAAAACACAAATACACCAATATCAACACAAATTTAACCATATTACATAAACAAAGAAAAGGACAACATCTAGATAGATTGGAAGAAATAGAAATATATAAACATAAAAACAATAGCAACATTTTAAATGATAAAATCAACACTAAAACTAACAAAATATATGACATAATAATAAAAAATAGCACTTGAAATAGTATATAAGTAATAGTTTAAGCAAAAATTGTAATAATAATTTAAACTGAGGATGACGTAAGTCGAAATCGATATTCAATAAAATAAAAAATCAAATTCAAATTGTTACTATAAGGAAGTTTATATTATTATTAATAAAATAAAAAATTAAAAATAAACAGCATACTTTTTGCAGCATACTTTTAGCATAAATAATACCGTATATATGGTAAAATGTCAAAAAATGCCAACATTAATTATTTTTTCATGCAAAAATTGGGCATTTTAATTAAGGCAACATAATTTTAATTATACTTAGATTAAAGTAGATAAAAAAAAGTACAGATTAAAAAAAAAATTTATTTTGGATGACTTCTCATAAAATGGCACCATTTGCCAAATTTAACGAAAAATGCCAATTGTGGCCGAAAAAATTAAAATTTTTTCATAAAAATTAAATTTTATACCATATTATCATATCATATTAAGACTATTAAAATAAATGTTCCTTGAAATTTTCATGAAAATTCGACGATTTTTCCGCCCCTTATCATAAATTTAGTAAAAAATGTCACGCGATTCGGTTTTTTGAGGTTAGGTTACACTTTTAAAGTACCTTACCCCCCTAGATGGATTCAAAATTTAATCACAATGGTTTTCCATTTTTTTTTTATGATCATTAGAGCCCGTAATATTTCAAAAATAGTGAAGCGACCTACTCAAAAAACACCAAAAAACCAGTTTTTGCCATTTTTCTCCAAATTTACTAAATAATTACATGCCCACTAACTTTTATGTCCCTAACATAAAACACAAAAAAAAATTCAACTTTGCTCTTACATCAAATATATCACTTTTTACTAATATGACTCCACTATCAAGAATGTAAGGAGAACTCATATTTCTGTTTATGATGTTTGCTAAAAAGCAGGATGATAAAAGTTTTCTTCTATCATCGATATTAAGGATGTTGAATGTGTGGAATCTTTCCAAATAGGATGGAAGTAGTGCTTGGTTTTCATTATATGGGATACTGGGATCATATCTTCCTCCATTCTTATAGTAAAGAAAGACTAGAAACTTTTTTTGAGCTTTTTCTAATCTTTTAATATGCACTTCATAGTAAGGCTTCCACACTTGAATAGCATACTCTATTTGATAACGAACATAAGCTAAATACAATATTATTATGCAATCAATATCTTTTATGTCTTTGGTCTAACGTTTAAGAAATCCTAGCATTTGATTAGCTTTCGTTATGGTGATATCCATATGCTAATTGAAAGTTAGGTTTTGAGTAAAGGTTATACCCAGATCTCTTACTTAACAAATTTTGTCTAGTTGGATATTATTGACATCGTAGCTGAAAATAATAGGACTATAATTTCTGTAATGAATTATGACTTTGCATTTATCAATATTCAGATCCAGCTTCATTTTTTTACACCAGTCACTAATATGACTAATATCTTCATGAAGCAGAATACTGTCTTCAATCGTGTTAATAACTTTAAAAGTTTTCATATCATCAGTGTAAATAAGTACCTGAGAGTTACCTATTATTTTGATTATTCCGTCAATTAAACAAATAAAAAACCAAGGTCCAAGATGTGAACCTGGAGGAACCCCAGATGTTACCTCGACATTATCCGAGTATTTGCCATTAGTACATACGTACTGGCTCCGATTGGATAGGTATCATTTTATCCACAGCACAAAGTGTTTCGAAAAGCCGAATTCATATAGAGCGTCTAATGTTTTTAGGTGACTGCAAGAGGCAAAGGCTTTTCTAAAATCCATATGAATTGTATCTACTTGTTTATACTGCTCAACTGCTTTTGCGGTAAAATTTGTAAACTCCACCAAATTAGTTGTCGTTGATCTGCCAGGTAGAAAACCGTGCTGATTTATGGAAATGGAACTTGTTATTCTTTCTTTGAATGTATTACATATAATTACTTCGAACAATTTAGGTATTATCGATGTAGAATAGACCCCTCTATAACACTTTATGTAATTTCTGCAACCCGATTTGAAAATAGGTGTGATTTTAAAAATTTCCCATTTATCCGGAAAAGAATGAGAAATGAGCGATTTATTAAATAATAACGATAATGGTAAAACTAGTTCGCCCTTAAAACGTTTTAGAAGATAGGATGGTATTCCATCAGGACCACATCCATCTTTAAGGTTATTAAGAGATTCAATAATTGTTTCCTCTGTTAGAGTGGGTGTATCGATAAATATATTGTTATTGTCCAAGACATTTTCAGAAAAATTGTGCTGGTTAATTGAAAAAAGTCCGCAACCATATTAGAAATTTTTTGGTCATCCGAAGAATGAGTATCATCTAAAGTGATGGTTTTAGGAAGTGATTTCCAAAATTTTGTGATTAATATCGTTCGATACAAATGGGCAATTTGATTCAGTGGTATAAATCCAATCACCATCATTAGCAAAAATTAAATCAAGATACTTATTTCTGTTGTAAGCTATAACGTTAAGCTGGTACATTTCAAGAGAAAAAACGGTGTCCAGAAACTGTTTGATACATTAAATGGCAGCATTCAATTAGATTCTATGTCAAAATCCCAGTTTAAATTTGGTAAATGGAAATCTCCAAAAATTAGAATTCTTTCTTCAGGGTTAACATCGCCGCATATTTCACTAATCACTTCAAAACAGTTGGCATACACCGTGTATGGGAACGTGGAGGAATGTACACGAAAAATAATAATAGATTCATCTTTCCAATCACGATTTTAACACATAACATTTCCAGAGATTCTATCGAGAGCTTAATCCTCTCACTTTGAATGAAATATTTAAGAGCTATAAGAAATCCACTACCACTTGATTTCAATTCAGGATTGAGCGGTCATATCGATAAACAATGTATTCTGGAGGAAAGAATTCTGAGCTGGCTAAATTTTCATTTAATGATGTTTCACAAAGAACGTATCCAAAGAAATCTGATTTCAACACAAATTAATGAAATTCAAAAGCTTTAGAAGAAATTCGATTAACATTCTGAAAATAAAATGAGATAAGATTCGGTTGTTGTGATTTATGAAATGTCTGTTTTATCTTAATTAAATCAGCTTCCCTATTACCCGATTTATTAACTATAGCCTTAATGAGATCAGTAGTACTGGCATAAATGGGTCTGTTCACATACGAAAATAGTACGTCGTTTGAACAATTTTCTGAAAACAAATATTGAAATAAAACGGTGTGTCTTGTTAGTGCCACGATAATATGAGTTTCCCTCTCAAAAATCTTAATGTTTTCACTAAAAATTCTGATGCTACTAACACGTTTATATATTAAGTCTTGAGCTTTATGGATGGCTAAAACTTTACTAGTCGGTGGAATTTTCAAATTAGATAATAAATACTGCTTATCTTTTTTAAGAAATGTGATATAAAGATTATCATCTTTTACTGGAACGCCAAAACCATTTTCTTAAATGCTACAGATTTCATTATAGAATTTGTTGATTTAAAATTTGGATATATATCTGAAAGAGTAAATACAATATCAAAAGGATGTCTATAAGTTAGTGTTAAGGAACTTGTTGAGGTAAAAATCTTACCTGAATTAGAGTACTCAAAATCAACAAAGTGATGATCGTAATCAAAGGAATCTGTCTATTATCACCCAAAACAAACATTTCCCTACAACCACTTAAGAAACATACCAGACCAATAAATCCGGCGTATACCATAAGATATTCATCAACAAACACAGTGTCAAATTTTTAGTGCAGTTTACCAGATAAGATGCAATTGTACGGTAATTCGATTCAATGGCTGAAAAATTCAATTTATTGGCTTCACAGAACTCCAAAACTTTTTCTTTAATAGAAATGACTCCTTCTCTGGAAGCGCATAAAACTAGATCCAAACGTTAGTTTATGATTATTGAAAATCCACGTAGATTTACCACAACCAGGAACCCCTTCTAAGGATATTTTTTCAGGCTGTGAGATCTTATGAAGGGAGTAGTTGTTTAATAAAATATTCTGTTGAATGTCAAAGTCAATGAAAATTTCAGTTGCAGAACAGCAATATATGTATTGTCTATCAGATTTGAATTTTAGTAAATCAATATCAAATTTAACCAATGCCACACCATCGTACCCCCAATTATGAATATTTAGACTTTCTAGCAGGTACCTCTTGGGATATATTATCATACACGTATATTTTTGCTGATTTTAACGACGAAGCTGAATCAGGTAAAGTATTTTTGGTGTTGGTACTATAATAAAACATTATTTCGATTACTGTATTTAAAAAATAATTATCAGAATTGGATGGCATGAAATTTGGAGATTCAACAGATGAAATAGTTCCCTTCGGTTCGACTTGAGGTATATCATCAAAAATGAACCGCAAGGATAATGCAAATTTAAAACAAAAACGGTTGGTAATAGGAACCAGAATTTTGAACTTAACATTATTAAAAAAACTATACCTGAGATGAAAGATAAGAGGTTATTATATTGTACTACACTGGAAGGTAAGTCGAAATTGATACGAAAATTGTTTGCTTTTTCACTCAGTAAATTTGAAAGAAGTTTTATTAAGTGAATAACATCTTCACAGCTGGTCTGGAGCTGATTGTTGATTATGATGACATGTTGATTCCTTAACATATATGCTGAAGTAACACAATTGATATGGGTAAAAAGATAATCGTTTAATACCACCTTGTTTCTCTTTAAAAATTTTTCGGGTATCCGTTTTCCAGTTCATTAAACAGATTAACCACAATCAAAATCAAAGTTTCGGAAGTTTATTGCAATCACTACTCAGATGTTTCCAAACCACTGTTTCTGGAAGGCCGTCGTTAAATGAAACCAGCCCACATATAAAGTCTAAAATATCACTATTAATGGAAATAACGGACTTAGCATTTGAATTTCTGATTCTCATCTTATTTTTAAGTTTTTGAAGCATGGACTTATTTGGTTTAGTTAAAATTTGTGTAGCAGAACCAGTTTGAGTAGAAACCATCCTTAACATTCAGTTTAGTTGTCGATTTATATCTGAAAAATATATGTCCGAACATGTTATATTATATTAAGAATCTTGCTTAACACTTCACAAGAAACGTTTCTCATTGAACTATCTAGTGGACTGGTTTTAAATTGCTGGACAACAGTAGCCTATCCTGCTTTATTGGCCAGTTCTTTTACGTAATTAATGCATTGCAGCCATTTTGTTGAAACTTGATTTCCTTTGTCGCCAACAAAACTCTTGAACGATTAAACCAGAAGGCTAAGGGTGTTTACTTATTACCGTGTTGATATAAGATTCTGGAACACAAATTTTATACGATGCGTAATCACAAGATACTCCATTTATTACTTGTGGTGGCAATCTCATGGAATTTGAACCGTTAATATATAATGAATTTTTAAGATAGCCATTCATTGCTTTATCGGTAACTGAGGTGCTAAGTCTACTTATAAAAACCCATTTTATGGGAGCAACAGAAGCAATTTGGGATGATGGTATTACCATAATAATCTCTTCATTCTCTATAGTACTAGGTTGTGAAATGGTTTCTTGATTTGCAGTTATAGTATTAGCTGAGAGTGTTTCAGTTTTATCCACCCAGATAATCGATTTTGAGTTATGACTATCCATTACCTTATCTTCCATAATAACACTTGTCTCGTTCGAACTAACTGGCTTGTTATTGTCAGAAAGAAGATCAGCAACCATTGTATTTGCATTGTCAGCATGTTTAGTATTGATAATTTCTTTGATCATACCCTTTAACAAATGGACAGAACTACTATAATAGATTTGTCGCATTTCATTATTTCAGCCTGTAGCTTACGAACATTATCCATAACATGTTGTTGACGTAATCTAAAAATTATTTTATATATGAAACGCTATTTTAAAAAATTTTACTGGTTTACTATTTAAATGCTTTACCAAAATACTTCTACTTATTATAACCTCGTTAAGGTTTTGGTAAGCAAAATTCTTTCTGCTGAAATGTTCATCGTAACAATCCAATAATGCATCGGTCTCCATGTTACGTTCACAGAAGTATAGTATTAAACACTAAAACAAATATTCTCATAAAATGAGTATTTTGAATATTTAAATATAATTCTAGTAAAAATAAGTTAAAGTACTTTTTCATCTGCACTCATTTTTATATATTCAAATTCAATAAAAAAATGACAAAATAAATCAAAAATCCAGAGTTTTAAACGCTAAGTTGAAATAAATATTTTCTTTCAAATGCTCAAACATATAATTTTTGCTTCGAAATTGATGCCTTCCAACGCAAAAACTGAATAATTTTTGTAAATGTTTAAAATAGATATATAAAAAGGTACTAATTTCTTCTTATGCAAATGTGATGATAGGAACTTTTTCTTTCCTATCGAGTCCAAACGAGTGAAATCGGAAAAACTAGAAAAGAACGATATTGAAATTGTAAACATTTTAATTTATGAAAACTATTTTAAGGAGTGAAATTAGGGATTGCAATCCCGTGGTGTTTTATGAATCCCAAGACTACGGGATTCATAAATTTTAAATCCAGGGATTTCCGGGATCCCAGGATTTAAAATTAGTATGGAAAACCATAAATAATTAAAAAAAAGTCAGACAAGTGCGAATAAAATTCGCTCGTCAAGGGTTCCGTGAATGTAAAAAAACACAATATCAAAAACTATTGACAGAAAGTTGTGTTGTAATGTACTTATATTTCCAGACCATAGACGCATAACAAAATAATTAATGTTTAATCGTAAATGTCAATAGTAAATTACAATCAAATCCACATTGATCAAAAATAACTCATAAAATGTTACATTAGGTTAAATCTCATCCATAGATGTTTATGGTAACTCAAGAAAGATTCGCCAGCTTGTAAATGGTTTAAATTTGAATATTTTTTCGGTCAATCAAGTGTTGAAATTTAGGGGGGGTAGAGAGGCTACATACTAAAAAATATTTTTTTTCAATAACACAAAAACTGTGCACCGCCAAGTTCTAAAAAAATTGTAATGTTTCTTGAATTAAGTGCTCCTTCATTTGACACCCCATTCGCTTGGGTCAAAAGTGTTTTTTTACTCTCCCCACAATCAGTGTCGTCAATCAGTGTCGAAACGTAGGAGGGGGGGGGGGGGGGTGGTAACGGTTTGAATTTTGCACTTTTTTGTCCATAACTCAAAAACTGTGCACCGCAAAATTGTAAAAATAATTGAAACAAGTTTTAAATTAAGTGCTCTTTTAAATGACACCCCACTCGCTTGGGCCAAAAAAATTTTTTTTTTACCCTCTTTACACCGGTCTCCTAAACACACAGAAATATAATTATTTGAGACCTCTCTATAATTTTCATAAAAATTTACCAAATTTCCTAACTCTGTGAATTTTAACAAATTTTTCTGTCAATCAGTGTCGAAACGAAGGGGGGAGGAACGGTCTGAAAGTTTCACTTTTTTGAAAATAACTCAAAAACTGTGCATCGCAAAATTCTAAAAAAATTGCTATGTTTTTTAAATAAAGTGTTCTTTCAAATGACTCCCCACTTGACCCCATTTTAAATAGTGATTTTACCCCTCCTCATATCCACCCCCTTAATAAATCTAAGTATGAGAATATGACACTTTTTTATATTTTTTATTAAAAACGTACTAATTTTTCTATCATTCCAAATACATTTGAAAATTTTCGATCAGTTAGGTACGGAGCTAATCGAGGTAAGAAAACACGAAAAAAACGTCATTATTCCAAATTATACAAAAAATGGTGAGGTGTAAAATTCCAAAATAAATTTTTAAGGAATACTGAAATAAAGCCCTTTCATATGATACCCTACTTGAATCTATAAAAAAATATATTTTCTCAAAGGTCTCACATCGAACCCCTGTAAACCAAACGAAAACCAAACGAAAACCACTTTAGTTTTATTTGTATCCGTCATTTCATGTGAGCAGATTAGTTTTATACGCATGCCCAATTTCAAGTCCATAGCATTTATAGTTTACGAGATAATCGATATAATGTGAAAAACTCGTTTTACTCTCACCAATAGTGTTCCGTATAAAAAACGGAACCCTAAAAACACAGATATCAAATATAAAACACCATTATTTTAATTTTTAGTGTCGAAAAGAATAAACATATAAAACATTTACTTACTAATTCAACTTCTTTAACAAATAAAAATTGAAGAACCAAAATAAAACTTTTTTTAACTATTTAAGATTTTAGAAAACATAATTCGTCAAACTGATTTTTCATAATTTCTCTCTAAAAAGTACACTTTGCTTTAATTGTCCAGCGTTGCGAAAGCAGTTTAGATAAGTTCATATCGTAACCGCTGTCAATTACTTATCGTAACTGCTGAAGTTTTGGCCTCAAATTTTCTTTTTTAAATCAAAGTACGCGAGTGATTCCTGTCAAACAAACTATTTCAGTTCATTGTTCAACTTCCTTGTAAATTGATTCAGAGCAGAAACAGAAACAAAACACAAACTTGTAAACAAGTTACTACTTTTTAGAGAGAAATTATGAAAAGCACTGTTCGTAACTCGTGGAGAAAGTAAGTTATTTCAGAATTGGTGAATTGTTTGCACTCGCTATCGCTCGTGCACAAACTTTCACCAATGCTGAAATAACTTACTTTCTCCACTTGTTACGAAATGTACTATATCGTCATACTTGTTTGTTAATTTGGAAATAATATTTCCGAAGGTAGAAAAAACAGTTCCGATTCCACACTTCTTGATGAAATGGTCAATAAAATATTATACATTCACTGCAAATATGGGGTCCTCCATTATAGCTTTGCTTACATATTTTCATTTCTCTACCAATTGCGGTGACCAGTTTAATATTTTATGTTGTTGCAGTCTGACCAAAAAAGTTTTTTTATAGGTATTAAGCGTGAATTAAACTGCGTTACAGTACATCTTCCAAATTGTTTTTCTCTACTAAATCGACTGAAGACTGAAACCTTATCCTTAGTTACAATTTATTTGTAATTTATGCCCGATGATGTTGCAGTGTGAGTAGTTCGATCACCTGTTTCACATCCCACGTCTGATGCTGCTGATGTAATGTTAATCTTAAATAAAAACTTTTATGGAACTTCAACTTGGAACAGTAAATATGTTCGGTGTATTATCAACAACAGCAGATTTTCCATTCTGCAAATACTTAAATACTTAAATCCTCAAAATGTTTCGGCTTTCCTTGCCTTTATACTAGTTCTTGAGACACTCGTCAAATCACGAACTAATGGGTTGCTTTGATTTTCTAGCTCAGTACAACCTGAAGAGCTGCTACAAGGGCATTAGCCAATATTTCATGATAGAGTAGAACAAGATTGAAGGTGCTACCGTTGACTGAATAGAGTTTATCCGTTAGAGCCCCTAAGAAAAAAAACAATTATTTTCTCATTGCTATTGCCAGTGTTGTATGATCTCATTGCACATGAAATTAAAAAAATACAAATCAACAAAACAGGATAACAGGATTCCGTGTTTCGATTGATTAATAACGGCAAATATGACAATTCTGTAATCCCGGGATTTTCTTTCATTAATCCCGGGATTGCGGGATCATAAAAATGGGTCGGGATCCCAGGATTTATGGGGATCCCAGTCGGGATCCCGGGATTGCGATCCCTAAGTAAAATTAGTGCTCGAATAAAATAAAATTGTACACTTTGGAAAAATTATATAACAAAAGTCACTATTCGAATTTTTTCAAAATATGCCAAATACATTAACACATAAGACTTTAATATTTAAAAAAATCACTATCTGTGTTTCGGAATTTGTACTAATTTATCGAGAATGAAAATTTAAAACACATAAAATGTGGAATTTTTACAGAAAGAATTAGCCATAAAATCATATTGATATATGGCAAGATATCCGCTAGAAATTATGAACAAGATTTTTTGACCAGTCAGTTTTGTGTGCAAGCAGAATCTGATGTTTCAGATTATTTAAAATAAAAAAACGAATTATAAGTAGATATCGAACAAATTTTAATAAGATAATTAGTTATCAGCAAAACTATATCCATGCAATTTTGGTAGTTTTGTACGAAGAAAGAACAAAATATCAAAAATGCCACAGAACATATATGTGAAAATATATGACAATATATGCAAGTACAAACACACTGATAGCCTACGTCTTATATCATCCGTCATATCAATTACTATGAAATATACTGTTACGTTTTTCTAACCTTACTTCGAATTGGCCTTACTCTCAATTCGATAAACGTAATTTCCAATCTCTTTCTGAGCTCGATTACTGATTATAAAGCAAACACACCAGTTTTTATTAGGTCTAAACACATTGATTGTTCCACAACAACAGGACACAATACAGCAAATAATATTCCTAACTAAAATATTCTTTCAACAGCTTCGGAACTTCAACGGTTGATTGTAGTAATTTCTAGTAAAACAACGTTCAAAATAATACACAAAATATTTCTTCTCGGTAACACTTAAAACTTTATTTACAAAAACTAATTTTAAAAATAACTTCTTCTATTTACACAGTTTTATATGCAGTATATCGAGGTATATCGATTCATTTACAATTAATTATTTTCAATTCCACTTAAACAATCGCAATTTCAACCGTCGCAGGTCTAAAATAAAACTATTCTATTCTACAAGAAGCAATTGTTTATATACGATTCTGCATAATTTCTAGATAATTCGAGGTCATTTTTTTGAAACCTTGAGAAAATATTAGAATATTCGATTATTTTACGTTATGTTGATTTGATTCATAAAATCATATAATTTTATTTATTGTTGACCCTGATTCTAAGAAACTAATGTGACCTTGATTTATTTTTGAAATATTGTATATCGAGATTTAGTGTTTCGTATTTCATTACGTTTATGTAGATTCGTAACAATACGAATTATCAGTTGTAATTTCCCAAGGGCGGTGATAATTCGAAATAATTTTTTGCCAAAAATTTCGAAAGCAAGTATATTGATAAAACCACGAGGCCGTAGGCTGAGGCCTATTATCAATACCACTTGCTTGAGGAATTTTCCAAAAAATTATGAGAATTTATCAACGAAAGAAAATTTTTTACCATTTTTAATTTCTTTATATATTGTTAATAATTAGACGTTGCCTACTGCGATATCAGCTAATTATTTCAAAAAATATTTGATAATATTTAATATCCCAGGAGGCCAGACGCATAACTATTTGTTATTAGTATAATTCAAATTTTATTGGTTAAATTGAATGATTTCATTACATTTTAGAGAATTTCATTGGGTTAAATTAAAATAAAACTAAGGCAAAAAATTTTCATAAAAATTCATGTTCAACAAAATTAATATCTATGCATTACATTCGAATAGTTTTATTTTTTCATTGTTTGGTAAATTAGGTTGCTATGACGTACTAAATGGATGAAATTTTACGAAACGAGCGTAGCGAGTGGAGGGAATCATCCGAGTGAAGAATTGCCATCATTCTATGCGAATACAAGATGCTATTTTATCCACGACTGCAAAATATTTCGATTAATTTCCAGTTTGCCTGCTAAAGTTTTTAGCACCATATTGAAATATGTAAATCATAGATAGCACATAGAAAAACGAAACTTAAATTTATTATTTTATATTTTATATTATGTATTGTTCTCGTTTTAACCTTTTGATAATACTATACCAAAAAATAAACTATAGAACTGTAGTAGAATGTAACGATTGCGTCACATTATATACACAAGTTAGAGAATGTTAAAAATTACAATGGCAGACATATACATGGAAAGAATGGATAAAAGTAGTTCATTGCACATAAAGAAGTGTCATTAGTACATTTTATTAATTGAACGATCGATTGTCGCGTACACTGTATCGATTTGTTCAATTAACCTCGGTCGTCGTTCACGACCGACACACCACTAGTCTCTATAAAAGCAAAATACATTAAAAAAGTTTAATTCTATGGAGTTATCTATGCTTTCGATATATTTGATTTCATCTAACGTAAAACATAGCAGCAAGTAATAAGAAAAATCCATTAGATATATTGATACTAACGAAGACTGATAGCTGACATTAAACAAATTGGCTTACGGTATTAATGAAATAATATCAATTCGTTCGAGAAGTTTTACTGTATCAGTATTTAATTAATATTTTCAAGTATTCCCCCATTTAGCTACAGAAATACATTAATCTCAATTAAAATGAAATTTCAAAACTTTTTATTTTTATCAATGAATGATGAATTAATAATTTTCCTGTTTAGTGTATGAATTTCAGTAAAATTATTCTGAACTCACTTCCCTTCATTTGATTATTTCCCTTCCTTATCAATAGACCCAAATAGCAGTAAATGCGCAGAAAACTGTATTTTCTCTGTTTTGGTGAATAGATGATAAAATTTTGGATTCAACAGGTTTTCCAAATGTTGCAACTTTTATTTGTTTAAATTTAAGGATCTATATACAAGCTTCATATTGTTAGTTTAAAGTTTTGGAAAAAATATTTAATTTTACCAAAAATCACTGTCACAATGTTATGTTGTTTTTTAAAATAAAAAAGTAAGGTGAAAAGCAAACCAACCCTCACGGCGTTTATAGCTGTGTCAAAAGAATTTCATGTTTTGTTGAAATTTATTGTTTGTGTCAATTTTAAGTGCAATGTTAATGTAAAGGTGTGAAATGTGAGCTGCATAATAAAATTTCAAAGAATATCAAAGTTTCTCATTTCAATTAGAAGAATTTAATACATATATATGTCAACAACACAAAGGGGGTGAAATGATTAATTAAAAAAAATGCAGTTGGAATATAAATCTGATCCAATAAATAATACATTAGGAGAGACTATTATATTACACAACATGGATTTAATTCGTTAACGAATTTTCATTTATGTTCCCCTTTATTAAGGATTTGTACTTTTTGTTTTGACTCTATTTTCAGTTTAAACCCCCATTTTTGCACGACTTGAGGCAGTTTGAGTTCTAGGAGTTTGAGTAAGAAGAATACGAACAAAAATTAAAATCATGCATTTGTTTATTTAATTCATTTGTTGTGTAGGATAAATGTAAAGAAGGGATGCTAGTTACGTTTATATTAGAATTTTACTGTTTCATTTCATATTTTATTAAAAAAATTTGTTTCCTGTAGGGATTGGTAAATATTTTATATTGCAGCTCAACCATAGGAGATGTATTAAACTACATATTATATGCAATACAGTTACCTTTTCACATATTTAATTTATTGCATTCATTATGTTTAGGAAGTAATTTAAGATTTATGATTTGCTACAGTTTTATACTATGAAAATAGTTTTTTAAATAAAACAAATTTTAATGTAGATCAAATAGATAGAATGTGGATTAGGTGGAAAATAGCTTTACAGAAGTTTTTCAATTATAATCAGGAAAGAATTTTTGCAGTTCTGCAGAATGCAAATAAACTAAAATCTATATCTTAAAATCAATATACACTTGTCTGTATTTAGTAAAGCACTCTTCAAGTTTTGATCCAAGCTAACCACAAAAACATTGAAAGGTACGTTCGATTTGACTGAAACAACTGAAAAAACAACAACAATTTCATTCAATTTTTCAGTTGATTCAGTTGCTTCAGTCAAATCGAACACGGCTGAAGTTAATTGCGTTAATTTCATAAGGTTTAGTATACATACCAACTATAAAAAAAACCTTTGATTCTTAAACTATCTTCAAAGTTATATTATTTATTTATTTACATTTGGTTCATTTAGAACGAAAATCAATTTGTAAGTTTTGTTAAAAATAATTAACAGAAACGTTTGTTCTAAGCTAAAAACCAACATGTACATGTTAACAATTTACATGTCTGATGAAGCGACTAAATTCAACAGACAAATGTTTGTGAATCTTTTCTTACAATTTTTTTCATGTGTACCATGGATGTAACATGATAATTCATAAAATGTCATACTTAACATTTTTTATTACTAAAAGCGGATTTTGTAATATAAACTCAAATATGTGTCACAACAATACATAGATATATTTTAAGACTAGGGTCACAAAATAACATGCGTTCTGAGGTGATCAGTACACATTTTTAACCTCTGTTCGGACAAAGTGGTTCCTATGCGTTGTCAGTATGACGTAAGATCACGATCGTTTGGCTATTTGCATAAACCGAATGACGAGTAAATCGGGAGAAAGAATATTTTGAGGCATAATGCATTCGATTTCGTCTGGACGCTGTTGGTGACGATATTTTTAAGTAAAACAAAGAGATTAGCAGCACAGGGACGGTGTTGTAAGGATGTGGCAAACGCACGCAAGTTCCAGCACATTTTATGTTCTCTATTCTATTTTTGCGTTTGTTTTATTTAACAGTCGTTGCATGGTTGTCTAATGTTTTTTAAATAAGACGTGCGTCTAGCACATTCATTTAATGTAAATATTGTATTTAAGTTGTGGTAATATTTTTATTCTCTTCCATTTAATTATATCAGCTTTATTTGTATGTTTTTTCGATAATAATAGTATGTATTATTGTATTGTTTTCTAACCTATAGCCTAATGAAGTTAACCTATTGTCTAATGAAAATGTTCCTATAAAAACAGTATCATTATTTAATTGGTATGATTCCAATTGGTCAAATTGTTTTGATTTCATTAAAATTATTTTCAAATTATAATCACAATTGCTTTGATAAGTTTTGTTCAAAAATCAAATTTTAAGTTTAATTCTCTTATTTCGTTTAGTTGAACTTGGTTGATAATATGAGATAGCGGTTTTTTATCATCAGGGTTTTTTAATAAGAAATTTGATTTATGAATTAAAACAATAAAAATTTATGTTTTAATTGAAAAAAATGTTTTTATTTTTTATAATACACAATTCTTTGTCAGAGAATAAAGTATTGCAATCGATTCGTGTTTAATGAATTTTATTCTCTCGCAAATTAAAATTCTCGCTCGTGCCTCGCTCAAATTTTAAACTTTTGCTTGAGAATAAACTATTTCATTATACACTCATAGATTAAACTACTATTGTTAATATAATTTAACGCTGAAACGAATTGTATGTGGTTTTCGTTTATTTTATATGTGTTTTATTAATGTGTTAATATTAATTGTGGCAAAATTTTGATTTAACTATAATTTAAAATCTGCATTGCAATAATGTCTGTAAAAAGTAATAACACGTCCGAAATAACATGGATTGGGTTAAGAAGTTGCACACAAATTTACATTTGTTTATGGATATCTCACTCTATTTTGTATGTTCAGAGCTTATGAATCATATTTTATACTGGATCGAGAACACTCGTGAATACATTTGAAATGTCTCGTATTATAATCGAGTTAAGTTCATTGCCATGGGAACTCGGACGACTCAAACTATGTTGCTCGAAACTGTATTAATGCGCATTACTAATAGTGTTTGGATTTATTGAGCAGTTTCAATAATATACTAGAGCCAAACTGATGACCTCGACTAAAAGAATCAACAATCGAAAATCAAAAACAAAAATTTTTTTTTCTTAAATCTAAAATGCTATTTGAAAACATTTTGTTTGTTAATATAACGCTATTTTTTTCGATGATATTTTTACCATAAAATTATACAAAGACGCTGTACTCTAATTTGGTATTTTTAAATAAAATTTAACTTTCAAACGTAAATTTAATTAATATGAAGGATTGGACAGTCAAATTTTTTTTAAAGAAAAACAATATTAGATTTTACAAGGAGTGAAATAATTTTTGAAGGATATAACTTATTTTCCATACTAAAACTTAGTAATCAAAACAATGAATCAAAATAATTTAATAATGAATCAACTAACAACTTTTTATAATAGTTGTTTAACATACTATGCTGTCAGTAATGTTTTCTTAAGTCAAAAACAAAAATCGGGCAATAATAATATTAAATCAAAATCTTTTTTTAAATCACACAACACTCTTCCCGTCGCGACCACATATTTTTCCTTCTAGCCGTTTCGGCTGACAAGCCGTAATTTTTTTTCTTGTTATACTTTTTTTCTCCAAATTTCCAAATCGTTTCGGCTTTCAAGCCACGCCAACTCCTGCTAGTGCGACCAATATTTTAAAATTTCTTTTTGTTTTTATAATCGATACCATGGGCTGAAGCTTAAGATCTCCTTCCTTCGTAAGACCCACTTCATTCTCCGTTACTCATGGACCATAAATTAATTATCTTTTTCCTTCGTAAGATCCACTCCACTCTCCTTAACTCATGGGCCGAAACAAATTTTTTTCGAATTTCCTGATTTTTCAATTACTATCCCTAACGTTACTCATATGTTACCATAACATGAACATCTTCTAACGTTAACCATCTATCTGTTGGCAAAACAGGTATGGTCCTTATGGATTTCAAAATCATCTAATTAAGCAGAACCTCAAAATATCTGATCTCAGAGGAATATCTCCAACCTTACCCATATCTTTTTACAACATGAACATCTTCTGACGTTAACGTTCTGACTAACAGGTATGGTTCTTACGGATATTTAAAACGACATTTCGTCGTAAATCACATATTACTTCTCACAGCGATCTCTTTCTATGGTACACGTCTTTAAAGTAAATTGGCCTCAGTCAACTTTGTACTGTCAGACTTTACCATCACTTACGTTACCATATGCACTCCTTCGCTTAAGCTAAATTTCTGCTTCTTCCTGCTTTTAACATCTAATTTCCGAAAAATTAACTTACAGTCACGTCTGCTGATATTAGTATCGTCGCAAAAACAACCAAAAGGCTGTAAAAAAGCCACGCCATGTTTTTCTTTAGCTTGAAATTATTATTTTAACTATAACAAATAAATTCTTGTATCTTATTCTTTACAAAAACTTCTCAAATCATAAATCACTAGTTATAAAATTTCTTAATGGCATTTTGTTTTCTAAACATATAGCTATATTATATAATTTAAGTAATACTCTAGAACTACATATCATAATTCTAAAATATATAATAAATATGCACATTTATTAAAATTTATTTAAGCAGAGGAAATATAATTTATTTTTTTTTCTATAAAAAACCGCTCACTTTCACTTACATATTTCTTGAACAAAAACCTTGGCGCGACCTTTTCTTAATATGACAATAAAGCCAACCGCATAGTGACTATGGTTGACTCATAATAAACATTATATTGAAATAACCATTGATTAAATAGCAATCTTAAATGAATATCAATGAATGTTAAAATTCAGTACGAAAAGAAATTTATTGATAATGTTATTTCATAGTCATCGTTATATTGTTATAGTTGCCATTTGCTAGATATTCTTACAGCAAATCATGTCTTAAATAAAATTAAGCATACCGTAATAATATAAAGGGAATTTCAAATAGATTACTATACTTCAGGAAAATTGTAGAAAATATGATACTGACTTAATTAATATAATTAGAAGTCCACCGGGGCGGGAGAGATAGTCGGCTGTAAACTTGTATAAACCTTTATTTTGGCACCCTAAATCTTGTCTCAAAACCTACTTATCGTAGGGTGTCCGCGTCTTCAGATTTTCCAAGGTCAAAGGTAAAAAAATCGATTTTATACACATTTATTGCAAATATCTCGTTTCCTATGGGCTTTATGCTATTTGTATATATAATAAATATTGTAGAGGATTAAATTCTCTACAACTTTTGTTTAAACATTTTTTTATATATTGAACCATTTTTGAGATAGAGAGCAGAGCGCGCGCAGTGTTTAACTATTTAGAGTATCATTCGAGGTCAACCTGTAGTCTCAATTTAAAACATGCTGTATAAAGTTTATAAACTATTGATAAATATATGATTCTAAATAATTTGCATTTTTTATTAACTATTACGTTATAGTTAATATTTTTTTCCATAATTCAGTATATATTCATTTAATAACACTTACCTACTCGTGTAATTATAAAGTTATTAAGGGAAATGCTTTAATTATTTTTTAATTCTAATATAATTTATACTATTTACTTCCTAACTAAATAAAAAGAACAGAATTAAATTTTTAATTAATGTTTTTATTGAAAAATACCGTTCCATACATATATGAACGTTGAAATTTAAAAATTGAATAATAATAATAAAAAAAACTACAAGTTCTAATTTCAATTTTCTTCTTCTTTTTCTTTTCTTCTCATCATTGTCTTCCAGTCGCTGTAAAATTTCAAATTCCTCTGTGTTCTCGTCTTCAACGTCATTTGTCTGTTCTTCCAGGATTTCGGGATCAAAAGTACCGTCTTCATTGATATCACTCTGATATGGTGAAGCATTAAGACAAGCTTGCCCATTACACTGCCCGCAAGCTAAAGAGCACTGCAACCCTGGTTTCCTGCATCCACATCGCGAACCACAACCATTCTTGCAGTTGCAGAATATTGTGTTAATCAATTCCTCCGGAGCTGGTGGATTCATTGTCATAACAGGTTCCAGGACTTCATCACGCATTATCCAACCCCAATTCTGGGGTTCTAAGTCATGCCCTAACCAAGTCTGAACTTGATAATAAACACGCTTGAAATGTTGGTGAGCTGCTGCACTCGTTGGTGGAAGATTTGATAACTGCACAGGTTTATGCAGTTTTGTTAATTTGATGAACTGTGCATAGCGAAGACAATTGATACAGTCCTCAGATTTTGGAGCATTATAGATTGCCAACAAGGTTCGCACTCCATTCTCAAATAATGATTGAACTGGGCAATTTCCTTCTTCAAATGCTGCAGCAATTTGATCCAAATTCGGAAGTCTCTCTAGTGTTTTTACAAAAGTTTTTTTTCCTTTTCTAAAGAGCGCAGAAGTCGTGTCACAACCATTTATTGCGTGCAGAAACAATATGTGTTTTTTACAACGAGGATATTTATCAAAACTTTTGGAACAGTATATTTCAGTTTTTACATTTCCTTTGCCAACTTTTTTAAAGAAAATTTCTTGTTGATGAGATATGGTACGCCCAATTAAAATAACAAGTAAATCTATATCTAACAATGGTTCCGTTATGTCAATTGTTTTGTTTCTATGCTATCTATGATTTACATATTTTAACATGCTGACAAAAACTTTAGCAGGCAAACTGGAAATTAATCGAAATATTTTACTGTCGCGGATAAAATAGCATCTTGTATTCGCATAGGATGATGGCAATCCTTCACTCGAATGATTCCCTCCACTCGCTTCGCTCGTTACGGGAAATTTAATCCTCGTGAGAATTGCTATCATTCTAAGCTCATACAAGAATTTACTATTTCCTTAATAACTTTATAACTACACGAGTAGGTAAGTATTATTAAATGAACTGAATTATGGAAAAAAATATTAACTATACGCAATAGTTAATAAAAAATGCAAATTATTTAGAATCATATATTTATCAATAGTTTATAAGCTTTATACAGCATGTTTTAAATTGACACTACAGGTTGACCTCGAATGATACTCTAAATAGTTAAACACTGCGCGCGCTCTGCTCTCTATCTCAAAAATGGTTCAATATATAAAAAAATGTTTAAACAAAAGTTGTAGAGAATTTAATCCTCTACAATATTTATTATATATACAAATAGCATAAAGCCCATAGGAAACGAGATATTTGCAATAAATGTGTGTAAAATCGATTTTTTTACCTTTGACCTTGGAAAATCTGTAGACGCGGACAACCTATGATAAGTAGGTTTTGAGACAAGATTTAGGGTGCCAAAATAAAGGTTTATACAAGTTTACAGCCGACTATCTCTCATTCCGAGGTGAAACCCCTAATTTTCCTGGACTATAATGATTTTGAATTGTTCAGGACTAACATGGCGAGACATGATATTCAATATAAACTGCAGATACAGATAATCAGGAAAAAGGTTTTCAGACACAGTCAAATTTTGTGCTCAATTTTACATGAAGCCAGAAACAAATTTAACAACAAATATTTTTATCTGTTACTACTAACAATGGTGGTTTATGATGGGTAATGGTTATTATACACTTTGCAAAATGGCATACCTGTTCACAAGTGGGGCACTATACATGATAAGGTTTTAAAAATATTTCTCGAACACAAGTCTCGGGAAGGTTATTATCAACAAAACTTTGCTGGGGTTCTTTTTATTATGAATTAATTAATTGTTAATAAGTTTGGTTCCCGATACGATTGAATTGTTTGTTTGACGAAGAAGATTTTTGTTTGACATATACAGATATATATATATATATATATATATATATATATATATATATATATATATATATATATATATATATATATATATATATATATATATATATTTTTTTTTTTTTTTTAAGGCGTTCATGCTCCGTGTAGGAGCGTTGCCAGGTTAATCAGCTTTGAATATTCACCACGGTCATTCGCAACAGCGACATAATTACCATGGCAGCCGATTTTTTTAAGGTCGTTTATTACGTCATTCTCCCATTGTAGTCGTGGTCTACCTCGCGGTCTACCACTCCCTGGGGTACTAACGTACATTTTTTTAATCATTCCAGACTGTGAATCGGCTCGTAGAACATGCCCAAACCAAGCAATCCTATTAGAACGGATACAACCTATTATATCAGGACCCTCAAGAAGGTCTCTGATCTCAAAGTTATACCGGGTTCTATACTCTCCATCGTCTGTCTTAAGTGGACCAAAAATGTAGCGTACGATCTTACGCTCAAATACAGATAAATGCGATTCGTCATTTTGTGTAAGGGTCCACGCTTGTGACCCATACATCATAACCGGTCTAAACAATGTCTTGTAGAACTTGAGCTTGGTGTTAGTTGATACATACGGTGATCCAAGAAGAGGTTTAATTGAGTAGAAAGTTCGATTACCTGCAGCGATTCGAGCTTTAATGTCTGTAAGTATGCTGTTGTTTGAGTCAAGCATTGATCCCAAATATTTAAAGGATTCAACTCCCTCAATTCGTTCATCGCCGCACATCAAATCTTTCTTCTCAGTCTCTCTTGAAACATTCATATGTTTGGTTTTATTGTAGCTAATTTGCAGACCAATTTTCCTAGCACCACTCTCAAGCGACTTGAAAGTCTCACTCATAACAGCTTCACTTCGGCAGAGGATGACAACATCATCAGCGTAAGCAATCATCTGTACTGAGTTTATTGACAAGATATTGTTATTAGTCGGTAGTTTCTTTTGACGGCACACATATTCCAAGGCTAGATTAAAAAGTATAGGAGAGATAGCATCACCTTGTCTTAAACCGGAGTCGACTTTAAAAAGCTTTGATATTTCGTTCTCTACTCGTAAACAGCATTGAGAGTTCTGTACTGTCATTTTGCATAGTGATACCAGTTTACCAGGAATTCCCATTGACACCAGAGCAGACCATAGAGTCTCTCGTTCGAGAGAGTCGTAGGCCTGCCTGAAATCAATGAAAAGTTGGTGCACAGGTATGTTGAACTCTCGACACTTTTCCAAAATCATCCTTATCGAGAAAAGTGCATCGGTGGTACCTCGGCCCCGCCGGAAACCACACTGATATTCTCCAAACAGTTGTTCAGCAAAAGGATTGATTTTGGATAGCAAAATGTAAGAAAAGATTTTATATGCTGTGCAAAGGAGAGCGATTCCTCTATAGTTTGCACATTGTAGGCGATTACCTTTTTTATGGATTGGTATCAGCATAGCTGTGTTCCAGTCCTGTGGCATGGTTTCAGTCCTCCAGATCATTTGAACAAGTTCAAACAATCTTAAGGATAGAGTTTCGCCACCATGTACAATCATTTCGGATGTTATATCGTCGATACCAGGTGCTTTATTGCATTTTAATTTTGACAGCGCCGCATCGAATTCCTCTCTGGTGGGTTCTTCTACATGTACCTTTGACGCACGAATAAGCTTAGCTCGTCGCCCGACTTGTTGCTCGTCACTTAAGTTGAGAAGATTCTCAAAATAAGCGGCCCAAGTATCTAAAATATTTTTAAGGTCTACTTGTAGCTCCCCATCTTCGTTTTGAATAGCAGTCGATCTAGTTTGAGGGCCCTTCTTTAAGGTTTTATCCTGTTGAAAGAAGTTACGCGATTGGTGTTCCTTATTGAAGCTTTCAATCTCCTCACACTGTCTCTTCCACCATTCTCTCTTCGTTCGTCTACATAGCTTTGTAACGGCTTGTCTTGCCAGTTTATAACTCTCCTTCGTGGACCTGGTGTTGCGTCCTTGTAGACACTTCAGATAGCAATCTCTTTTGTATTGAATAGCATCAAGGCATGCTTGATCCATCCATGGCTTCTGGGAGTGCTTCTGTGGTCGTCCAAGTATTCCCTCAGCAGCGCTTAAAACAGCATCTTTGAGCAAATACCATGACTTATCGACGTCTCCATTAATGGTTTCTGATTTCTCCAATGTTTCGGCAATATGGATTTGATATCTCTCTTCTGTTTCAGCATTCTTTAATGATGAGATGTTAAAACGTTTCCGTTGATTGAATTTTGGAATGCCTGGATTTGGGAAGTGGAAAACCATCGGCTTTTCACAGTCGTCTGAAAATAGACCTTAGGAATGACATTATTAAATTAATTGAGAAAAGGTCGCGCCAAGGTTTTTGTTCAAGAAATATGTAAGTGAAAGTGAGCGGTTTTTTATAGAAAAAAAAATAAATTATATTTCCTCTGCTTAAATAAATTTTAATAAAAGTGCATATTTATTATATATTTTAGAATTATGAAATGTAGTTCTAGAATATTACTTAAATTATATAATATAGCTAGATGTTTAGAAAACAAAATGCCATTAAGAAATTTTATAACTAGTGATTTATGATTTGAGAAGTTTTTGTAAAGAATAAGATACAAGAATTTATTTGTTATAGTTAAAATGATAATTTCAAGCTAAAGAAAAACATGGCGCGGCTTTTTTACAGCCTTTTGGTTGTTTTTGCGACGATTTGACTGTTTTTTGTAAAGTTATAATATAATATGGGAAAATCAAATTATTATTATCCATATAAAATGTTTTCTACAGAGAACTTTACTCTCGATTTTTTATCAATCTAGGACCTAGGTGCAATATTTAAAAAAATAAAAGTATCGTTTTTATGTAAACAGGTCTCAACTCATGACATGAACAACTCATGAAAAAGTAAAAGAAATATTCGAAAATAAGTCTATGTTAAAGCAATGCATTCGAAAATTAATAAAATTATTACATACAACGGAAACACACACATAAAAACTATAGTCTTTGACTAATAATTTAAAAAAATTAACATAACAATTTTATAAAAGTTCTTGAGGATAGCATAAAAGCTTAAATCGATCAAGAGACGCGGTAGTGTCTTGCGCGCCATGTTTTGAAAGACACTACTAGTATATATACTGTGCACCGAATAGGTTTTAAAGGTTAAAATTTTCATTTCGAATAATTTGCATTTTTTCTACAACTGTATTCAAAATTATCAATTATCAAAATTATCATTTAACTATATGTTTCTCATTAGTAAAAAAAAGTCAGCATTCATGCTTTTTTCTAAAAGTTTATAAAATCAAAATTTTGCTTTCCCAAACTTTTAGTAAAATTAAAATGTTTTTAGAAATTTTTATACCACGTTGGTAGCATTGATATGAATGTAATAATATAGTATCATTTTGGCGAATTTTCAAAAACCAACCAAATGTACAGAATTGAAAAACACAAAATTATGCGAATTGAAATTTATTATCCCTCAATATTGGTAATATTTAACGACAGTTAAAAAACTTAAACACGAACCCAGATTAGTTTGTAAACATATAGTTGTTTTCCATAAAAATATTTGTTATATTTGTATCCAGAAAACCCATCAAATGTTTTATTAATATATTAAATGGAAGTTGGTAATTATAAAAGTATTAGAAAAAAGAATATATTTAGAATATGCTTTCAGTAAAAAGACCTATTATTGATGTGTTAAGAAGAAAACGATGTTGTGAAAACATGTATTTGGTCTATTATGTAAATTTGTTATCTATGAGAACCCAACAAATGTTATATCGATAATAAATTTTAATTTTTATTTAATTTTATTGTAGAACGTTGGTAGTTATTTTGAAGTGATGAGATTAAAAAATAATTTAGTAGGCTTTAAAATTTTGTGTTTTTAAGCTTTATGAGATATAAAGAAAAGAATTTGAGAAAATTTTATTATTACTTTAAGGGTTCCGTACTTTGAAAAAATAGAACAAAACCCTTATGGTGAGGACTTGATTGTTTATTATCCATTATTCACAACGACTTTCTCACTGAAAATGAAAATATATGTATTTACGTATATTTATGTGGTAAGATAAGGAGAAAATGACAAATATGTGCCGATTTCGAGATTGAGGTGATATATAACCGTAAAAACTGAAATTTTTTAAAACTTTTAGTCAATCATAGACTATAAAGTTTATGAAAGACACCAATGGTACTTGGCTGAACATAATCAAGAATTTTAAAAAAAATTGTTTAATTGCGAAACACTTAATTTCACATCTTTTTTCGCACAATGTTGTTTTGTTTATTATTTATTTAGAGTAAATTACAATCGATTTAAGCTTTTATGCTATCCTCAAGAACTTTTATAAAATTGTTATATTAACTTTATAAAATTATTAGTCAAAGACTATAGTTTTTTTGTGTGTGTTTCCGTTGTATGTAATAATTTTATTAATTTACGAATGCATTGCTTTAGACTTATTTTCGAATATTTCTTTTACTTTTTCATGAGTTGTTCATGTCATGAGTTGAGACCTGTTTACATAAAAACGATACTTTTATGTTTTAAAATATTGCACCTAGGTCCTAGATTGATAAAAAATCGAGAGTAAAGTTCTCTGTAGAAAACATTTTATATGGATAATAATAATTTGATTCTCCCATATTATATTATAACTTTACAAAAAACAGTCAAATCGTCGCATTAACAACCAAAAGGCTGTAAAAAAGCCGCGCCATGTTTTTCTTTAGCTTGAAACTATCATTTTAACTATAACAAATAAATTCTTGTATCTTATTCTTTACAAAAACTTCTCAAATCATAAATCACTAGTTATAAAATTTCTTAATGGCATTTTGTTTTCTAAACATCTAGCTATATTATATAATTTAAGTAATACTCTAGAACTACATATCATAATTCTAAAATATATAATAAATATGCACATTTATTAAAATTTATTTAAGCAGAGGAAATATAATTTATTTTTTTTTCTATAAAAAACCGCTCACTTTCACTTACACATTTCTTGAACAAAAACCTTGGCGCGACCTTTTCTTAATATGACAATAAAGCCAACCGCATAGTGACTATGGTTGACCCATAATAAACATTATATTGAAATAACCATTGATTAAATAGCAATCTTAAATGAATATCAATGAATGTTAAAATTCAGTACGAAAAGAAATTTATTGATAATATTATTTCATAGTCATCGTTATATTGTTATAGTTGCCATTTGCTAGATATTCTTACAGCAAATCATGTCTTTTATAAAATTATGCATACCGTAATAATATAAAGGGAATTTCAAATAGATTACTATACTTCAGGAAAATTGTAGAAAATATGATACTGACTTAATTAATATAATTAGAAGTCCACTATTGAATTCATCGGCTTTTCACAGTCGTCTGAAAATAGACCTTAGGAATGACATTATTAAATTAATTGAGAAAAGGTCGCGCCAAGGTTTTTGTTCCAGAAATATGTAAGTGAAAGTGAGCGGTTTTTTATAGAAAAAAAAAAATAAATTATATTTCCTCTGCTTAAATAAATTTTAATAAATGTGAATATTTATTATATATTTTAGAATTATGATATGTAGTTCTAGAATATTACTTAAATTATATAATATAGCTAGATGTTTAGAAAACAAAATGCCATTAAGAAATTTTATAACTAGTGCTTTATGATTTGAGAAGTTTTTGTAAAGAATAAGATACAAGAATTTATTTGTTATAGTTAAAATGGTTAAAATGATAGTTTCAAGCTAAAGAAAAACATGGCGCTGCTTTTTTACAGCCTTTTGGTTGTTTTTGCGATTGTTATTTACTCTAAATAAATAATAAACAAAACAACATTGTGCGAAAAAAGATGTGAAATTAAGTGTTTCGCAATTAAACAATTTTTTTTAAAAATTCTTGATTATGTTCAGCCAAGTACCATTGGTGTCTTCCATAAACTTTATACTCTATGATTGACTGAAAGTTTTAAAAAATTTCAGTTTTTACGGTTATATATCACCTCAATCTCGAAATCGGCACATATTTGTCATTTTCTCCTTATCTTACCACATAAATATACGTAAATACATATATTTTCATTTTCAGTGAGAAAGTCGTTGTGAATAATGGATAATAAACAATCAAGTCCTCACCATAAGGGTTTTGTTCTATTTTTTCAAAGTACGGAACCCTTAAAGTAATAATAAAATTTTCTCAAATTCTTTTCTTTATATCTCATAAAGCTTAAAAACACAAAATTTTAAAGCCTACTAAATTATTTTTTAATCTCATCACTTCAAAATAACTACCAACGTTCTAAAATAAAATGAAATAAAAATTAAAATTACTATCGATATAACATTTGTTGGGTTCTCTCAGATAACAAATTTACATAATAGACCAAATACATGTTTTCACAACATCGTTTTCCTAACACATCAATAATAGGTCTTTTTACTGAAAGCATATTCTAAATATATTCTTTTTTCTAATACTTTTATAATTACCAACTTCCATTTAATATATTAATAAAACATTTGATGGGTTTTCTGGATACAAACAACAAATATTTTTATCGAAAACAACTATATGTTTGCAAACTAATCTGGGTTCGTGTTTAAGTTTTTTAACTGTTGTTAAATATTACCAATATTGAGGGATAATAAATTTCAATTCGCATAATTTTGTGTTTTTCAATTCTGTACATTTGGTTGGCTTTTGAAAACTCGCCAAAATGATACTAAATTACTACATACATATCAATGCTACCAACGTGGTATAAAAATTTGTAAAAACATTTTAATTTTACTAAAAGTTTGGGAAAGCAAAATTTTGATTTTATAAACTTTCAGTAAAAAGAATGAATGCTGACTTTTGTTTTACTAATGAGAAACATATAGTTAAAAAAGATATACTTTTATTGATAACTTTGAATACAGTTGTAGAAAAAATGCAAATTATTCGAAATGAAAATTTTAACCTTTAAAACCTATTCGGTGCACAGTATATATACTAGTAGTGTCTTTCAAAACATGGCGCGCAAGACACTACCGCGTCTCTTGATGCGTCTCAGACAACTTTGTTCTGTCAGACCGTCAACATCACGGTATATAACTCTTCTGCTCCTCCTATTTAAAAAAAACGAACCTTTTAACTCATGGTACACATCTACACAAATATTGGTCTCAGACAACTCAGCTCTGTCAGACCTATATCTCCATGCGTGTTACCATAACTCCATAATTGTTCGTTTCTTTCTTTTTTTTTGCAGAACTCCATTTCGTAAGATCCATAATTTCTCTCCACTAAATAGAGTCGATTTTTAAACAATATTTCTCTCTCCTAACACAATCCCTCCCAACCTTCATATCATCGAACATCGGCAGATAAAACCTTACTTTAAGTCACATCTGAGGATGGCTCGACTCCCCTTTTGCCACTATTTCTTATTCGTGCAAACTAAAAACTGTATTGTATAGACAACTGTCTACTCTACTTCTTCGGATACCTCCAAACTTTCTCTTTTTCGCTACAATACGCCATCATTCAAAAAACTCTTCCCTTCTCCTCTTTCCAACTTTTACTAGATTCTTTTCTTTTATCGTTCCATCCTCGATGGCACTAGGAGGGAGTATTGTGGCAAACGAACGCACTAACAGGTGCATTTGTGTGAATGTGCGTCTAGCACATTCATTTAATGCAAATATTTTATTTAAGTTGTGTAAATATTTTTGTTGATATAATTTAATGCTGAAATGAATTGAATGTGGTTTTCGTTTATTTTATATGTTAATGTGTTAATATTAATTGTGGCAAAGTTTTGATTTAATTATAATTTAAAAACTGTATTGCAATAATGTCTGTAAAACGTATTAACGCGTCAGAAATTATATGGATTGGGCTAAGAAGTTGCACACAAATTTACATTTGTTTATTGATATTTCACTCTATTTTGTATGTTCAGAGCTTATGAATTATATTTTATACTGGATTGAGAACACTCGTGAATATATTTGAAATGTCTCGTACTATAATCGAGTTAAGTTCATTGCCATGGGAACTCGGACGATTCAAATTATGTTGCTCGTAACTGTATTAATGCGCATTAACAATAGTGTACGGATTTATTGGGCAGTTTCAATAATATACTAGAGCCAAAAGGACTCAAAATTTAATATCAAATTTTGAAGCATGTTTTTGTCTCACCTTTCAGTTTAACTGTCATTTTTCAAGATTTGTGATTAATTATTTCTTTCTTTTTTAAAAAGGTTTATCTTATGCATATTTTGCAAGTTTTTGTCTATATTTTTGTTAAAATAAATTTGAAAAAATATTCTGGAAGTCCGCTTTGGATGTTCGTGTAAATTAATCAAAATAAGACGAGCTTCAGCTAAAACAAGCCATGAACAATCTATTAAGCCCACTAAACCATTAAAGCAAACCAAGTTTCAATTAAAATGGTTAACACAAGTCGATACCTTGGTGTTTACCTATTTGAAAAGCTCTCCGCCTTAAGTCACATAAACTTAACATGTGAAAAATCAAACTTTTAAAGAAGGTTCAACGGATATTAAGTGCCCACGAGAACATGATGTTCGGGATGATAATGACTATAGAATCACTTCTACATCTTTGTCTAAGGTATTTTTGGGTTCAGTCTTTGTGGCTTTTCTGCTTAAGGATAATTTTAGCATTTACAACCAAGTTTTTAGCTAACTTAAATGAAATGAATACATTAAAAGATACTGTGTCAAGTGATAATCAGCAGCTGAAAAGCTTGCTGAGCAGTGTCAGATTTGGGTAGGCATACGTACTTTTACAGTAGTGACGCAACGGTTGTTTTTTGTTGAAAATAAAAAGCAACTTAAATCGCTTCTTCTTTATACAAATATGGTAATTTACAAGATAAGTATCAACGTTAGATAAGATACTCGTACCTATATTAACTCATATATCAACCTGTATTTACTCTTTAAAAGAGAATTATCTTCAAATATATTTGCTTGCGCTAATGAAGTAAAGAAACCAAGTCTTACTATTCAGTTTGGAGCAAATTAGCTTGTAGATAGTCCAATATGGCGCTATGGGCCGTAGAGTATATGTGTCAGGACAAGTTATTTCTCCTGCAACCTGCCCATCCCTATCTAATCTATCTATCAATCTAGTCCAACATGCATTTTTAAAGTATAAACGCCATTAACTTTCTTATGTTTAGAGGCGTAAACAAGCAAATTTAAATCTATAGACTGAAATAATTTGACATTATTTTTTATATATAATATCAATTTCGGAGTATGATGTGAGTAATTCATTATATGTTGAAAAATTTCAAATATATATAAAAATATTTAATTTTTTAATAATTGAAAATTGTATCACCAATTACTTTTACTTACTTAATTAACAATAAAACAATTGAAAAAAAGAATCTTGTTGTTTCTTGAGAAGAAAAATATTAATTTAAAGAATCTTTATATTATTTTTTTTTTTGAAGTAAAACTTCTAATGCGACTTCCAAAAAATGTTGCGTTAAAAACATTTAACGCTTCTTTTTTTCATATAACTTTATGATATTTAAACAATAACCTGACATCTGACAATATCAGGAGTCTTCTATGAAAAAAACCCATTTCCAACTTATTTTGATAGAAGACTCCTGATAGAAGACTCATCTTCTTATCATTTTAAGTTGAAATATTTTAAACGAGAAAAAAAATGCAGTTTTTGGAAGAAATATTGAAAAAATAGAACTGAAACATTTCGTATCTTACTTTAGTTATAATCCCATTGTAAATGTTATAGATTTGGATAGTTCTCCACTCGAAAATGATAATTAAAAGATGAGATCAATTGTGAATTGTAAGCAATGTTAATAAAGTTTGTCTTAAAGAATATGAACAGTATGAGTTCACTAATAATTAACGACTTTTAAAAGAATGTAATATGTTTTTATTTCCACATTATATGAAGTTTCACTTCTTCCGCGCGGAGGGACTCCACGCACAACTTTTTTTACTCTGTGAGTTCATTCACAAAGGGTTTACAACTAAATTGCAACTAAATTACAACATACTTTTCTTCTCAAGAAACAAAAATATTCTTTTTCTCAATTGTTTTATTGTTAATTAAGTGAGTAAAAGTAATTGGTGCTACAATTTTCAATTATTAAAAAATTAAATATATTTATACATATTTGAAATTTTTCAACACATTATTTTTTATGACAAAACAAAGTTTTAGACATAAATGTGTTAATTGATAGTCGTACACATGACATCGTCTGTAGAAGTTTAAGCTTATAGAGTGTTTATCAAATAAAGCAGGGTTGTAACGTATAATACGGTAAGGTATAAAACACGTATTATACGTACGTATAAAACGTACAGTATAAAACACACAATTATTTACGTTTTATACCGTATAAAAGTAAAATCCTTAATAAATAAAAATACATTTATATAACATTATCGCGGGCGTATTTATTCATCGTACTCGTGATATTTAATATTTATAAAGCCTAGATTTCTGGACTAATAGGAACAGTTGCTTTAGAAAATATAGCGTCGTCATGATAATTTCTTACCCAACTATTCCTATTCGTTCAGAAAATTTCCACATATAACGTAAATGCTTCTTTTCAAAATTTAATTATTTGTTTTCAAAACAAATTAAGTCTGCGTTACCCTTGTATTAAAAATAAAAATAAATGAAAACCAAAGAAATATTTTATATTTTAACTATTACAACTTTTGTATAAAAAGAAGATTTGATCTGCAAGAACCTGTTATTTTCAAACTGTGTCTATTAATTGGAAATGGTGCAACCCGAATTCACACAACAAAATTTTTTAAAAACATCTCTCTAATAATCTCTAATAATTTCCTTATCTGCTATGAAAAAAACGACATTTATGCTACAACAACATAATATTTCCCAGCTGTTCTTATTAAATGGGAGGAGCTGAAGTTGGATTGAACCATATTTTATATATTCAATAACATTTCATGATGCCAAATAATTAAGTTCCTGAGCCAAATGTTTCTAATCCAAAATATTTCAAATTGAGTAAATGTTGGAATCAAAATGAAAGAAAATCATATAGTATACGTGTTGAAAAATTCAAAAATAATTTAATTGCTTGAGTTTAAGTGTTCAAAAAAATCTCTTCAAATCTAGTGAATTAAAAATTATTAACCAGTTTAATGTACAGTAACATAGTCTTTCGTATAAAGTATAAAAATATACATTGAAATAACATCTAGAATTTAAATAGTTTTTGTTCTAAATTATAAAATATATAAATAATTTAAAACTACGTAATTATATTTATACTAAAACATATATATTTTTACTAAAAATATAATTAATATCTGAAGTAAGAAGTATTTTTAAATTTTTATAAATGAATTTCAAAAACAAAATCATATTATACGTTTTATACGTTATATACGTTTTATACGTTTTATACGTTACGTATTATACGTGTAACGTATAAAACGTTTTATACGTGTATATTAACAACCCTGAAATAAAGGTTATAAATAAGAGGACAGAAATTGTATATATTGTTACGATTCTACATAAACGCATTGAAACACAAAACCTCAATTTTCGACACAATTTTTCAAATATAAAATCAAGGTCACATCCGTTTCTTAGAATCATGGTCAACATGAAATAAAATTGTTTATGAATCAAAACAACATATTAGTTAAAAAATAATGTTATAGAATATTCTTCGATTGACTATGAATGAAGTGACCTCGAATTATGGAGAAATAATGCAGAATCGTATTTAAGAAATTCGCTTTTGTAGAATGAAATTAATTTTATTATAACCTGCAATGGATGATGTTAAAAGTACGATATTGGAAATAGTTTAAGTGAGAATTAATTGTAAACGAAACGTTCTACTGTGCATATAAAATCGAGTAAATAGAATTTACTTTTAATTTTAATTGTGAATAAAGTTTAAATTGTTATTAAGTAGAAATATTTTGTGTGTTATTTTGGGCGCTGTGTACTGTAAATTTTTACAATAAACTGTAGGAGTTTCGAAGCTGTTGAAAGAATAATCTAGTAAGGAATATTGTTTGCTGTATTGTTTTCCTGTTGTTGCAGAACAATTAAGGTGTTGAATACTTAATAAAATTGGTGTGTTTACTAACAAATCAGTGATCGAACTCGTAAGAGATTTGGGAATTGCGTTCATCAAATTGATAGCCAATTCGAAGTAAGGTTAAAAAACCGTAACAATATGTAGAGGCATCTAATGATCCAAAAAGAGGAGAAATGCCAAAAAATAAAAAATAAAATCAAGGTTTCTTCAAAACGAAGTAAACTTGTTGTTCTTATGAGAATCGCAAAGATGATCATCAGTATACTCTATGGAGCACTGTAAATTACTGGAATTCTTCTAAATTTTTTAGTTCCCTAAACAGAACAAAAACTCAAAATTGTTACACTTTAAAGTTTAAATTATATGAAAACACGCGTAAAAAAATATATTTAATGTAAACAGAATATACCTTTGAATTATAAACATGAATTTTAAAAATATTAGCATAATTAACATAGAATCATTAACATTTCAAACAATATTCGTTCTACGTACCTCCAACATGTTTCTATTTAATATGCAAACGATTTGTATTTTTGAAAATTTATTTATGTACATATTTAACGATACTGCTTTTTTGAACATTTTTTCATTTCTTTACCACTTATTACAGATTCTCTATTCGCTATGTAATAATTAATCATCTACTATTTTTAAGGTGGGTTGGTACATTGACAAATGAAACTATCTGTAGCTATCAAGTAACGATCGTAATCTGTAGTTATGATAAATATCATGACATAAATAGAATAAATTAAACTTTTCAAGCTAAGCGGACAAAGAAAATCAATCTGTATCGTTTCTGATTTAGAAAGATATTTGTTAAACTTTCTTATAGCCAAATTACTTACACAGAATATACAAAATATGTAAGTACTGGCGGTTATATCCATAGATAATACTGAATAAAGAAATCTTAATGGAGTACAGAACATTAAATGTTAAAATCTAATGAAAATTTCATTTTTGGATAATTTTGTAGAATTCGGATTCAGGAAAACACAACTGTGGTTTTGTACCTATACTCAAATGATTGTTTTGAATCAAAATTTAACATTATACATGTCTTAACCAACAATTTTCACATTCAACTCACACCTGTTAATATGTCTTGAAGAATAATGCATCAAATAACCACAAACCAAATAATTATTTTTACATTCTATTAATTTTAATAGTTTCTTCGAAATTTTATTTTATCTCAGAATCATGTACGAGTAACAACATAAAATAATATCTATGAGAAAGAATAGACGAATATTTACTATGTATATAAATTTACTATTTCATTTGTGGTTCTCCAAAATCCATTTATTAAATGAACAAAGTCATACTTAGTAATTAAATAAATTTTCCATTATTTGCAATTATTCTTGCAAAAAAAAAAAAACATTACAAATAGAAAAGCAAAGTTTTTAATTAATCCAGAAAATTTAATGTACTTTTACGAATACAGGAGCTTTTAAAAGAATCAAATTTTATGGAAACAATAAATTTTATTTAAAAATTATGGATGATTTTTCACTAAAACTTATTAATCTTATCTTATTATATATATAAAAATCACATGTCACGATGTTTGTCCGCGATAAACTCCGCAACAACATAAACAATCTTAATAAAATTGTGTTCAGTGTGTGTATAATGGTCCAACTTGAGAGATAGGATAGTTTTTATTTTGATTGAACGCCTAAATATTTTTTAATTACGAATTAAATGTTAAATATGGATAGTTCATAAGCAAACTTTCAGATGGCGGCGTAAATTAATTAATTTACTGTCAAACCTGCTTTATCGACTTTTTAATCATCCATGTAGGGCCCATATAGACTATCATATGTTATTGAGCGATTATTTTGTTCCGGTATTTGCTGCAATGGCACTACAAAAGGGGGAAAAGAAACGAAATTCAATAAAATTTATATGGGATTTCATACAAAACACAACTTGAATAATTTTAAAAATTATCTATGAAATTTCTCATTTTGCTACAATTAAATAATTTAAATTTCTTTTGGCGCTGCAAAAGGGGGAAAAAAGAATAAATTCAATAAATTTATATGGGATTTCATTCAAAACACAACTTGAATAATTTTAAAAATTATCTATGAAATTTCTCATTATACTACAATTAAATAATTTAAGTTTATGATCTATTACTGACAATTACTGACAATATTGAGCATAATATATAAAATACTTTATTTTCTTCTGTCCGTAAAAGAAATACGAAAATAGGTTAAATTTTTCATACAAGTTTGTATGGGAAATTTTGGCAATTTTCATGTTTGAGCGACTTAAGAATAATCTCTTATATATCGTCGCTTTAATAATGAAACAACGTATTCGCAAAAGTGTAGTTTCGAGATAATTGGGTTTAAAGATTTTTCGATTTTCTGATTTTCGTAAACTCGGCACCACTATTGAATGAATAAAGATATTGGAAAAAAAATTTCTACCAATTAATCTTGACTAATTTCCCCACAACATATTAAAATTTCACATTGGTACCTGCTGGCTTTTCTACCTCAAAAGAGGTGAAAAGTCAATCAGGTACCTTATACGTTATTTCATATTTCATATACGTTATTTCATTTTGCATGGAAGTACGATTAAGCCTAAAACTAATTATTATTGAACTAACGCATCATATTCTTACAATTTTTTATTTATATGAACCGGCATATCATGTAATAATGAATGATGCTTATACAATATTTTAGATTTACCATTTCGTGTGGCGATCGTAATGTATGTAAAGTATACGACACTGATTTTGCACAAGTTATTATTCTGTAGGAATTGAAATATCGTACATGCATTTACGCTGTTTCAATATTTAACCAAATTCAAATTTGCATGTACGTTAATTAACAATATATTAATTTTCAACCCCAGTTATAAAAAAATTGGAAAATGTTAAAATGCCACTTTATAGACATCCTTATGGGGAATGCAGCGCACCCATTATATAATAACAACGTATATATGGCATACGTTATTTCATTATTAAAGCGACGATATATAAAAATAACGTGTCACGATGTTTGTCCGCGATGAACTCCGTAACAACGTAACCAATCTTAATGAAATTTTGTACAATGTGTGTATGATGGTCCATTATCTTGATTAAATGCCTAAATATTTTTTAATTGTATATGAAATGTTAAATATGGATTGTTCATATGCCAACTTTCAGATGGCAGCGTAAATCAATTTATTCAATTGATAGTAAACTTCAGGCGTGCTATACACCTGAGCTAAACTATGCGAAATATGCGAACTATGTTTTTAAAAAAGTAATGTTTTAATGCGAATAAAGCTTTTTCAAAAAAATGTAATGTTTCCGTTTTTCTTTTCTTTTTTAAATATTTTGTTTCGGTAATGTTTTTTTCTATAATGACGTTATATACATTATTTTTTAAAAACATAGTTCGCTTTTTTTATAGTTTAGTTCAGGTGTATAGCGCGCCTTAACTTCGTATAAGGCCATTATGAGACTATCAAATTTGTTTTAGTAAAAAAGTTTTGTTTTATATTTGATAATAGACGAAAAGCATATTATGCTATGTCAAATACGTTACCAAAGATTATTAACAATTTTGTGGAGGTTATATATTAATTATAGTAGTGCTATAAAGTATCGAAATCTGTAAAAAATTAGTGTATTGGTTTTTATAAAGTTTGAATAAAAATAAGAGTAAAAATAAAGAAAACAATAATTTAAATTTATTTTTTTATTTTTTTAAATTTTTCAATGGTCTTCAATGTTAATTTACAAAAATCATTATCAAATTGAAAAATACTCTTATACGTATTGCTAATTAAAATAGAACGATTAGAGGTAAAAAAATTGTCATCAAAACTGGATGAAAAACTAGCAAAGTTTATTTTACAACCTTTATGCTTGATTTATAGTCGGTAACTTTAACTTAACGTAAAGTACAAATGCATGAAAATGCACTAGAACATTTATAGTCGGTACGTAAACTTAACGTTAACTTAACGTAAAGTTCATTTCATTCTATCTTAAGGATTTTTTGACGTTTAATATAAAAACTGAAGAAAACTAATATTTAATTGCAAGTGTCCATAAAAATAAAATTTTATTTATTAAAAAATGCAAAAGATATAAAAAGAGCGACTTTAATTAAAGCCAAATATTAGCATGAAATTAATATGAAAATAAATTTTTTTATTTTTAAATTTTGTATCAAATGTTTATTTCGAAATTTATTATTTTAAATTTTGATTGTGAAATCAGTTTGTTACTTTTAAAGCATTGATTGATTTATAAAATTGATTACAAAACCAAAATTAATATCAAATCAAACGTCAAAGAATACCTAATTTCTTACCAACCTTAAATCAAAATTTTGTACAGAGTCTTAAGTTACGGTTAAGTTAAAATTAACGTCAACTCTCCAATTTCATGTCAAATTTTTTTTATTGACCAATATATAGATAGTGTGATATACGCCTCATAAATTTGGGTTAGCCAATAGATGGTGCCGTATTTGTATTTAAAAAATTGGTTTTAATGTTAAAGTCTTCCAAATACACAACGCTTTCTTTTTCCAATTGTCGTGTATTATTTTTTCATTGGTGATTGATTGGTGATAATTATTTTAATTGGTTTTTTTTAAATATCGGCTTATGCGCGTAGCTTGCTTTGATCAATGTTTTTTTTCGTTGAATATAATTTTATGAAATAGAAAAATGAATGTATAATATTTTATTAAAATAATATGTCAAATATTTTGAAATAGCACATTTTTTTGGAAATTTTAGGTGAAAAAGATGATGAACAATGTCGTTGAAGCTACAATTTTGAATGGAAAATTCAAAGTGGAAGATGTACTGTTGCTACGTATTTCAATGATCGCAACAGATATGGCATTTGAATTCAAACGTTTAGTTTCGAATGCGACTCGCTTTTGCAATGACCATCAACAACTCAAGACGAGTTTTCTTGAATTTTCTTTCTTATGAGATACCGACAATATGCGATGGGTTATAATGTTAAATAAACAAAAGGTTTACACTATTTGGTGTAAAATAAATAGTTTTTAGAGATTTTTAGAGTGATTAAGCTAAAGTAATTATTTTAATTCACATGAGTTTTGCAATTTTAAAGCATTTTTTATTTTCTCTCAGAAAAACTTCTTTAAAACAGTTTTTGTGTGTTTCGTGTCGGGAACAAATACAATTTACAATTGTATAATCACAGATGAAGAATTCTATTTAAATAAATATGCGATAATGAAGTTTCAATTTAGAAATTATCTGAACATGAAAATTGAAATATGTTTCGTTGTTGTTTCATCCACTGTGGCTGAGTCTGTAAGATGGCTTTGAACTATGATGTCTCTGATGAGCGTGAGTTCAATCCCGACAATAATTACTTATTATCGGGAATAATACTTTTAATAATTACTTTGAGCAATAATTACTCACAAATACGCTTAAAAATTAATATTCCATTAATGTTGTCCATATATGGAACATATATGCCAATATATTGACCGTGTGTAAGATATTAGTTTCGCATTGATTTGCAACATTCAATAATAATGACTTTAAAATGACTTAAAATGTTGACTAAATAGAAATATTTCTCATCCTATGAATTCAAATCCTATGAATTCATATACAAAAACTTCCAAATAATTTTGATTTTTTTTGCATCACTTCTTTTATTCCTTTTTTGCATCACTTCTTCTATACCTTCATCGAATGTATTGTCGCTATTCTTACTGCACTTGCTGACCATAAAATCATATACCGATCAAAATTTTTTGCAACGTTTTTAGTAACCTACCGGTAAAGAAAGCGTATATTAAACCGCATGAGCACTGAAAATTTGTGAATCGATTTTTGTTCCGTATAATGTTCTAAATAGAATACACACCTGAAAACTTATATAATGTCGTATTTTTTATATATTCTTTGTTTTATATATAATACTATTTTTTTATATTTTACTGATCAACTAGAGTGCTGATCCTTTTACATTCATATTAAAAAAAAAATAGAAAACTATTTCTCATTACTACTCTTTGAAATTATTGCTACGTCAACAAAATGTATACACACAAACTTTATTTATAGGCGTAGCAAAGCACGCCGGGTCCCGCTAGTAACATATATATAACATCGTCTAACTCTAAACAGTTGTTTGACCAGTCTTGAGAAGTCTGTCTAGTACGTAACGTTTTACTACCGAAACGCACGTTTTACTGCCGCTCCTTAAAAGAGGAATAAAGCATAAGGTTTAGCATGTCTCACTGCTAAAAATATTTCTTTATTTAAACTCCAGCTGGGGCGACAAAAAATTACAAAATTAACAACCAAATGTAAGTTACAAAATCAAAATGCAACGAAAAAAATGTATTTCAAAACATATTGTAAAAATTTGAAGGAAAGTTTCGGACGATTGATGAACAGGAACTTCTCTTAAGTCCGGCTGACAAAAAAATAAAACAAACAATCAGAGGTTAAGTATGTTTGTTGCATACGATCGGGTTTGTCACACCTAGCTATTTTCGCGGGTAACATCAGTTGCCTAATGTTTTGTGAGTTTTATTGGACCCGTGAATAGCAACAAAAAATTGTTTGTTAGGTCACTAAAAATATTTAAAAAATCTTTGGTTAAAGCCTATTTTTTTACTATTTTCAAAGATTTTTTTAAATATTTTTAAATATATATTAAAATACAGCCTACGATTACTTTTATATAAAAAATAGTCACTAAAAATGGTTTTTAAACAAATTGGGAACGTTTAGGGTGTAGAAGCAAGGTCGCTCTCACGTCGCGATCACTATGTTGAAATAATTGAGCCATTATCTTTTCTTTATTGTCCTAGTTAGTCTAGTCTTAACACCCACAGAAAAACGTTTAACACTTCCATTTAAAAAAATTTAAAAATAAGCATACAATTAAATCTTATTGACAGTTGCGATCCTGTTAAAATAATTTGTTGCCGCGTGGCTAATTATAATTCGTACTTAATTAAACCTTCCATTTATTGTTGAATTCTTTGTTGATTTTATTATTAGACGTTGAAAGCGGGTTGATTAGTGTTTTAGGGTAAACGTTAGTGTTTCTTCTCGGAAGATTTAACAAAAATCATCGAGATTAGATTTTTGTTAAATTTCTCGAGAAATTCTCGAGAAATATTTCTCGAGAAGAAACACTACTGTTAACCTTAAAACACTAATTTTTTAAAAAAATTTTATTTTTCTCGAGGAAAATATGTTTTTCTCCGATAGACAGCAAATATAAATTTTGCAGACTTATTTCAGTCAGCAAAGTGGCACTTTTCCTGCCTAGGCAGCAAAGCAAGTACTTTGCTGCCTAGGCAGCAAAATAATTAGACTTCATAGAAATAAACAGATATTGCGATTAAAAAAAAAATTTTTTAATCGATTTTTTTTTTCATTTTTAAAATTTTGCTTTATTTTTAAAGTAATAATTATTAAATTACATATCATTGTAATTGATAGGAGAAAAAATTATATGTTCAACTCGGCAGCAAGGTAGATTGACTGCCTTGGCTGAATTTCTAGCCTCGCTCGCTCGGCTATGAACTATCAGCCGCGGCAGTCAATCTACTACTTTGCTGCCTAGTTAAACAAATAACTATTTTCTCCGATAGACAGCAAATATAAATTTTGCAGACTTATTTCAGTCAGCAAAGTGGTACTTTTCCTGCCTAGGCAGCAAAGCAAGTACTTTGCTGCCTAGGCAGCAAAATAATTAGACTTCATAGAAATAAACAGATATTGCGATTAAAAAAAAAAATTTTTTAATCGATTTTTTCATCGATTATGTAAAAGATCTGCAACCACTGGTCTTCATCGACATTTCAATGCCATTTATTCTTTGAAAAGAAAACAGCCAGAGTCGAGCACAAGTGGAAGAGGTAGTCCTGCGCATAAAAGGTGTGTTTAAAATAACAGTGATATGCAAAAAATCGATAAATTCAAGTCAAAACAGTGTCCGTCGATGAGTGAAGTAATTGCTCAAGTAGTTGGTGTTGATGGGGTTTCTTTCCACACAATTACAAAAAGCAGCTTTATTCGACAAACAATTTTCCGAAAAATCCCTCAGATGTAAAAGAACTAATCATCAAGTTTTTCGAAACTAAAATCTTGAGTTACTAATTAAAATTAATTTGTTAAAAAAAAATAACAAAAAGTTTAGCACATCCCTAGACGAATAGACTAGCGTCAACAACAAATGATTTATGGATGTTCACATATATGTATTGTAAAATCACTGAATCGGATAATTTGGGTTTAATCCCTAAATTTAAAAGTCGAGAAATCAGAAACACTAGTTAACAGTTTACCTTCCATTCCAGTCAAAATATTTTGCACCTGTAAGAACACGGCATCTAGCCACACGAAAAAAACTGAAACGTATATTGGCTCTTCAGTAGTATTTCCTTCCATAGTTAATCCCTAAGGATTTTATGTAAGCATTTCTTTTTATAAATGATCACCCTTAAATTTTCTATATAATTTTGAATGTGTAAAAAAATTTTATAAATGTCATGAAACATAATTATTTCGGTCTGAAAGACCTAAATATTACATTCATGAGCTAAATGTGAAATTCTTACAACCACTTTTTTTGGTATTCCTCGACGTTTTAGGACCCACTGATTCTAAAAAAGCAAAAAAAAATGTATATCTGTCTGTCGGCCGGCCGGCCGTCCGTCACAACCTACGAAATCTAGAAAACCGCTGGACAAATTTCAAACACTTTTTTTTCTAAAAATAGGTTTACTCAATGAGAAGAGCCGAAAGGGCTATGTGTTCGATAAATGTACCGGAAATGTGTCAAAAATCGTCAAGTGTGTCAAAACAAGGAAGTTTGCATATTTTTTGCTTATAAAACTTTCATTTTAAGTGATTACGAGTAGAAAAATTGAATTTGGAGAAATCTCGATGGTCGGGTTTGGTATGGGAGACCAAAATCTAGATTATTGCATTATAAGTTTGACAAAAAATTGTTGTCAAGTGTGTCAAAAGAAAGATTTTTATTTATTTTTTTACCCATTTTATGGAAAAAATAAAATTAATTATTTGTATGACATGAAATTTTATTATTATTATAGAGAATTATAGCATTATAAGTTTGTCAAAAAAATGTTGTCATGTGTGTCAAAAGAAAAATATTTATTTATTTTTTTACCCAAATTTTTTGGAAAAAAATAAAATTAGTTGTTTGTATCACAGGAAATTTTTATTATTATTATAGAGAATTATGGCATTATAAGTTTGTCAAAAAAATAATGTTAAGTGTGTCAAAAAATGATTTCATTTATTTTTTAGCCAATATTTTGGGAAAAAAAATTCAGCTCTTTTTATGACGTAAATGTAATTGAACATGTAATTGGACATGTAAATTTTTGAATTTGTTATAGTTTTTGAAATATTTTTGGAATTTTGAAAAAGTTTGTATTTTTGATTTTGTAATAATTTTTGCAATATTTTTAAAATTTTGGAAAAAGTTTCAATTTTTGATTTTGTTATAATTTTTGCAATATTTTAGAATTTTGGAAAAAGTTTCAATTTTTGATTTTGTAATAATTTTTGCAATATTTTTAAATTTTCGATTTTATTATAATTTTTAAAATTTTAAAAAAAATTTCAATTTTTGATATTGTTATAATTTTTGCAATATTTATTTTTAGAATTTTTGATTTTTGAATATTATTAAAATATAGAAAAAATTTAAATTTTGATTTTATTCTAACTTTTGGAATATTTTTAGAATTTTGAAAAAAAATTTTTGAATTTTGTTTATATTTTAAGAATTTTGAAAAAAGTTTTAATATTTGATTTTGTAAGAATTTTTGGAATATTTTTAGAATTTTGAAAAATTTAAAATTTTTGATTTTATTTTAATTTTAATAACTTTGGAAAAAGTTTCCATTTTTGATATTGTTATAATTTTTGCAATATTTTTAGAATTTTGAAAATAAAAATAGAATTTTTGAGGTTTATATATATTTTTAGAATTTTAAAAAAAGATTCAATTTTTGATTTTGTAAAAATTTTCGGAATATTTTTGGAGTTTTGAAAAATTTTACATTTTCAATTTTATTATAATTTTTATCATTTTTGAAAAAGTTACAATTTTTGATTTTGTTATAATTTGTGCAATATTAGAATTTTTGAAAAAATTTTAATCTGTGATTTTGTAATAATTTTTGAAATATTTTTAGAATTTTGTTTGAAAAAAGTTTGAATTTTTTGAAGTGAAACTTCTACTGCGACTTCCAAAAAATGTTGCGTTAAAAACATTTAACGCTTCTTTTTTTCATGAAACTTTATGATATTTAAACAATAACCTGACATCTGACATGACATTAAAATGGCATCGTTTCTGACAATGTTAACTAAATATCAAATTAGAGACAATGGAAAAATTTTTAGTTGCAAATGTCAGATGCAAGTGATTTATGATTTAAATTGAATTTTTAAATAATTTTAATTAATGACTTAAAAGAATGTAATATGTTTTTTGGAGATTCTGTATTGATGCATTGTTAACGAAAATCAATAGGGAGGATGTATTGTATTATAGGGAGGATGTATTTAGGATGTATTGTTAACGTAAATCAATAGGGAGGGTTGTGACAGGACATAATGACATGACATAATAATTTGTTTATATATTTATAAGGTAATTCGTTGACCGTGTTTTTTTTAAATAATTTTAATTAATAACTTTTAAAAGAATGTAATATGTTTTTATTTTTACATTACGAAGTTTCACTTCTTCCGCGCGGAGGGACTCCACGCACAATTTTTATTTTATTTAGTTTTACAATATTTTTGGAATTTTGGAAGAAATATGAATTTGTGATTTTGAAATATTTTCTCGAAACGCTAAATGGGGAGGGGTTTTTGAGTAGTTTGCTGATTGTATAATCTTTTCACTAAATTTCGTTAATTTATGATCTGTTATAATTTTCCGACAATGTATTGATGTTTCGTGTTAGTTTTATAATACATATCTAAACAGAGATAAAAAATACATGTACTTTAACAAAAGTTATGTTTGATATACATCGCTGCCCAGAACTAAAAACCATGTCCTCATAAAAGTTTTTTGCCGAAAACTACATAAAAATCCTTAACCGAGACCGAAGTCTTGATATCTCAGAGCTGTGAGATTTCAGCCTCTCCAAATTTTTTCTTTAATTTTTGCAGAAATTATTTTTATAAATGCATTAAAAATAATTACATTAATAACAATCTTTTTTATTATATTTAATCACTTATTACAAAAAATCTACTCCAAGTCACTTTATTTTCTCTACTTCAAACACATATATCTTTTTTTAATTTTAAGTTTAGATAATCATTAAAGATCACAAATAATATAGAACTTACAAACAGATTTGAATTTAACAAGTGATGGACCTTGATATATATCCCTCATATATCAATTCATCTTCACTTCCGGCATTTTTAAAAATTTTATTATTCAGTAATTTTTTTGCCGGCAGATGGCAGACTGACTCTCTTTTAATTTATATTTCTGTAATATTTGAGGATATATAACGAGGCCAATCGCCATTTAATTTTGTTAAAATATGTAGAAAAATATTTTCTACATATTTTATTTAAAAATATTCAAATTATGTTAAAAAAACATTGCCTTTTGGACAAAATATTAAAAGTTGAAATTCATTCAAAAGATTAAATTTCAACAAAGTCTCCGGTCTGGACAACATTTCTCCTATTATTTTAAAAACATTTTCAAAAAAACTTACATCTACTCTCACCAAAATTTTCTACAAATCTTTTAAGTCTTGTATTTTCCCTTTGTGCTGGAAGTTTGCCAAGGACCTAAAAAAAGTCGCCGGTTGGTGTGACAAAAATTTGGTCAATTTTAATTCCACAAACACACAGCTATTGATTGTTTCCAGATAAAAGACCGAGTTACCCAATAAAATTTCAATTAGCATGGGTGACGTACAAATAAACAATGACCTATTCTGGAATAATCATATAATGGCAATGACAAAAAAGCGCGTCAAAAAAAATCGGACTCCTCAATATATGTAAAAAATATTTCACTCCGTACCAATTACTCTACATTTATATAAGTCCCATATTCGTCTAGATGTTATTTGAATGTATATTTACTTTATACGAAAGACAATGTTTCTGTACATTAAACTGGTTAATAATTTTTAATTCACTAGGTTTGAATATTGAAAATTTTGAATTATATATTAGAGATTTTTTGAGCACTTAAACTCAAGCAGTTAAGTTATTTTTTGAATTTTTCAAAAAAAAAAAAAATTCAAAAAATAACTTAACTGCTTGAGTTTAAGTGCTCAAAAAATCTCTTATATATAATTCAAAATTTTCAATATTCCCATATTCGTCTTTGTATGGAGTATTGTTGTCAAGTTTGGGGCGCTGCATCTGTTTCCATCCTAGGGGAACTCTGGGGAACTCTTTCTTCGTGGGACTCTGTCCAAAAGCGTGCGATACGAAGCGTGCTATCCAGATTAAACATAAAATCTTGATTCCCTACAACATAGTTGCGCTGTTGCTGATTTCCTTGTTTTTTATAAATATCTTCATCGGCAGTGCTTGGGTTAAACCTGATCCATCATGACTCAACCATATTCTTTTTTCCGTTTTACACGTCAATCAGTGTTAATAACGACAAAATGCAAAGAGATTTCTTTGTCCGTACATCGTACAAATGGAATGCTTTGCCGGAATTAATAGTCTCGGGGGCGTTCAATCTATAAAGTTTAAAAAAAGCGTTGATCAACATCTCAAAGCGGAGAGCGTAGCTATGTGTTATTGTGAGACATATTGTAATTTTTATAACACAACGCTTGTTATTGAAAAAAATATTGCGACGCTGATAAATAGACTAACTTCACCACAGCTCTGGGAAAAAATTTTCTGGATATATAGTGAGCTAATATCCATAAAACAGTTTAATTAATGGCTAACCCATGTAATAAATTTCGGGTAGTTCTAATTAAATGCACATTAAAGAAAGCTGTAGTATCCCAATAAACAAAAGGAGAAAAAGTAAATAAAATATTTTACCGGAAGTGACAAACCGACATTACCTGTGCACCTGCTTCCTAACCGACATCAATTTACAAACAAAATACGCTTTAAAAAATAATCCAAAAGCTGTTACGCAGTACTTATAACCTTTGCTAAATTCCGGTTTAGTCAAACTTTTCTCTCTAGTGATTACTATTGCGTTGCACTCAGCCGTGCTAGTATTAAATAACAACCTATCGATCAGAAGAACTAGTCTTCACTCTTATTGAATGATACATTATCTTGTTTTAGTTCACGGTAATTCCTTGTTATCAAAATACTTAATCCTTGTTATCAAAATACTATACAAAGTAGCAAAAATGTAACAATTTTTATTAATTTTTCTGAGTACCATAACAAATAATTATATCTTTTAGAAACCGATTAACTGGTAAGACCAGGGCACGAATATATTCAATGAATCGAATAGACGAGGAAACGAAAATGAAAATGAAAACGAAAAAATGCATCCAATTTCATCTAAGTATTATTGGTGATAATATTTATAAAAAACAACAAGATTAGCAACAATGCGATGAAGTGGTGTAATTAGTATACCACGCTTTTGAACAACGTTTTAAATAAACAAGATGGAAACAAATGCAGCATTCTAAGCTATCAACAAAACTTCATACAGAGGTTGATATATATGCAAATTTTGATCATAAAGATAAAATCAATTTAAATTTAGTATCTCTTTGACTTTTAATATTATTCAAATTTTTTAATAAGTAACACTTCAGTTAGTCGTAATACTCGTAAATGTTGTTTTTATAAAATTATTTAACACAAATAAATCCTATATATTTTGACTGCTAATTACAGTCATCCTCAGGGATTCTATAAACATACAACAACATATTAAAAAAAATTTAAACAACAAATTTAAAAATAACTTACAAAAAACAAATAAAAGTTATTAACTTCAAAAAACCATTAAAAATGAATACAAAATGAACTTAAAGAAAAAATTAAAAATATTAACAAATTATATACATTAAATTTTTTTTTCTATTTACTCAAAAAATGCTAATGTTAATAAAAATTTTTGAAAACAAAACATTTATATTAACTAAAAATGACAAAACAAATTTGTTTACACAAATAAAAGGAATAGTTGATAAAATTTTACAATTTTTACAAAATTAAGATAAATTTTTACAAAAATGTTTTTTCAAAATAGGAAAATAAATATCACTAATCTTCCTCAAATCCGTTTTGATATTAATACTATTATCATGTTTTAAAATTTCAGTTGACTCCAAAAATTCTGTTTCAAATTTATTCTGTTCAGTTGGTAAAGCTTCAATAGATTCAAAAATAAAATGTTCATCATCACATTCCTTAAATTTTGCTAAGCCATGAGAAACTAAAGAAATTTCTTTTAGCAAATTTTATTTGTTTAAAGTTATATGATTTGTTTTTTATTTGCTTTTTAATATTAGGATTTTGTGAATTATCAATTATTATGTTGCGGTAGTCATTCATATGTTATTTTGTCCTACATAATAATTTCTTGCTGGTTTGACCAACATAACATTTATTGCAATGAGGATTACAATTAGTTTTATAAACAACACACGATTTATCCCATATAATCAATGAATCTTTAGTTTGTGTGAAAACTTTTTTTAACTTTTTTATTGGTTCCAAAGCAATGTAGATTACTATGTATACATGACTAACAAATGTTGTGTAATTGATATGGAGTGGAGTGGAATATTTTTTATACATAGTAAAACGGCTATAAACGGATTTTTTTATACATGGTCCTTGCCATTGATATTATATGATTGTTCCAGAGAAAGTCGTTTTAAAATGTGATTATCAATAAATTTGTTTGTCGTTTGTCACACATTCTTATTAAAATATGGTTGGGAAGCTGTGCTGTTAATAAAATTAAAATGACAATAGCTGTGTTGTTAATGGAATTAAAATTGACCTTTTGTCAAATTTTTGTCATCCCAATCGATTACTTTTTTAGGCCCTCCCTCTTCGCAAAGGCATTTTATCCTATGAAGATAGAGGGACGAATTACTTGTGCAAAGTACTCTCATTTGCAACACTATTTATTGGATACTGGTGATGTTCAAAAGTTCGTTGGTATACAAATTAAAACATTTTTCCAGTATGCTTCTCAAACAATTGATATCATAGGGTATCCTTTCACAATTCGAAATCAATGGTCCATGGATATTTGCTTTATTTCAAAATCAGTCATTGAAAGTAAACGCCAAAGACAGAGAGGTGTTTGTTAATGACGTTAATCTTTTAAGGTCTGCTAAGTATACCCATTAAAATTTCAATTGTTTTGGTAAAGCATCACCACCGTATTAAGAACAACAATTCTGATTAAATTACATCCAAAGTCACTGTTTTTACTGTTAATAACATTTTTTACAGAACAAACATGGATTACATTAAGGATTTCAATTTTAGCAAAAAATTACAACAATAAACTCACAAAAATCTATCCTTGGAGACACAACGAAATTAATTTTGAAATAAATTTGACGTAACTTATTTCTCTTTCTATTCGATTTTATTTTTTACAAAAAAACGTTCGAATTTCGTAAGTTCATTGTAAATTTATAAAAAAATATTAAAGTTAATCTTTTTTGAAATATTCGTCTATTTTCAAATTTAGATTTCATAATAAATCTTACATAATCCCTGTTTTATCTACTTCTATGTACAAGGGTGGATCGTAAAATAGTTCTCCTAAAATATACAAATATATTTTAACATCATATATACAAAAATTACATGGATTGAAGAATTTTTGGAAGCTGATTAAAAAGTAAAGCAAAGCTCGTATCATAATTTGGAATGAGAATCATATCAACTCACCTTAATTAATAAAAATTATTTTATGAAAAAAGTTGTTTTGATTCTAACAAAAATAAAAAGATTTAATCTCATATGCCTATACAATTACAATTATATTCATCTTATATCGTTTTCATGCCAACAGCAAAACAACATCCATCTCCTAATAAAATGAGACACCTCACAATAAAATTATTACGACATACATAATAAAACTCCCCAACAATTTGATAATGTTCGTAATGGAAATGAAGGAAAAATGTATAAAAGGTAAACAAAAATCCTCCCCTAGAAAAGAAACGAAATGATTGTAATAAAATACGTTAACGTTTTCTTGTGGTTGAAAATCTGTTATTTTTGACCTTTTTGCTTTCCAACGCATTGACATTACGAAAATAAATTTACGATATACGATAAAGTTAGTCAACTGTTGCGTGTTCGATTAAAATTAGGAGATAAATAATGACATAAAGTGCTGGTGCTAATATAATTTAATAATCTTTGACTATACTCATTTTGGATAAACATGTTTGCGTGTTAGTGGTCAGCATCCAAAATGATATATTAAACAAATGTTTTACTTTCATTCTATGTAAGAGTTTTTAAAAGAGAAAATTTGTTTTTGTGACTGATCAATCTAAATTATTTAGAATTTCTAATTATGTCCCTATATTTGAATTTTGAATAAGATTTGAATTATAAGGGATTTTGTGAGCACTTAAACTCAAGTAATTAAGAATCATTTGATTCGAAAGTATTTTTTGTTTGGATATATTTCTCAGATAAAAACTCAATTTTTCTCTTATACGGGTTGTCAAGTGTCAAGATTCGAAGTGTCAAGATTCGAATCCATTTTGGTGGACACCCTATCCAACTAC
>OY856187.1:314074331-314154253 GCA_963693315.1 Diogma glabrata | reverse complement strand
CTTAGAAATAAAACTATTTTGATATTTTGCAGGTAATTTGCAGTAAATTTGCTTTTTATCTCTTATTTTTATTTTTATTTTCCCTATCCTATCACGAAATATTGGCCTATGTCATATTTTATATGTGATGGGATTTATGGTTTAGTTATCCGTTTATTTATCAAAAAAAAATATTTAAAAAAACAAAAAATAAACAGATTTGCGTCCATTAACATCCTTAGAACGCAATGTTGTTGTGGGACCTTGGTCTTAAAATGTTTTTTATAGTGTTGTTGTGACACATATTGTAATGCCTACTACACATCACATTTTATTAAAAAAAAAAAAAAAAAAATTGGATGACATATGATATAGAGTAGGTTGTGTCATAAATTGTCACACACATGTTCTGTGGTAGATTTGATATTTGTTGGTTTGCAAAATTGGATCGATATAGTTTAGATGGATTAGATATAGTTTTGCTTATATGTAGCTAATTTTCTTTTTAAAATTTGTTCGATATCTGTTATTTGAAATTAGTTTATGTTGTTTAAACTAATCTGATACATCAGATTCTACTGGCACACAAAACTGTCTGATCTCGAAATCTACCTATTTCTAGCGGATATACCGTCGCCGCTTAGACTTTTTTTTCATTAAATTAATAAATTGTATTTGTGATGGAACCGCAACAAAAAGGGAATATTGCATCATTTCCAAAAATATTATCAATTTTTTTTGTTAAAAGCAAAGACAATTATTTCGATATGGTCACAATTTAGATTTAGCCAATTGACACAGAAAAATTTGGTAATAAATTCAACATAGGGCTAACTTTTTTTTTACCATATGGTAAGAAAATTTAGTTTTAGATTGAGCATTATTGACACACGACATGGCCTCAGTCCGAACCTATTTAATAAAAAAACTTCAAAAGTTTTTGGAAATGTAGAAAAAGTGGTATCTTATGAATGAAAAATATAACGAAGTGAAAAATAGTCACAATTGTATTTATTAAGGGGGTGTGAATGAGAAGGGGGAAAAAACCATTTAAAACCTAGTCATGTGGGATATCATATGAAAGAGCACTCAATTTTTTTTTTAGAATTTTTGCACCGATTTTCAATATTGTCAAAAAGGGTACTCCCCTTGGGTTTCGAGTTCAATTGACCCAGAAAAATTTTAAAAAATTCACAGAGAAAGGAAGTTTGATAAACAGGAGTTTCACATAATTATTTTTCTGTATATTGAAGGGGTGAGTTTGGGAAGGGTGAAAAAAATCTTTTTGACCGATAAGAGTGGGGTCATAAGTGCTCTTTCTTGTCATATGGAGGAGCACTTAATTGAAGAAACATTATAATTTTTTTTTAGAATTTTGCAGTGCACAGTTTTTGAGGTATTGTCAAAAGGTGCAACAAAAAGTTGGTCTCCCTCCAAAAATTTGAAAAAACTCATAGAGACAGAAAATTTGATAAACTCTTAACGAAAAATATAGCAAAAGTCTCAAATAATTTTGTTACCATATGTTTAGGGAGATGGTAGATGGGAAGGGTGGAAAACAGGTTTTTTGACCCAATGAGGTGGTGGTGGTACCATTTAAAAGAGCACAAAAATTAAGAAACATTGTAATCTTTTTTAGAACTTTTTGGTGCACAGTTTTTAAGTTATGGTTAAAAAAGTGCAACAAAAGTTGGTCCTACGTTTCGACGTTGATTGACGGAAAAATTTGAAAAAAATTCACAGAGAAATAAAGTTTGCTAAAGTTTTTGATCAAATCGAGTTGTCATATGAAAGAGCGCTTAATTTAAGAAACATTGTAGTTTTTTTAGAATTTTGTAGTGCACAGTTTTTAAGTTATTGTCAAAAAAGTGCAAATGGAAATTAGACGTTTCGAAGTTGATTGACAGAAAAATTTGGAAAAACTCCCAGAGATGAGGAAATTTGATAATCTCTGAACGTAAACTATAGTGAAGGGTCACATAATTATTTTTCTCTATTTTGAAGGAATGAGAGTGAGGAAGGATGAAAGAAGCTTTTTATGACCCAAATGAGGGGATGTCATATGAAACAGCAACTTATTAAGAAATGCTGCAAATTTTTCAAAATTTTGCGGTACACAGTTACACAAAAGTAAAAAACGGTACCCTATTGGTGAGACATCGGTGTCCGTCCGAATTTCAAATAATCGATTTTCTCACAAACTGTAAGTGCTATCAAATTATTTACGGTTAAAATATGTATCTGTCTACACCTACTGAAAACAAAAAAATCAAATATTTGTTTTGAACTGTATTTTTTTTTATAGACATAGATAAGGCGATAGTAAGCAAAAGTTTTTTTTACAGGAATCGAGTTAGATTTAGAAAAATCGAAAAAGATTGAACGTGAGTTTGTGTTCCTGCACCCCCCTCTCCCTTCCGTCATTTCGAACATTAAAAATAAAAACATCATCGAGTACAACGGGAAAACAAATTGAAAATTTACTAAACATAAAATCAATTCAATCAATTCAATTCAATTCTACAATTCTATTCAATTCTAATCAATTTCAATTTTATTTTTGTTAATTTTACTTTTTGTTACTTTATACGTCCTGTTCAAATATATACCGGTAAACCTATATAGGTAGCCAGTTTCTTTAAACGCTCTGAAATTTCTATTAAGTTTACATGTATTTTTTCTTAGTTATTCTTTTTCTTTCTTTTTTAGGGTTCCGTTTTTTATACGGAACACTATTGGTGAGAGTAAATCGAGTTTTTCACATTATATCGATTATCTCGTAAACTATAAATGATATGGACTTGAAATTTGAGGTGCGTATAAAACTAATCTGTCCACATGAAATGACGAATACAAATAAAACTAAAGTGTTTTCGTTTGGTTTACAGGGTTCGATGTGAGACCTTTGAGAAAATAGATTTTTTTTTTATAGATTTAAGTAGAGTATCATATGAAAGGGCTTCATTTCAGTATTCCTTAAAAATGATCTTGGAATTTTACACCTCACCATTTTTTTTATAATTCTGAATAATGACGTTTTTTTTCGTGTTTTTCTTAACTCGATTAGCTCCGAACCTAACTGATCGAAAATTTTCAAATGTATTTGGAATGATAGAAAAAATTAGTACAGATTTAATAAAAATATCTAAAAGTGTCATATTCTCATAATTAGATTTATTAAGGGGGTGGAAATGAGGAGGGGTAAAAACACTATTTAAAATGTGGTCAAGTGGAGTGTCGTTTGAAAGAGCACCTAATTAGAAATCATTGCAATTTTTTTTAGAATTTTGCAATGCAGTTTTTGAGTTATTGTCAAAACATACCGTTTCCCCCCCCCCCCTTCGTTTCGACACTGATGACAGAAAAATTTGGAAAAATTCACAGAGTTAGGAAATTTGGTAAATTTTGTATGAAATTATACCCGAAGTCTCAATAATTATATTTCTGTGTGTTTAGGGGACCGGTGTAAAGAGGGTAAAAAAAATTTTTTTTGACCCAAGCGAATGGAGGTGTCATTTGAAAGAGCACCTAATTTAGAATTCGTTGCAGTTTTTTTATAATTTGGCGGTGCACAGTTTTGAGTTATGGACAAAAAGTGCAAAAATTCAAACCGTTCCCCCCCCTCCCCTTCGTTTCGACACTGATTGACATAAAAATTTGAAAAAATTCACAGAGTTAGGAAATTTGCTAAATTTTGTATGAAAATTATACCGAAGTCTCAAATAATTATATTCTGTGTGTTTAGGGGACCGGGGTAAAGAGGGTAAAAAAAACTTTTTTGACCCAAACGAGTGGGGTGTCATTTGAAAGAGCACCTAATTTAGAATTCGTTGCAATTTTTTTAGAATTTTTCGGTGCACAGTTTTTGAGTTATGGACAAAAAAGTGCAAAATTCAAACCGTTCCCCCCCCCTACGTTTCGACACTGAATGACAGAAAAATTTGAAAAAATTCACAGAGCTAGGCAATTTGGTAATTTTTGTATGAAAATTATAGCGAAGTCTCAAATAATTATATTTCTGTATGTTTAGGGGACCGGGGTAAAGAGGGTAAAAAAAACTTTTTGACCCAAGCGAGTGGGGTGTCATTTGAAAGAGCACCTAATTTAAAATTCGTTGCAGTTTTTTTTATAATTTTTCGGTGCACAGTTTTTGAGTTAAGGACAAAAAAGTGAAATTCAAACCGTCCCCCCCCCAACGTTCCGACACTGATTGGCATAAAAATTTGAAAAAATTCACAGAGCTAGGCAATTTGGTAAATTTTGTATGAAAATTATACCGAAGTCTCAAATAATTATATTTCTGAGTGTTTAGGGGCCGGGTAAAGAGGGTAAAATAAAAACTTTTTTGACCCAAGCGAGTGGGGTGTCATTTGAAAGAACACCTAATTTAAATTTGTTGCAATTTTTTTTATAATTTTGCGGTGCACAGTTTTTGAGTTATGGACAAAAAAGTGCAAAATTCAAACCGTTCCCCCCCCTACGTTTCGACACTGATTGACAGAAAAATTTGAAAAAATTCACAGAGCTAGGCAATTTGGTAATTTTTGTATGAAAATTATAGCGAAGTCTCAAATAATTATATTTCTGTATGTTTAGGGGACCGGGGTAAAGAGGGTAAAAAAAACCTTTTTTGTCCCAAGCGAGTGGGGTGTCATTTGAAAGAGCACCTAATTTAAAATTCGTTGCAGTTTTTTTTATAATTTTTCGGTGCACAGTTTTTGAGTTATGGACAAAAAAGTGAAAATTCAAACCGTCCCCCCCCCCCCCTACGTTTCGACACTGATTGACATAAAAATTTGAAAAAATTCACAGAGCTAGGCAATTTGGTAAATTTTGTATGAAAATTATACCGAAGTCTCAAATAATTATATTTCTGAGTGTTTAGGGGACCGGGGTAAAGAGGGTAAAATAAAAACTTTTTTGACCCAAGCGAGTGGGGTGTCATTTGAAAGAACACCTAATTTAAAATTTGTTGCAATTTTTTTTATAATTTTGCGGTGCACAGTTTTTGAGTTATGGACAAAAAAGTGCAAAATTCAAACCGTTCCCCCCCCTACGTTTCGACACTGATTGACAGAAAAATTTGAAAAAATTCACAGAGCTAGGCAATTTGGTAATTTTTGTATGAAAATTATAGCGAAGTCTCAAATAATTATATTTCTGTATGTTTAGGGGACCGGGGTAAAGAGGGTAAAAAAAACTTTTTTGACCCAAGCGAGTGGGGTGTCATTTGAAAGAGCACCTAATTTAAAATTCGTTGCAGTTTTTTTTATAATTTTTCGGTGCACAGTTTTTGAGTTATGGACAAAAAAGTGAAAATTCAAACCGTCCCCCCCCCCTACGTTTCGACACTGATTGACATAAAAATTTGAAAAAATTCACAGAGCTAGGCAATTTGGTAAATTTTGTATGAAAATTATACCGAAGTCTCAAATAATTATATTTCTGAGTGTTTAGGGGACCGGGGTAAAGAGGGTAAAATAAAAACTTTTTTGACCCAAGCGAGTGGGGTGTCATTTGAAAGAACACCTAATTTAAAATTTGTTGCAATTTTTTTTATAATTTTGCGGTGCACAGTTTTTGAGTTATGGACAAAAAAGTGCAAAATTCAAACCGTTCGCCCCCTACGTTTCGACACTGATTGACAGAAAAATTTGAAAAAATTCACAGAGCTATGAAATTTGGTAAATTTTGTATGAAAATTTTACCGAAGTCTCAAATAATTATATTTCTGTGTGTTTAGGGCACCGGGATAGAGAGGGTAAAAAAAAACTTTTTTTTACCCAAGCGAATGGAGTGTCATTTGAAAGAGCCCCTAATTTGAAAATCATTGCAATTTTTTTTAGAATTTTGCGGTGCACAGTTTTTGAGTTATGATCAAAAATGTTCAAAATTCAGACCGTCCCCCCGTGTATCAAATATTTATTAATCGTTTTGAAAGGGTAGGAATGGTAAGGTGAAATAAAGCTTTTTTAACCCGAATAGCAATATCGAGTGGGACTGGCGTGTACATTTTTAGTCATGTCATCCTTTATACTAATTCTTAGAGCAATTCTTAATTTTGCAACTCTTTTAGAGTGAATATAACCAGTTATCCAAAAGAAAGAAGACTTTATTTCAAAATTATCACGGTCCTTTACTATCTATTGTATATTGTATTGTATTGTATTGTAAGCCATAAGTGGGCCCAAAAGGTGGCGTAAATTCTCAAGGTTCAGGTTCAAATCAGATTGATGTGATTTGTTAGTTTGTGTTAAGATCTACGTTTGTAATCCATTCATAATTACTGGTTTAATAAATTTCTTGTATAACTTTAGAAAATGTTGAGTTTTAATTGAATAGTAAGTTCGATAACCTGCAATTATTTTAGGGTTAATATTTGTTTAATATGCTATTGTTTAACACAAACATTGATCTTTTGTTAATTTTAAATATTGTCAAAATTATACGTTGTTTTTCAAGCACCGACTTATGTCGAACTTATGTAATCTAACACAAAAAAATCGTTGCTATAGAAAGAACTGAAAATTTTAGTAAAGCGATGAGCCTATAATTCTATAAAAAACACGAAAAATATAGCGAAGCTTCAAGTGATTTTATTTCTATGTGTTTAGGGGATGGGAGTGGGGAAGGGTGAAAAATTGTTTTTTGACCCGAATGGGTGGGATGTCATTTGATAGAGCACCAAAATTAAAAAACAATACAGTTTTTTTTAGAATTTTGCGATGCACCGTTTTTGAATTATTCTCAAAAAAGTGCAACAAAAAGTTGGTCCCCCCCCCCCCCTATACGTTTCTTCGTTGATTGACAGAAAAATTTGAAAAAATTCATAGAGATAGGAAATTTGATATCCCTTAGCGAAAAATATAGCGAAGCCTCAAGTAGTTTTAATTCTACGTGTTTAGGGAATAGGAGTGGGGAATCGTGAAATAAAGGTTTTTTGGCTCGCATGAGTGTCATTTGAAAGAACACCAAAATTAAGAAACATTACAATTATTTTAGAATCTTGCGATGCACAGTTTTTGAATTATTGTCAAAAAAGTCCTATTTTTAGCGTTAACACCACTCCACCCCTAAATTTCGTCGTTGTTTAACAGAATTGAGTCGTTCCTTAGCTACCATAAATAGCTATGGATATCATATAACCTAAAGTAATATTTTTTATATCATTTCGATCAATTTAGATGAGATTGACATTAACTATTGATATTTACGATGAACCATTTAGTTTTTATGTGTCTATGGTCTGGCAATATAAACCCTTTACAACACAACTTTATGTAAATTATTTTGATATTGTTTTCTTTACATTCACGGAACCCTTGACGAGCGAATTTTATTCGCACTTGTCTGACTTTTTTATATGTACATTCATATTTAAATGAAATATAATTAGTAAAAATATATAACGTTAAATAGTGATTTTCTAAAATAATAATATAATACAATATTTAGTATCTTTTTATTTTTTTTTTTTAAATATTTAAAGTACGGGGGAAAGTGTGATTATGTTAATTCTTATAATATTAAGTATGTCCATTTTGTATTAAATGAAAATTTATAAATTTATACAAAAGAAGGTTTTATTTGTATATGTAAATACGAATAAAATTGTAAAAAGGCACTGCCTTATTTGTATATTATTGATATTATTGGTTGAAATAAAAAAAAAAAACAAATCATTTTATTTTTCAATAAAATTAAAATTTAACAAGTTTCACAAAAAAATGTCAAATAATTAAACTTGTCCAAAATGTAAGAAACTAATTAATATAAACACAAATAAGTCCATTCAATGTGATGGAAGCTGTATAAATTTCTTTCATAAGTTTTGTACTGGTCTCATGACTAAAAAATTGGATGATTACGAAATAAAAATTAATGAAATCTGGTTATGTGAAAATTATTACCATCATCAAAGCTCGTTTGGCAGGGCAAACGTCAATGGAACTGAAAGTTTACCAAAAATAACAATTGAAGATGTTTATCAAAAGTTTTGTGAACTAAATGATAATCAAGAAGGGTTTCAAAATCAAATGCAATCAGTTGCGTCCACTTTAAATGAATATAAAAGAAAATTAGATGTACGCGTTCAAGAAAACATTGCATTTCAAAACGATAACATAACTAACTCTGAGAAAACAACTTCAAGATATAGAGGGAACAGTCAGTAAAAACATGCAACAAGAGCTTAACTACGATATCGAAATAAGCGGTTGTCCAGAAACGGAAAGTAAAAGCAGAGATTTACAAACTAGTCTCAAAGATAGATTTAGACATTTATGATGATTATTTTCGATGTTTCTCATCTTCTAATACTTCTATTAACATTCCACTATATGATTCGTTAAGACAAACAAATAAATCCATAATAATTTTAGTTTCTCTAGGTAAATCATGCTGTTGTTAATTTCCAAAATGAATACCGAAATCACCATAGAAACTAGCAAATAGGTCACAATTATCCATCATTCCATCTTTTTTTCAAGCAATCCTCCCCACATCGATCATAAACTTTACATTTTTCAGATATCACTTCATAAACTGCACCCAAATCTTGAAATTTAGACGATACGTCTGGATCATTTGAATATTACTCTATTGTGCTAAGGTTGTGCTAAAGTTGTGCTATGTTGTGTGGCTTTTCGTTTCTCATTTGTTCCAGTGAAAAAAATTTGCCAGATATTTTAAGTTTTTGGGGTAAAAGTTAGCCCCGTCATTCCGAATTTTGTTGGATTTGTGCTGTTTTCCATTTCTCGTTGGCCTCAACGGTAATTTTTTTTCACACAAATTAAGTTTTTGAGGGTGGAAGTTACCTCCACTATTTTGGAAAACGAAAAAATATAGCTTGTTCTGAATTGTGCCAGACTTATGCTATGTTGTGCTCATGGAAAAATACTTTGCAGTCAAATTAAGTTTTGTGGTGGAAGTTGGCTCCGCCCTTTTGGAAAAGCGAAAAACAAAATGTTTGCTAAATTGTACTAAAGCTGTACTGCTCTTCATATATCATTGAATCATTGACCCCAATTAAAAAAAATTGGTAGACATTTTAAGATTTTGGAGTGGCAGTTAGCTCTGCCATTTTGGAAAAATGAAAAACCAAAACTTTTTCTGAATTGTACTAGATCTGTCCAGTTTTCCATATCTCGTTGGCCCCAACCGAACTTTCTTTTATACACAAATTAAGTTTTTGGGGGGTGGAAGTTAGCCCCGCCATTTTGGAGAAACGAAAAAAAAACTTGAGTTGTGCTATGTTGTGCTGCTATCCATAATCTTGTTGATCCTCGTTTGCTCTTGTTGCTCGTCGTTTGTACCTCGAAAATAAACTTTTCAATTTACACCGAGAGTTTGCAAGTGTTTATTGTTATAAATGAAAAATAACGCTATGCGGTGCGTAATGTGAAGTTTGCTTGTTTTAATTGTTATTTATTATTGGTCCACTGGAGTTTATCGCTACAGACCATCGAACCTTGTTGTGTTGACGCCAGACCAAGCTTTTTAAAAGTAAAAACCAAAATTGTTTATTTATTTAAATTAATTATACTTATCATTCATGTGCCTGTTCCATGTCAATATAGTTTTGTTTGACTAAAATTTTCTCTGTAAAAAGAGAAAAAACAATTATAAACAACTGAAAAACAATAAAAGTGAATTCTTTTCTACTTGTTCGCTACAAGTTCCGACACCGAATTATCGAAATTTGTATATTTTGTATTGCACTTTTTACAAAGGAAAAAAAATTTCGATAATTCGGTGTTGGAACTTGTACAGAACAGGTAGAAAAGAATTCACCATAAGATAGTTAAAAGCAATAGAAATTAAATATGTACTTACGACATTAGTGTCTTTATTTTTACGTCAACACCAGTCAACACGAAAATACTATTACCATCAAATTTAATTAAGAACATTTGTTTTTGCCTAAAACTAAAAGAAAAGTTATCTTGAACTACTTTCAAAAGTATAACCACAATTTTTTAATTAATTATTTTACTGTTGTGCATGTACAAAAAAAACCTGTTAAACAAATGTTTATCTTAACAGTTTCTTACAGACAATTTCTTAATTGCTATTCTTTTCACGTTTAATCTTGAACAAAACATATCAATTTAAAAAGTTTCTTTTCCTTGGAAAAGTTCTTTTAATTTACTTTTAATGCTTTCTTTCTTAACAATGTTGTAATTGTATTTGAGATGTTAATCGATTTTCTTTATGTTTGTTATTCTTTTCATTTTTAATTGATCCCAAAACTTTAAAAAAATGTATACAACTTATAACTGTAACTGACCTGTGATAATGATAACGATTATGTTATCTCCAATCGAGGTGAATTAAGAGCTTGTTGCTTAAATGCCTAGGTTATGTTCAAAACTAGATTGTACTGGTTATATCGCAAAATTGTGCAACGTACAGTTTTTGTGTTATTGTAAAAAAAATATTTTAATATGTAGCCTCAAAAAGATTCAATTACAACAGCTTGTAAATGGTTTAAATTTGATTTAGGGGGAGGAGGCCCTAAATCAAATTTAAACCATTTACAAGCTGTTGTAATTGAATCTTTTTTCAGTTACTATAAACAGCTATGGATAAGATTTAGCCTTAAGTAACCTTTTTTGTGTCATTTTTTATCAATGTTGATGTGATTGTAATTTATTATTGACATTTATAATTAAACTTTTATTTTGTTATGCGTCTATGGTCTGGCAATATAAAGACTTTACAACATAAAGACTTTGCAATATAAATACTTCACAATTTTTCACGGAACCCTTGGCGAACGAATTTTATTCGCACTTGTCACATAGTTATGAAAACTAAAATAAATTACAAAATAAGCAATTGGAATGAAAGAATAAAATTCATGCTGACGTGAGAGTTCTTTCATGGCTCGTGCCATGATATTTGTTTTTGTGAGTTGCTAATTAGTTGCGTTTAAGCTCTTGAGTTGGATTGAGGTGGATTTTTTTTTTGGGGGTAGTGATGATATGAATTCACTAATAACGTAGTGGAAATATGTCGGGGTGCTTCTGTTTTACAATTATTTCGAATTATATATCGTCGCTTTAATAATGAAATAACGTATTCCATTTATATGTTGTTATTATATCGTCGCTTTAATAATGAAATAACGTTTGCCGTATATACGTTGTTATTATATAATGGGTGTGCTGCATTCCCCATAAGCATGTCTATAGAGTGGCATTTTAACATTTTCCAATTATTTTATAACTGGGGGTGAAAATTAATATATTGTTAATTAACGTACATGCAAATTTGAGTTTGGTTAAATATTGAAATAGCGTAAATGCATGTACGATATTCCAATTCCTACAGAATAATAACTTGGGTAAAATCAGTGTCGTATATTTTACATACATTACGATCGCCACACGAAATGGTAAATAAATATAAAATATTGTATAAGCATCATGCATGACTACATGATATTCCGGTTCATATAAATAAAAAATTGTAAGAATATCATGCGTTAGTTCAATAATAATTAATTTTGGGCTTAATCGTACTTCCATTCAAAATGAAATAACGTATATGAAATATGAAATAACGTATAAGGTACCTGATTGACTTTTCACCTCTTGGCTCTTTTTAAGTAGAAAAGCCAGCAGGTGCCAATGTGAAATTTTAATATGCTGTGGGGAAACTAGTCAAGATTGGTTGGTAGAAATTTCTTTTCCAATATCTTTATTCATTCAATAGTGCTGCCGAGTTTACGAAAATCAGAAAATCGAACAATATTTAAACCCAATTATCTCGAAACTAAACTTTTGCAAATACGTTGTTTCATTATTAAAGCGACGATATAATGGTTGCGCTGCATTTCCCATAAGGATGTCTATGAATGGCATTTTAACATTTTCCAATTATTTTATAACTGGGGATGAAAATCAATATATTGTTAATTAACGTACATGCAAATTTGAATTTGGTTAAATATTGAAAAAGCGTAAATGTATGTACGATATTCCAAATCCTACAGAATAATAACTTGGGTAAAATCAGTGTCGTATATTATACATGCATTACGATCGCCACACAAAATAGTATATCTTAAATATTGTATAAGCATCATTCATGACTACATGATATGCCGGTTCATGTAAACAAAAAATTATAAGAATATCATGCGTTATTTCAATAATAATTAGTTTTAGGCTTAATCGTACTTCCATGCAAAATGAAATAACGTATATGAAATATGAAATAACGTATAAGGTACCTGATTGACTTTTCGCCTCTTGCCTCTTTTTAAGTAGAAAAGCCAGCAGGTGCCAATGTGAAATTTTAATATGTTGTGGGAAAATTAGTCAAGAGTAAGTGGTAGAATTTTTTTTCTAATATCTTTATTCATTCAATAGTGCTGCCGAGTTTACGAAAATCGGAAAATCGAAAAATCTTTCATCCCAATTATCTCGAAACTACACTTTTGCGAATACGTTGTTTCATTATTAAAGCGACGATATGAAATGACTAAATTTTTTTGACTCGGAAGCAATGTTCCCTCTAAGGAATTTTTCCAATGCGCGCAAAAACAAATTGGTGCGCTGCTTTTTTCTCAAAAATAAATAAATGCGCGGATAAATCAAACATATTGGCGGATATATCAAACAACATTTGATAGTTTTTATTAATTTGTTTATTTTTTTCTATTTTTTTGATCCACGGGTGTGACAACCCCGCGTACTCCAGTCCCTGCTATTGGCATATGAGTTAACGTGAGATATCACATACCACTGGCAATAGCAGTGAGATATCACTAGCCAAGGTGATATCTTAGGGCTGCTGGCGGATGAACTGTATTCACTCTCAATCTTAGCTAATGAATATTCCTTGATGCTGGAACGCTGTAGCTTGCTCGATGAAACGAGCCTTCATATAACTACATATCTGCGCTTTAATCATTTAAAAATATACTGCGTCCCATAATCAGGGATTATGCCATTGGCTGGACTATTGGCAAACCAATTTATTTTAGTTTTGTTCCTGCAAATTTGTAAAACAAATTTGCTTTTTATCTCTTATTTTATTTTTATTTTCCCTATCCTATCACGAAATATTGGCCTATGTCATATTTTATATGTGATAGGATTTATGGTTTAGTTATCCATTACTTAACAAAAAAATATTAAAAAAAAAACAAAAAAACAGATTTGCGTCCATTAACATCCTTAGAACGCATATTGTTGTGGGACCTTGGTCTTAAAAGGTTTTTATGTGTTGTTGTGACACATATTGTAATGCCTACTACACATCACATTTTATTAAAAAAAAAAAAAAATATATAAAATCAATTTTTATAAAACATAAATTATATGAAACTTCATATGCATGACTTATAGAAAATAAATATATTTTGGACTTCAATTCATGGAACCATGCGAATTTGATTTAACGAAAATCTAACGAAAGTTTAAGAAAATCAAAAAATAGTACCTTTAAGTTATTCTTTTTGTTTTTCAAAAAAACAATACGAATTTCATCGCTTGTTGTTTATTAATTTGATTTTCTTTGGTGTGTGTTGATAAAATTTATAAATATATTAACTCCAACATACTTATAAATGGGGAATAATTTTCACAATTAATATATATTACTACGGTATGAAAGTCCTCAGTATTACAATCTCGAGCTAAATGTGAAAATTGCCCACTTTTAAGACATTTCTCGACGTTTCATAACGAGGTGATAATGATTCTAAGACAGCAAAACAGTAAAGGCATTTATAAATAAAAACAAAAGAATTCAAATAATTTATTATTCAAATAGTTATACAAAATTTTTTTTCCCGCCGACCTTTATTGTTCTTCCATAATTCATAACCGGCATTTAAATCGATTTCAGCACTAAGTTGTATTTTAATCCTCATTAAACAGTCTAGGTGCACTGTTCCAAGACGGTTTCTAATTTTCGATCAGCACTGTAGCTTGAAAAGTCCCACATATTTCTACAAGAAACCTAATTTTACTAATCTCATCACCATTAAGCTCGACGGATAGTATACTTTACTGTAACTTTTAGCAATTTTTTCTCGTAGTTTTTTGGCAATTAAAAACTTAAACATGCTGTATTCTTTAAACACTTTTTCTCTTTCGTCATCATTCAGGGGATGAATTTCAGAACATTTTTTAATGAGAGCTTTTATGCTTTCCTTTCCAAAAGTAAAATCTGTTACGTTGGTTGCGATTGCATTGTAATCAAAGGCATACCGATCTTTCATCTCTTCTGATGGAAATCGCTTTGTTAGATGATGGCATAGTTCGTTAATAAATTTAGTAACATAAAAAGTATTAACGTTTTGTTTTTTTTCTAATGATTTTGATAAAACATTTCCTGCTTCTCGACTCCAGAAGACCTTATCCCCTAATTATTGACACTTCATTTTGGCAATTACTGACGTATTCATTGGCTTCCATAGGCGATAGTTCACTTATTTGTAGAAACATGCAAAGCTGATCTAGTACGTCCAAAACATCATCCAAAATTATTATTGCAAAATGATTGGTTTCGTTTTTTAAAGCACTTAAACAATATTTTGAGATTGGATTATTATTTTCTTGAACGTCGTCTTCAAAATAGTGAATCAGAATGCAAGCTGTCGAGATAGCCATATAGCAAGCTGTCGAGATAGCCATCTTACTTCATTTAGAACAGGTTGCTTTGCTTAAAAACATTGCAAAATTACAAGAAAATATAATAACAACTACAATTTGTTAACAAGCGAAAGCGATCTTACAGTGGTGGAAAAAAAAACATTTTTACATGTGATTAAACCTGCATGAGAATAGACTTTTTAAATGCTTTCGTAGAAAAAACACTAGATTCACTTAGGGCCGATTGTATGAACAAGGATTGATAGAAAAAAATCCGAGGATAAAATTCTATCTCCATCCGAGGATTCTTTTTTTCGTCGATTGTATGAACACGGATAGATTAATTTTTATTATTGTTTTTATTGCAGTTTATAGCATTTTTTTATAAATGGCAATACTTTTTCTTTTACTTTTCTATTAAGTAAATTTAATCATAATTTAAAAAACATTATTTCAAAATTGAAATTGAATATATTAAAATTATATTAAAAATATTATTTATTTTACTATTAATTTATATCAAAAAATCAAATTTATGAAACGCCGAAATTTAAATTAAAAAATAACCACAAATTCAAAACAAAACTTTTCTGCTATGCGCATGTCAAGAAAAAAAAACAAATTGCTTTATCCTTTGTTTTAGATAAGAAAAATAGAAGATAGATCAAAGGATAGATCAACAATCCTCGGATAGATTTTTTAATCTATCCTGATTCATACAATACAAACGACGATTAATCCGAGGATTTATCTTCTATCCGCATTCAAACAATCGCCCCTAATCTTACAACTACTAAATCTCATTATAAATATTAATTAGAGTATCCAGAACGGAAGCATTTTTTAGAACCGGTTTTTCGGAGCTAGATTTTTTCAAACCCGGGTACCCGGTTCTGGACCCGGTTCTGAAAATGTTTAAATTAAAAACTATTAAAAAATCATTATAATTTAGAAAAACGTTTCAATTTTTTTAAATCCATTTTATTTAACAAAAAATCACATTATAATTTAGAAAAACCTTTTAATTTTTTTTAAAATCCTTTAATTCAAAAAAAAAACTTTGCTAAATCCAATGAGGAAATAAATTCATTCGAGTTTGGCTTCTAACTTGCCATTGCTGCCCAAATTATCGATCATGCCTTCATGGTTGCATCAGCTGATATTAATGTTGCATCACTGCGACATAGTGCTTCCGCAGCTAGCTTTATATGTGCAAGCGTTGTCACCAAAATATTAATCATCTCCATTCATGTTCCTCAAACGAAATTGTTGAATTGAGATCGATTAAGGATTTTTAAAATGCTGTTTTTACTTTATAAAAACGTTTTAGCATAAGATAAAGGCTGTCCTCCATCGTGTCTTTACATCAATCATTAATTGAATTTCTTTACCAAATTCTTCTTTAATGTATTTCTGAAGAATGTCATCGTTTTCTGTAGAGGATCTTAATCACTCACAAAATCTCTCAAAATTTTATTGTTTACGCCAAAAGTGTAAAAGTTTTGTTTATTTAACATTATGCCCGTCGCATAATGTTAAATAAACAAAGTCCGCTAGCTCATAAGAAAGTGAATTCAGGAAAACTCGTTATGAAAATATACAATTTACATTGTGTCATTTTTATTGCAACTTATTTATTTTAATATGGAAAAAATTTCAAAATCTCATATTAATTCTATTTATTTATTCATATATTTGTGATTACACTATATTTTTTGTTATTACGTCTAGTACATACACGAATAAATCAGAAGGTTTTCCTAGCGTCAGTCACATACAGTTGTCCATGTGAGAAGCACGGATGAGAAGCACTTAATCTAGTCCACATACTTGCAGTAACTGTCCTTGTGCTTTGTTGATCGTCATTGCAAACGCGAGTTGCACTGGAAACTAAACGTTTGAATTCAAATACAATATCTGTTGGGATCATTGGCAACACTACATCTTCCCCTTCGAATTTTCCATTTAAAATCGTAGCTTTAATGGCATTGTTCATCATCTTTTTCACCGAAAATTTCAAAAAAATTTGTGCAATTTCAAAATATTTGGAATCACAATATGTGTCACAACAACACATAAAAACCTTTTCAGACCTAGGTTCCACAACATCATGCTTTTTAAGACGTAGATGAACCCAAATTTCTTTTTAGCTTTTTTGTTTTTTATATTCTTCTTAAAGAATGGAAAACTAAATAATAAATCCTTTCACATAATAATGTACGACATAGGGCAATATTTCATGATAGGATGGAGGAAACAAAAATAAAACACATTTTTTTTAAATTTGCAGGAACAAAGCTAAAATTGGGCTCATACCTTCGAGCAAGCACAAAAGTTCATTCTTTAAAAAAATATATAAAAATAAAAAAATTCCATCAAAACCTTAGTATATCAAAACCTTAGAAGCATGTCAAAGAATATTCCATGACTAAAACTAAGGGTGCTATCGTGGATTGAAATCCGCCAGCACAACTAAAATATCACTTATCCCCTTATATCAGTGACATCTAACTGCCATTGCCAGTGGTCTACGATATCTCACGTTAAGTGATTTACCAATAGCAGGTACTAAAGTACGCGCGGTTGTCACACCCATAGATCCAAAATTTTGAATTTTACATATGTTCCCGAACATATACTAAATTCATTGGTATTAATGCATTGTTACCGTTTGCAAATCACTTGGTCCTGGGGTTCCGTTTTTTAAAAATTAAAAATTAGCCAGTTACCTATGCACAAGTGTACACAAAAACTTGCCAAAGTTTCATGATAATCGGAAGAATGGTGTATTAAGGACAAACACACATACTTTCAATTTTATTTATCTATATATAGATAGAAGATAGATAGATAATACACCTGGCTTATTTACGGTTGAAAATTAACGTAATTTAAGCATGGAATATACCCTTTCAAGCAAAAAAATCTGTGTAGAGCTAGTCTTCTTGATAGAAGAAAAAGAAAAAACGTTGTTTTGGTTATTTGTTACATTTGCTTGTGTTGTTTTTTAAATGAATGAATGAAAAATTTGTTTAAAAAATATAGAATCGAAAAACCGGGTATTTGGCTGATGTCAGAACCGGTTTTCGGTGCCGGAAAAATTGCGGGATTCCCGGGGAACCGGGTACCGGGTACCCGGGATTGTGTTTGCATTGAATTGGTTTAAGGATTGTCGTATCATTTAGTCTCGTTAAAAAAGTATGTACAAAATTATATATCGACAGCTAATTCTAGTAAATACTTAATACTTATTTACTGGAATTTTTAAATTTTTAAATAAATAATGTTATTCTTTAGGCTCCAAGTTTGCCTGAAACAAATATTAAATTTAAGATTTTCATGTTATGTTTTCAAAATATTTTTAATTTTAACATTATGTTCAAAATTATGTTATTATGTTAATTTTAACATTATGTATGATCTTGATTAAAATTATTTGCAAATTTTTTTCTTGCGCGCGTAATTTTTTTCTCTGCGCGCTTATGAGATAAGATGTGCGCGCGCAACTTAGCAGGAACTTAGCTCGGAAGTAAATTAATTTTGGAATGGTTGCAACCAATAAGTTTTTTTTTGTACTTTTATGTGAGGAGATATAACTCCGAATTCAAAATGGCGCTAAGCCGCAATTTTGTAAGCACAATAGAAGAAATATTACATCAAAGTTTTATTGTGAAAATAGTTATTTGTTTAACTAGGCAGCAAAGTAGTAGATTGACTGCCGCGGCTGATAGTTCATAGCCGAGCGAAGCGAGGCTAAGTATTCAGCCAAGGCAGTCAATCTACCTTGCTGCCGAGTTGAACATATACATTTTTCTCCGATTAATTACAATGATATCTAATTTAATAATTATTACCTTAAAAATAAAGCAAAATTTTAAAAATGAATAAAAAAATCGCAATTGTTGGAAGGATTAGTTGTTATGGAAATGTCATAATAATTATAGTTTGACAAATTAAAAAATTTCTGCCAGATTCATGGAAAAATATCTGTTTATTTTTATGAAGTCTAATTATTTAGCTGCCTAGGCAGGAAAAGTGCCACTTTGCTGACTGAAAATAGTCTGCAAAATTTATATTTGCTGTCAATCGGAGAAAAAAATATAAAGTTTGGAAAAGTCAATTAAAAACTATTATAATAAGTTTATTGTGAGAACACCCAGTTTGTAAAAGTTATAATATTCCAGTATTTTTGTGAATAACATAGGGGTGTAAAAGAAAAAACAATTTTATGGTGTAAAATGGTTAAATGGATAAAAATTGAAATAAAGGATGTATAAGCAAATTATACGCTAAATATTATGTGACCTCCCACTTCACTTTTTATAGAGTTGCTAAGAGTAATTGCTTGTTTATAGATAGTCTCTTCTAAAACCACCTTTGATAAGGTTGTGTTCGTAAACTTTCACGTTGATAAGTCTGCGCTTTCAAGTAAGTTTCACGCTCCAAGTCGTACAACTCTTTTTGCATTTAATTATCCTGTGTGGTTGTTTCCTACAGTCCATTTGGTTTTTTTATTTTCTATTTGGCGCAGCTACTTCCTGAGAAATATCCTTAAATACGTAGTCAGGATTATGGTTTAGTAAGAGTGATGTATAATTTTGTTCCTTGAAGAAGTATAGGGTTCAGTTGTAGATTATCCAGTTTTGCCGAAAGATTATTTTTCAAGACACTTTTTAATCCGTTTAATTTTAACACTTTTTAATCCGACTTGTTTACGCCACGTCGGCTTGTTTAGGGACATAAACTATTAAAAGCCCAGACTAATAGGTCGTTGTAGTTCTTCACTGGTCTGATATATAGCTCTGACCTTGAAAACGTGTACGGAGCTCATTTATTCCTCTACATTCTGCTACAATGCGTAGACGCGGCTATACTATAAAATCAATATATCTATGATTATAGATATGTCGTAGTTACTCTTCAGTTCCCGTTGTCTTCTAGTTGAGGCCGAATGAATAGAATGATTTCTATGGTGTCTTGCTGTCGGCAGTTAACAAAAGTCAGCTCACTGAATTCCAAATATAGGCTTGAATAAACTTTCAAACTCCATCAATCCATATACGCATTCATTCATGTGTTGTTCATTGAGTGCTGCGTATATACGCTTTCCAAATTTTGAGCTACACGGTAATGGCTTCAATACAATGGGGTCATTCCAAAGTGACTAACGTAACATTTGTACCGAAATTCACAACTTTGTTTCCTTATAACTAAAATAGTAAAGATTATTTTAAGCACTTGTTGATTTTTTAAAATGTAAATCCAATTTATTTATCTAAATCAGAAAGCATTTTTATTTAAATTAAATTTTTTAGATATTTTTTAAATAAAAATGTAAATGTGACTAACGCAACATTTTTTATACCATTAAATTAACACCTAAATTATGAACCAAAATTCTCTGGATGTTGAAAATGTACATAAAATTTATTGATAAGTTTCTTCAATGTAATTAATGTATTTTTTAAAAAAGCCAATAACTTTTTAAAAAAATTGTTAGTTTTTCATAAATTGACGCTTTTGATTAATATGATGCGTGACTAACGTAACGTGACTAACGTAACACAAAAGAATGCATGTATTTAGAATGCTTACCTCATTTATTTGGAAAGCAAAGCAGTCCAATTCAGACACTCCAAGCTTTAGCTTTCAGAAAATAAAACGTCTAAAACAATTCAGTTTATTATATTATGTGTGCTATGCTAAATTCTTTATAGATATATATTATTTAGTATATTAAGCCTTTTTCACAACCATGCGCTTAATTGCATTCTAAACAAAACAACTAAATTGTAATTTTCACAGTTGTTGCCATATCTTATAGTAAAATATATGAAAAAAAATGATAGGTCACAGTTACAGTTTTGTGAAGAAAAAAAATTTAGCTTGAAGGTTGACTTTAAAATGGAATGACCCAATGGTCTTAAAGATTTGTTTGCCAGAAATGACTTTTTATTACAATAGCTTTATACCGGTCACCCAACAAACGTAACCCAAACTTTTTTATTTTACTGACAAAAATTGTGGACGAAATTAGAGCAAAGTCCCCTAATTGTGATGTTATCGTTACCGGTGACTACAACGTCCACAACAAATCATGGTTGGAATTATCCAAATCGACCGACGAGGTTGACAATAGTGGAAAACTGGCATATATGTTTGCCGCATCTCAGGGCCTATCCCAAACTATTAAAAGCCCAACTTTCACTCCCCACTCCCCACTTCAAGATAATAGCTTTTTTTTAGATCTCTATCTTGCCACAATGCTAGATATTACGAGTGTTGATGTCGCGAAAGGTAGTATTGGAAATTCTGATCATTATTTAATTTCATCAGTTATCAAAACTGATTTACTTAAAACTACAGCTCCCAAACCCCGTAAAATATTTCACTACTTAAAAATGGATAAGAGTGGTTTTCAAATTTTTTTCTATGGTTTCCCTTTCGGCCGTCATTGTTTTTACACTGACAATGTAAATGTTTCTGCTCAAAACTTTACAAAAACCATCCTATTTGCTAGTTTTGTCTTTTTTTCCATTAAAAAACCCCCAAAAATACTTGTATTTGAAAGCTGCCAAAGTAGCACTTATTAACAAATGTAGATCATTTAATATTTGGATTCATAAAAAAACTCCCGCCAATCGATCCCAATATCTGAAAACCAACAAAATATCTAACCAGATTATCTCAAACGAAAAGTCTGAAATTGACAGAGCGAAAGCTTCAAAACTTACATCTATGTCTATTTCTGACAAGAGTTTCTACAGTGCCATTAATTCTTTGAATTCTGGTAGAAAATCTTCTATTCCCCCTATTATTGATGGTGATTCAATCGTCAATGATCCCGCAAGAAAAGTTAACTTGTTCGCTGAACGCATTGCTCTGAACTCCACTGTTTTGGAAACTCCTAAAGAAATACCCCAAATCCAGTTTTCAGGAGTTAATATGTATGAACCAAACTCAAAATAGTCGCTTCAAACCCAAAATAGTCAAAATAAACTTTTAAAGGGGTTAAACATCAACAAAGCCTCAGGAATGGATAACATTCCACCCATTGTTTTAAAAACCTTTTCTAAAGAACTTGCACCAACTTTGACTAAGATATTCTACCAATCCTACAAATCTGGTATATTTCCCTCGTGCTGGAAGTTGGCTAATGTCCAGCCCATCCCCAAATAGTGACCTAAATCCGATATCCCAAATTATGGGCCAATAGCTTTACCATCGGTCCTATCCAAAGTCTACGAGCATTATATTAATACACATTTTTCAAAATTTCTAGAAGTAAATCACTTAATAGCCAATATGGCTTCCGACAGCCAATATGGTTTTCGAAACAAAAGATCGACTACCGATCTATTAAACTATGTAGCGCATTGTTGGAACAGCATACTTGAAAAAGGTGGTGAAACATACGTTATCGTTTTAAACATCTCCAAGGCATTCGATCGAGTTATGGCATGCCAACATAATCAACAAGCTCGTTGCGTATGGTTTTCATCCCAATGTTGTGAAGCTGATTCAAAATTTTCTATCTAACGGATACATTTCGGTCTCCTTAGATAGATTTTCATCTAAGTTTAAACTAATTAATGCTGGTGTACCTCACGGCTCAGCATTGTCACCAACCCTATTCTTGATTTATATCAACGAATTGTTGAAAATGACCAGCAACCCAATAAATAGTTTTGCAGATGATAGTACTCTGCACAAGTCGTTCGACCCCATTCCTTCAAAAGGTAAAATGCACGAACGAATTAATCCTGCCCGGAGAGATGCTGCCAATTGCCATAAATGTGAATAAAGACCTAAATAAAGTCACCGATTGGGGTGACGAAAACCTGATAAATTTCAACTCTGCCAAAACACAGCTGTTGATTGTTTCCAGATCAAAGACCGATTCCCCAAAAATATTTTATTCAGTATGTGTGATGAACCAATAGGTGAATGTGAAAACATTCGTTTATTGGGTGTCACAGTTTCAAATGACCTACTTTGGAACGATCATGTAATGGCGATGGCAAAAGTGTAACGGCGACGGCAAATAGATACAAAAAAAATTCAGCTCCATACCAATTACTCCATGTTTATAAATCATATATCCGTCCCTGTATGGAGTGCTGTTGTCAAGTTTGGGGTGCTGCTTATGTTTCCATCTTGGCTCTGTTGGACTCTGTTCAAAAGCGGGTTATACGAATTGTGGGTGATCGAGATTTGAAATCAAAGCTTGTTTTCCTACAATATAGTCGCACTGTTACTGACCTCGTTATTTTTTACAAATATCGTCATCAACAGTGCTCAGGTGAAATCAGCAGCATCATGCCTCAAACTTATTCTTATCCCCGTTTCACTCGGCAATCGGCTAGCACAACCAGTCAAACGGTCGAAATCCCGCGCTCTCATACTGACAGATCGCATAAAGACTTCTTTGTCCGAACTGGATACAAATGGAATAGTTTGCCGGAATCCATAGTCTCAGGTGGTTTTAATCCGCGGAGGTTTAAGAAAAAGCGTTTAGCAACACCTTAGAGCACAATTTGTTATGGGACCTAGGTCATAAAAGGTATTTATGTGTTGTTGTGACACATATTGTAAACCCTATAACACAACAATATTTTATTTTAAAAAAAATATATATGTATATAAAAGCGCATAAAATACATTACTATAGGAAAAAACGACAGATCAGATAGATGCCTTATATAATTAAAGTAAAATAATTTTAGCTTGAAAACGTGCTTACATCAATGTTTTAGTACTTATATTTTTTTAAGATGACAATCTTATTTTTTTAAATTTTCGGGTAATTGATTCAATTATATGCTGTCTTTAAATTTCTTTTCCAAAAATTTTAATTTGAATTCAACAAATTTTTCTACTGCTAATAGTCAATTTTTTTATTTTAAGGTTGACTTATTACAAATTGCATGTTGTTATCAATATTAAACTCGCAAATTTTTTAATTTTCTGCAATAAGTTGAGCTAACGTTCTTAATCTCCTACGATTATTTTTCCGTGTCAATCAGTTTATGAAATATATAAGTCACGTTTTTATTCGTCTCTTTCAAGCACAGCACAAGTAATAACAATACAAAATTTAAACTAAGCTAAGATCCAATTCGTTTAAACACAGAAATAATTATTCACTTTCCAAATTATAATAAAAAAGCATAAATTTCTAGAACATCAATAATTTAAAATTTCGACATAATAACAAAACATTAAAAGCTCTGTTCTATGAAATAAATTTTATTTTATTTGCCGTAGTCTGTGAAGCAAAAAAAAGTTGTGATATTTTTATTGTTTCCGGTTGGATTTATGCGAAAACCTTAGAACGTTAGCTTTTAAATTCTTTTTGTGATTTTGTTTACATCGAAAACTTTTTACAATTTATTTGATTTTGACGAAATTGATTTATTTTTAAAACATAACAAAATAGAAAAAAAATACCCAAAAGTTTTAAAATTTATAATGTTTATGTGCTTTCAATTGAAATTAAGCTTTGTTTTTGATTTTGAATGCTTTTAGAATTTCCTGTTACAAATTTAAACAAAAACTCTGTAACGAATTATAAAAGATTGGTGAACAGGCAACGGATGTTAAAAAAACAAAATTTTGAATGTTTTTGTATTGAATTATTTCGAAAAAAAATATAAAATAAATGTGTTGTAATTTAAGCGTAGGATATTATTTATCGTGTTAAATACATGTATGAGATTTAATTGATAAGTAAAACCGGACTTCCGAAATGGATTGTTCAATCTAAGAAAACAAAAAAGGTATACATTAGGCATGACCAGATATGTTTGAACAATTTTCAAACCATCTTTTTCTTCGCTCCCACCGGCTAATTATGTTCCATTTGACTCGAATATGAACTTTATCCAGTTTTATTGAAATCGGAAAATAATTACCCACCGCGCAGTGGCGTCGAAGATAAGAAAATTAGCAGAATAATAGGATTTTTTATTTTTATCAGATATAATCATCTTAAAACAATATATCTAATAATTTTGATTTTTGTTATTGAAAGCTAATTAATTAACGATTCTAACGAGCCTAAGTATGTAGAAATCGATCTTAGAAAAAAGATTTATCTTAATTTTTCTTCTTACATATACGAAAATTCACTAATTCATAATAATCTTTTTTCAAAGAAAAAAATTAATTTTTATGGTTAAAATTATAATAACTTTTCATTCAAAAGCAACATTTTTCCAAAAGAAATCAATAAATTAAATTAGATTTATTGTATGATGGGTATTTGAATCTGTAGTTTTCGACCACCTGAATGGTGTATTGTGTACCTTCCTCGTCTTTAGTTAGAATGCTGTTGTATTCCGTGTCATCAACTTAACATCGAGTTCGGCGGTATAGTTAACAACATGCAAACTTTGGCAAAACAACGTGGCTTTGACGAAATCCTCATTCCGATGGGTCATGTAGCAAAAAATCAATACAAATTCTAAATCGATTAAAAAAACTCTGAGTTTTTTCTGTGACGAAATCACTAATGTTCTTATTAGGAAAAAGATGCATATGTTTGACTGCGTCAAAATCTCTTTTGCGAGTTTGGGGTGCGATGGGGATGTCTCGTGCTGGGACATCAAAGTTTTGAACCATTTTTCGTTTTTCATCAAACGAAATCTCTGGGTCGAAAAAAGCCAAGCCAATATTTGCTTCCGTTAAATAGTGAAGATGATAACAAATTTTGCTCAACATTTCTTCTGAAACTCTTTGGTCAATTTTGATGAAATCTAAATCCTGATTTGCGGCTGCTATTCCATCTATGCATTTGAACCAAATTTTTACATACAACATAATCAGAAAAATGCAAACGTCTCGAAAAAATGCAAACGGCGTGACTTGTCGGACCTGGGCGTTTGAATTTGTAATTCTCAATGGTTTCGCCAAGACAAATCAATGTAACTTCCAAAAATTCTTTATATTCGCTGCGTGGGTGTGATTTTTCCAACTCTTCATGACAAAAAATTACTAGAGCTTCTCACGAGTGTTTTGGAATTTTGTTTCCCAGTTTTTTGTCCGATATTCCACTTTTGAACATTGTTGGATTAATTTTACCATCGTCCCATGCCTTCTGAAATTTTTTGAACAGATAAACATCGGGTGCTGTGGTTTTTATAAATTTGAGATCATAAATAGCCTGTAGTTTAATCTCCTGTATGTGATGACGACATGGGAATCGAATCAAGTTGTGGCCAATTTTTTTTTCCACCTTTTTCTGGTCCAGCGTTACTTGATGTCGTGTCGTAACACATGGCTTCGACTTTATCAGTAAGATCCCATTCTTCAAGGCTTTCATATATCGCATTCGCAATCGATAAGCCGCTCCCTTCTTTGCATTATAGAACCGTTAATAACTTCTCAATATTACTAAATGTTACTATGGTTGGCAAACGATCTACTTTACCATGTCCAGTTAATTCTGCTAGCAATGTATCCAAAAATAAAAATTTGTGTTCCTCAAACAAAGTCTAAATCTAACATAAAAATTTATTTTTTCTGAATTTTCGCAGAAATTTTTTTTTTTCATTTAAAAAGAAGAAATTCGATAAAAACGCTTTCCTAAGATCGATTTATACATACTTAGGCTCGTTGGAATCGTAAAGTAATTAGCTTTTAATAAAAAATCGAAATTATGAGATATATTATATTTTAAGATGATTATATCTGATAAACATAAAAAATCCTATTATTCTGCTAATTTTCTTATCTTCGACGCCACTGCGCGGTGGGTAATTACTTTCCGATTTCAGTAAAACTGCATACACTTCATTTTCGAGTCAAAAGGAAGATAATTAGTCGGTGGGAGGGATGAAAATAACAACTTCATAAGTTAGGTCATGTCTAGTATACATATATATGCAAAAAAATAATTTCGTATAACACAAAACCTAAGCTGCAGCTTGGTGGTTTTTGTATCTTATGACATTATATTAAGTGTGTTCCATTTACCACATTTTCCTTTACTTTTGTACTAAATTTCGTTTTCAAGTTAACCATATCAAATGATGGTAAAGCTACGTGACAAACTTACGCTTCTATTCACCGCCAGAGTTTTTGTCGGTTTAGAGAATAATTTCAAATGTTTGCCCAAATACTTATACAAATTTAGAATTTGTAGCCTAAATGTCATATTCCTGTCCAGCTTTCTTTAATTGTTTATATTTTGCATGAATCATAATTTTAATTTTCAGAAATTTTTTAATATTTAATTAATTTTCTTAAATTTAATTTAACAAACTCAAAATAAAATTTAAACTTAAAATTTTGTCAAACTAATAATTTTCTTTACGAACTTTAGCAATATTGTTTTTCAAAATTGTCAAAACAATTTGTTGTCAAAAAAAATGTCGGAAACGTGTGGTAAGAAAGAATTTGAGTTGTAGTAGATCAAAAATCTAATACACCTCACATTTAAGTCGTTCCATTTAAAATTCGGTTCGGGTAGCAAGTTTACCTAAAAGGAACACGGGTATTAAATATAGATAGTACATAAATTAATAAATATATTCTTTGTTGTTGCACCCAGAGTTGCGGCGTGTCCTTATGATCCATAATTGATGGTTAGTTTAATTTTCATAGCATGATGTACTTAGGACGTTCAAAATCAGTATACCGAATACCGATTCATTCCAATCACGGTATTGATTTCTATCGAAAAGATTATTTAAAGTGTCAAATTCAACAGTCGACTATCAATTTTAGAACGAAGTGAATGAATTCTTTTTAGCATGACGATTAAAACAGTTTTAATTTATTTATAATATCATTAAAATTAACTTAGAATATGAAAGTTGCAAAGTCAAAAATAAAGTCGCATTTTCATCTGATTTATATTACTAGTACTAGTTTTTAGATAAATTTCATATTAAAATTTACCTATTGTAATTTGCGTCATCTCGGAATTTCGATGGCTCCACTAAACCAATGCTGGTGTACTGAAAACCTTCCGTTTCTGGGCGGGTGTTGCTTGGTACCGTTCTGGGCGGGTGTTGGTTGGTACCGTTCCTTCATTTGTCAGTCAACTGTAACGAGTGGAGTCTGCAAGTAAAAACATGACGTCCCCTTCGGCTAGCTTCGGGAACTTGAGAAGATCAAGGGGTTTTTCCCGACTTTTGAAGTCTCCGATTAAACATGTAATCGTTGTTGGTGAAAATGTACCTGTTAAACAGAGGAATAACCTCACAATTTTACCTAAATAGGGTGTTTTTGTGTAGCAGCATCATAACGAAGCTAATAAATTTGTACCAACATAAGTTCAGGATTGGCCACGTAATATATGAATGTAAAAACCTGGATGATAGAAGCATCGGGGTTTATCATGCTAAGCATATCAAAACATAAACTTTCTGTCATGCTTCTCCACTTACCTTACCTTCGTTTTCGGCTACATCCGCTCTGCTTCCCTGGTTTAGATCGGAGGTCTGATAAAACTGATCGACATCCTTAACTATGAAGCCCAGCGTTCCGTGAGAATCTTACTTTAGATTTGGCATGCACTGAGATTTATTTTCGATCTGTTTATCAGTTCATTTTCGATTCCTGATCCCAGATAATTGGGTAAGTTAAGCTTATTCAGTGTTCAGTAGATACTTTTTCATGTTGTCGTTCTCCCTGAGTTAAATTTTAATTAATTGTATTTAATTCAGTTGGTTGTAACGACAAATTTTTGTTCAAATGAAATATGTTTCTAATCCAACCCTACTTTTAACGAAGAAAAAAAAGTTTTAACGAAGAAATAAAAGAGGAAAATTTATAGATCGTAGTCGATATCCACTAGTATGTTAAAATTATTATATTATCTTGGGTGCGTTCGAATACTTTATAAGGTCTCATTTTCATTAAATAGTTAATGAACCAATCAAAAGATGCTAGGTATATTTAATTATGGAACGCATTTCATTTAATGTCTGTTATGTCAAATGTGTTGTCGATAATTTTGATAAAAAAATTAGTACATGAAATGTTGGATTATAAAAGTTATAATCAATTGAAAATCGTATTGCATGGATAATTTTAATGCATTGTTAATAGTTCCTTGGTTGGATAAGCTTACCCTCGTGTTCTAAAACAGTTTTCCAACCCCCACATTTAAAAAAAAAATGTGGTAGCAAATATACAAGATCGAGGGCAATCGGCATTTTTCGGAGCTTGCCGAACAAAAAAGAGGCTTGAGGACAATCGCAGAACAAAAGTTTTCCGGCTCGTCAAGGACAGGCGCCTCACAAAATACGTGATAATCAACACATGAAATCGGGGTGGGCCCAGGGACTATAATGCATTATTTTTCAATTTGCTTCCGTCAAAATTAAATATATGTTCAAAACAAATTTAATTTTACGATTATCATTAATTTGAAAACTTTTAAGGAATTTGTTTGAGGCTGGTAATTAAATTGGTGGCAAAAACTAATTTATTAATTTTATTTCCATCCGAAAATGTAATTACTAATTAGCAATTGAATCTGTTGGTTTTATCTTCATTTTCCTAACTAATTTCAAAGTTTTCATCCATTTTGTATATATTTACAATTAAGAATTAATTATTATATATAAAATTAATTAGTTGATTAAATATATTTCAACTAATTCGTAATACTTAATTTGAAATTATAAAATAAATTTAGTGCGAGAATCGGACTTTTATAAAAACTACACCGAGCATTCTGACTGCGGAATTTCATATATATCACAAATAATTAAAAAAAAAACTTTATTGACACAACGAGAATGAAATTGAACTAAAGAAAATAAACTAACATCAAAAAAATTCACAACCAAAAAATTATATAAATTAAATAAATAGTTATTTATTTATCTAGAACGAAAAGTGAAACTTTAAAGTACGAGCTAGTTGTTTACCAAACTACTAGTGAGTACCTTTAAAAACACTTTTCGTTTGAGGTAAATACAAAATTTTATGTCATACTGGCAATTTATTAAAATAAAAAGAAATAAGTTTTAAATCCTGCTCAAAAAGTAGAACTTTAACGTCCTAGGACTTTATAAAGTTTTATAAAGTCCTAGAACGTTAAAGTTCAACGTTTATGGTACAAAAAGTTGAACTTTACCGTCCTAGGACTTTATAAAATTGTATAAAGTCCTAGGACATTAAAGTTCAACTTCCCAAGTAGGTTTTGCCAGACATTGACATACGGCCAAGCACTGGTCCATTAATGGTTAACAGTACTTGGCTATTGTTGCTGGGCCAATACTAGAACCAACCATCGGCCGATCTATGGTTTACAGAAAATAGCCAGTATATTGTTACCTTTGAATGGCCAAATACTGGCAATCACGACTGGGCCGTTAAAAAAAAAATACATTATTATCATACGTAAATTTAAATAAATTAATAGAAACTAATTTAAAATAAAATAAAAATAACGGAAAAATTCAAAACTCCCCATACAACTGGTTCAGTTGCAAGAATGGCTGAATAATGGCAAGCATTAAAAAAAATGTAAAATAATATTTTCATACATAAATTTAAATAAATTATTTAAAAATAATTAAAATAAATGGAAATGAAAATAAATTAAAACATATACCAACCTTTTCTATATTACCATAGTCTTTCAACCGACAAGGCGATAGCTAAACTATATGTGAAATTTTTCAAACTATGTATTTCCAAAAGGGATAATACTCTAGTGAAATTTAAAAAAAAATGACATAGATCGGCAAATTCATGGCTACAGTACTGGTCCAATAACAATTGCCAATTAATGTTAACCATTGACGGGCCATTGCTTGACCATTCAAAGTAAACTGCACGGCCAATTTTCTATAAACGATAGATTGGCCGATTCATGGTTCCATTAATGGCACGATAACAATAGCCAAGTAATATTTACCATTGATGGGCCAGTGCTTGGCCATTCAAAGGTAACAATATACTGGCTATTTTCTTTAAACCATAGATCGGCCGATGAATGGTTCTAGTATTGGCCCAATAATAATAGCAAAGTACTGTTAACCATTAATAGGCCAGTGCTTGGCAGTATGTCAATCTCTGGTAAAACCTACTTGGGAAACCGCAGAAGTAGTCCTGTAATGGAATCATGAAACTTTTATGAGGACATGGTTTTTAGTTTTGGGCAGCGATGTATATCAAACACAACTTGTACTTTAGTATTTTTTATCTCTGTTTAGAAATTTATTACAAAACACGAAACATCAATACGTTGCCGGAAAATTATAACAGATCATAAATTAACATAATTTAGTGAAAAGATGATACACTCAGCAAACTACTCAAAAACCTCTCCATTTAGCGTTTCGACAAAACAAATCACAAATTCATATTTCTTTCAAAATTCCAAAAATATTGTAAAAATTAAATAAAATCAAACTTTTTTCAAACTTCTAAAAAGATTCAAAAAATGATTACAAAATCAAAGATTAAAATTTTTACAAAAATTCTAAAAATATTGCAAAAATTAAAACAAAATCAAAATTGAAACTGTTTTCAAAATTCCACAAATATGCCAAAAATTAGAATAAAATCATATTTTGAAACTTTTTCTCAATTCCTAAATTCCCATAATATTCCAAAAAGTCTAAAAAATTCAACCTTTTTCAAAATTCTAAAAATATTCCAAAAATTATTACTAAATCGTTGTTTTTTACAAATATCGTCATCAGCAGTGCTCAGATGAAATCAGCGGCATCATGCCTCAAACTTATTCTTACCCCCGTTCCACTCGGCAATCGGCTGCCGCAACCAGTGAAACGGTAAAGATCACGCGCTGTCATACTGGCAGATCGCAGAGAGACTTCTTTGTCCAATCTGCGTACAAATGGAATAGTTTGCCGGAACACTTAGTCTCAGGTGGCTTCAACCCACAGATGTTTAAAAAAAAGCGTTAATCTACACCTCAGAACGCCAGTTGTTGTGGGACCCAGGTCTAGACCTAGGTCTTAAAAGGTATTTATGTGTTGTTGTGACACATATTCTAAACCCTATTACGCAACACATTTTATTAAAAAAAAAAAAAAAAAAAAATCAAAAATTGAAACTTTTTTTAAAATTCCGAAAATTGTAACAAAATCAAAAATTTAAAATTTTTCAAAATTCTAAAAATATTCCAAAAATTCTTACAAAATCGAAAATTGAAACTTTTTCAAAATTTCAAAAAATATATAAAATTCAAAAATTCCATTTTTTTCATTTTTTTCTAAAAATATTGCAAAAATTATTACAAAATCAAATATTAAAACTTTTTCCATAATTCTAAAAATATTGTTGAAATTATTACAAAATCAAAAATACAAACTTTTTTCACAATTCCAAAAATATTTCAAAAACTATAACAAATTCAACAATTTCCATGTTTCATGTTCAATTACATTTACGTCATAAAAACAACTAAATTTATTTTTCCAAAAAATTGGCTAAAAAATAAATGAAATCATTTTTTGACACACTTGACATTATTTTTTTGACAAACTTATAATGCGATAATTCTCTATAATAATAATAAAATTTCATGTCATACAAATAATTAATTTTATTTTTTCCAAAAAAGGGGTAAACAATTAAATAAAAATCTTTCTTTTGACACACTTGACCACATTTTTTTGACAAACTTCTAATGCAATAATCTAGTTTTTGATCACACCATCAAGATTTCTACAAATTCAATGTTCCTTCTCGTAATCACTTAAAATGGACGTTTTTTAAGCTTAAAATATAAAAATTTGCTATTTTTGACACACTTCTGGTACAGTTATCGAACATAGTTTCCTTTTGGACCTGTCCCTTGAGTATACCTATTTTTAGAAAACCTACCTATTTCTGAAATCCCTGCAGCGGTTTTCTAGATTTCGTAGGTAATGACGGCCGGCAGACGGACATTAATTTTTTTTGTTGCTTTTTTAGAATCAGTAGGAGGTCCTAAAACGTCGAGAAATGCCAAAGAAAGTGGGGGTAAAAATTTCAGTTTTGGCTTAGTAATTATTATGTCTTTCAGACCGAAGTAATAAAATTTTTTTTCATAACTCAAAAAATAATACAAATCAAAAGTTGAAACTTTTTCCAAATCAAAAATTCAAAATTCAAAAAACTTTTTCCAAAATTCTAGAAACATCCCAAACATTATAACAAAATCAAAAATACAAACTTTCTTTAGAATTCCAAAAATTATAATTTTTTTTTTTAATAAAATGGGTTGTGTAACAGGTCGTTCAATGTACGGACTGTAGGATAAGTAAGAAAAAAACAACATTTTGACAAAACTCGATTTTTTTATTCAACATAGTTGCCTTCGAGGGCGATACAACGAGTATAGCGATTTTCCAACTTTTCTATACCACTTTTATAGTACGATTTCTCTTTCTCGTCAAAATAGGCCTTAGTTTCAGCGATTACTTCATCATTGCACTTAAATTTCTTTCCAGCAAGCATTCTCTTGAGATCTGAAAACAGGAAAAAGTCGCTGGGGGCTAAATCTGGAGAATATGGTGGGTGAGTAAGCAATTCAAAGCCCAATTCATTCAATTTTGCCATCGTTTTCATCGATCTGTGACACGGTGCATTATCTTGGTGAAACAACACTTTTTTCTTTTGCAAATGTGGCCGTTTCCTTGCAATTTCAGCCTTCAATCGATCCAAAAGTTCACAGTAATACTCGCTGTTGATGGTGGTTCCTTTTTGGAGATAGTCGATGAATATTATTCCGTTCGTATCCCAAAATACAGACGCCATCACCTTACCGGCCGACTGTTGCGTCTTTGCTCGCTTTGGATTCGGTTCGTCGACTGCTGTCCACTCAGCTGACTGTCTTTTGGATTCTGGTGTGTAATTGTGAAGCCATGTCTCATCCATTGTCACATATCTACGATAGAATTCCCTTTTATTGCGGTTTAACAGTGCCAAAGACTCCTCCGAAGCATCTATTCGTTGTTGTTTTTGGTCGACTGTGAGCTCACGCGGCACCCAATTTGCACAAAGCTTTCGCATACCCAAATGTTCATGTAAAATGGTAAAAACACTACCATCTGCTACCTTTACAATGTCAGCTATTTCGTGCACCTTCAATTTGCGATCGTTAATAACCAATTTGTGGATTTTTTTTATGTTTTCTGGAATAACAGCCTCATTTGGGCGTCCACTGCGCTCTGCATCTTTTGTGCTGGTACGACCACATTTAAATTCAGCCATCCACTTCTCTACCATTTGTCTCGATGGAGCAGAGTTTGGATAATGTTTATCAAGCCATTGTTTGGTTTCCACTGTATTTTCTTTCATCAAAAAGCAATGCTTTATTAAAATTCGAAATTCACTTTTTTCCATTTTTTTTCAAAAACAAAAGTTGCTTCACACAAAATGCTATAACTCACGAATAAATAGTCAGATTGCTGTCAAATTTATACACGTATCGTTTGAAGGTTAGTACTAAATAAAAATCATATTGAAAAAGTTCTAGTAACGCCATCTATGTGTCATCCTACGGACTTATTGAATGACCGCAGTAGGAATTACAATATGTGTCACAACAACACATAAAAACCTTTTAAGACCAAGGTCCCGCAACAACATACGTTCAAAGGTGTTGATGGACGTAAATCTTTCTTTTTTGGTTTTTTTATATTTTTCGTTAAAGAATCGATAACTAAACAATAAATCCTATCACTGACAAAATATGACATAGGCCAATATTTTATGATGGCAAAAAGAGAAAATAAAAGTAAATTAAAAAGTAAATAGCAAATGTTTACAAAAATTTGCTGAAACAAAACAAAAATGTAGTGCCAATAATCCAGCCGGTGGCATATTCCTTGATCCTGTGACGCCCCGTCTTTTTTAATGATTAAAGCCCACACATGGTTTTATGAACAATGCAGGCTTGTTTCTTCGAGGAAGCAATAGCGTCTCATCATCAAGGATTATTTCACAGCTAAGATTGAGGGTGCTGCCGTTGACTGAATGCAGTTCATCCGGCACCACCCCTAAGATGACACATTGGCTAGTGACATTTCCCTGCTATTGCCAGTGGTATGTGATATCTCAAGTTAACTCGTATGTCAATAGCAGGGACTGGAGTACGTATAATAAAACCAAAAAATTAAAATTTTTTCAAAACTCTAAAAATATTCCGAAAATTCTTACAAAATCTAAAATACAAACTTTCAAAATTCCAAAAACATATCAAAAATTATAACAAAATCAAAAATTTCCATGTCTATTTCCTGTTCAATTAAATAAAAATTGAGTAAAACAAAATGAAAATCATTCTTTTGACACGCTTGACAACATTTTTTTGACAAACTTACAGTGCCTTACCATTAAAATTTCTCCAAATTCAATGTTCCTACTCGTAATCACTTCAAATGAAAGTTTTTTAAATCAAAAATATGCAAATTTCCTTGTTTTGACACCCTTGACGATTTTTTTGACACACTTCCGGGACAACTATCAAACACATCGTCCTTTCGGCTCTTACGATTGATACCTATTTTTAGAAATAAAAGATTGTGAAATCCCTCCAGCGGTTTTCTAGATTTCGTCGGTTGTGACGGCCGGAAGTAGGTAAAGCTACACACTGGAGTGAGAACCAAAAAACCCCTACATTTCATGCATATATAATTGGTCTAGACTTAAATTGCAATAATTGTTTTAATATTTTGTAATTGTTGTTGTAATTTGATTATTAGCATTGAATAAGAGTTAGCTTTGGTAATGATATGATTTTTGATTTTTTTTGACCTGGAAAATGTTGTACTTGAGCTAGATGATTGACCCAGAGACAGTAGACATTAAATCAAGTGGTAGTTAACTAGATAACTGGCATAACTTAACACTGAAAATATTTAGAATGCTGAAATAAGAGTATACATTTATAAAAACATGATATAACGTCGTCTTTTTGAAATGGAAAATTTTAATAAAAGAAAATACTATAAACGTAATTTTTTTAATTTTATTTCAGGTTTTTTCATTTACATATCCATATATATATATATATATATATATATTTCTTAAAAGTTTAATTTGTCAACTTAAAATTTTTATTGGTGCAATCATCTGTTAGAACGATTTCTTCTTCATTGTTTTTGAAAATGAAGAAGTTCTCTTCCTTCACTAGTGTGGTGTAATCCTCATCATCAAATAATTTTGTGAGTTTTAATGGCATAAAAATTATGTATTTTTCAGTCTCGAAAACCCACTTTTCTCCAAACTTTGTGAATATTTTTTTCACACCTTTTAAATAATAGAGGTTGTTTATCTCCATCTCTGCTATCTTTAAAAATTGCTTGGTGAAATTTGTTTTTGTTTCTTTGTTGAATTTTTTCAAAAAAATGTCTTTCCTAGACATAATTTGTTGAGTTTCTGATGATGATGTGTTAAGTTCTTGATGGTGATGTAACTGTTTTTGATTTTGATGTAATTGTTGTTGTTGAATATGATGAAGTGAAAGTCTTTTTCTCTTCAAAGGTTGCGGCGCCTGACAATTTGTTGCAATAAATTCATCTAAGAAGGTTCCTGTTGTATTGTCCATTTTGTTATATTAAAGTTTAACTATATCGTTGACTTTTTATACAAAATCATAATATTTTCAATTAATTCGAATCGACCTGCATATGAATATCTTTATAATTGTTGTTGCAATTTGATTATTAATTTAAATTGAAATAGTTGTTTTACTGATTTCTAGTTTTAAAACAAAATTGAAACTTCAAGAATTTATCTGTAGCTAATTTTTTTTGTTTTTGTTATGTTTAAAAACAAATATATTATATTTAACTTTCTATTTAACTTAAATTATATGTGGGTAAATTTTTATTTGCTTTAATCAACTAAAACTTTCGAATCTATTTTAAAAATAATACGGTGATTTTATTTTGCAACTTTGTGTTTTCCTAATTTTATAATTTAAATTAATTTAAAAGAAATCGTATTTCATAGATATGTCTCAATTCTTTTAGATTTTTTTGTGATGATTGAATTTAATTATTTGTTTTTCGTTACTGCTTTTTATCTGAGGAAACTAATTTGATTGTAGAGAATTTTATTTAAAAGGCCGCACTGAAACTTTTATTTGTTATTTGTTTTCTTGTATTTCAAAAGAAACATGTCAAAAAAATTAATATTAAAAAGGTTTCTAGCCCCATGCATAGAAGAAAGTTTTACAATTGAATCACAACAAAACAAACATATAAAACGGTTTAATCTGCATGGGCGCGAAATAAAATTCAAAATAAAACCAGTACCAGCAGATGTAGATCCAGTTACTTGGTTTAAAGAGGCGATTTTTCAAATTGTTAATCAAGTAACAAAAGATGTGATCCCAAGTGACCAAATCGGTTTAACATTTTGTGGTGAAAGTTTTGAACATCGTGGTCCTGCATGGCTCAGTTTCCGAACAGCTAGTGAATTAAAGTTTCACCATATTTGGGATATTCTTTCAAAAGTGTTTCAAAGTAATTCAGAGGGTGAGTTCACACAAAATTTGCTATGTAAAGAAGAGGTTTGTTTACAGTTTTAAAATTTCTTTTATAGGTTTAAATACAGATACATTTTGTATCGCTGTTACATATGTCAGTCTTCCATTTGGAAGAGGTAGGCCAAATAAATTTACCAACTTTATTGAGGAATGTCGACAACGGAAGGGTATAATAGCAATTAAAAACAAAGACAATTTATGTTTACCTCGTGCACTTGTCGTGTGCATTTCTAAAATCGAAAAAGAGGTAGAATATAAAAAAATTTATTTGGATGTAGGAAAACTCCAAACAATCAGAGCAAAAGAATTAACACAAAAAGCAGGCGTAATTGTTCCAGCACAAGGCTGTGGAATACATGAGTTAAACCTCTTTCAAAATTATTTGAGCAATTATAAAATTGTCGTATATCAATATAACACTAAAGGTCGACAAGTTATATTTGAAGGAAATAATAACGGGAAAAAACTTAATTTGTTATTTCATGAAAATCATTATAATGTGATTGGTTCATTGACTGCTGCTTTTTATACATCCTATTATTGTGAAAGTTGTCATATTCCGTACTATCATAAAAATGATCACCGGTGTTCAGCAACTTGTCCTTGTTGTCAAAATTCATCACCGTGTTCCAAAAACGTTACAGAAGTTTTATGCAATATCTGCAACAGATTGTTTAGAGGAGTAAAATGTTTGGATTTTCATAGAGCGTCCACATCAATTAACACAAAAAGTATTTGTGATAAAATAAAAAAGTGTTCAAATTGTTCAAAAGTTTATAAGACAGATAGACAACATATATGCAACGAACATCTTTGTAAAATTTGTCATCTACATGTTCCTGCAGATCATTTATGCTTCATTCAGCAAAATAAAACACAAAAAAAATTTACAAACTGTATATGTTTTTTATGATTTGGAAACGAGACAGGAAAAAAATATCACTACGAAAATAAGACAACATGAACCAAATTTATGTGTTTTGCAACAACGATGCGATACATGCATTGACATCGAATCGTTAGTTTTTTGTCAATCATGTAAATTCAGGCAAAGAATTTTCAACAAAAATAATGTAATCGAAACATTGATGGATTACATAATAAAATTAAAAAAGGAATTCCGAGAAATAATCGTCATTGCTCATAATGGACAATCTTTTGATCATCAATTTATTTTAAATTACATTTTAAATAAAACTAATATTGAACCAAAACTAATTATGAGAGGCACAAAAATTATTTTGATGCTGATCGGTAAAGTTAAATTCATCGATTCTCTTAATTATTTTCCGATGGCACTAGCAAAACTCCCAAAAGCCTTCAATTTATCCACAGAATTGAAAAAAGGCTTTTTTCCGCATTTGTTTAACAAAGTAAAAAACGAAAACTATATTGGTACTTTGCCAGCTATGAAGTATTACAACCCAGATGTGATGAAAGAAAGTGAGAGAGTTGAGTTTTTAAAATGGTACGATGAAAATAAAAATTGTGAATTTAATATGTCAGAGGAAATAATTGAATATTGTAGCAACGATGTAAAAATTTTGACAGAAGCTTGTTTGAGTTTCAGAAAAATATTTTTACAAGAATGTAATGTTGAACCATTTTTAGAAGCAACAACAATAGCCTCATCTTGCAACCTTTTGTACAGAAGAAATTTTCTTCAACCAAATACAATCGGTATTATTCCAAGAAGTGGTTATAGATTGGTCGATAATCAATCTAAAATTGCTATACAATGGCTTGTATGGGAACAAGACAGTCGAAAAATTAATTTTCAACATGCAGCAAACGGTAGAGAAAAACTAATTGGTGGAGTGAAAGTAGATGGTTATTGTGATGAAACTAAAGAAATATTTGAGTTCCATGGTTGTTATTATCATGGACATCCAAAGTGCTTAACCCACAAACGGGATACACCTCTATATGATGACACTACTGACACTTTAAATCAAAGGTATGAAAGAACGAAAGCTAAAAATGCACATTTAAAATCTCTTGGATACACACTGATTGAAATGTGGGAATGTGAGTTTCGTGAGCAGATGAGGAAAAACAAAAACATGCTTTATTTACAAACTCATCCTACAGTTTTTACTGCTCCGCTAAGCCCACGAGATGCATTCTATGGTGGAAGAACTGGTAACGTATCTACCTATTACAAAAGTAGAACAGGTGAAAAAATAAAATACGTAGACGTCTGTTCGTTGTACCCTTGGGTTTGTAAATATGGTAAATTTCCTATAAAACATCCGAAAGTCCACGTTGGAAACTCGGTTTGCTCCGGTATCGATTTACAAAAAATAAATGGACTTATTAAATGTAAAATACTACCACCAGAAAATCTTTTTCATCCGGTTTTACCACTAAAACAAAATAATAAATTGATGTTTACGTTGAGTCAAAAATGTGGAGATCAAAAAAATCAAAATGAATTTTGCTTACACTCTGACGATGAAAGGGCGTTGTCGGGTACATGGATAATCGATGAAGTCTTAAAAGCCATCGAAAAAAATTATATAATTTTACAAATTTATGAAATTTGGGAATACGAAATAGCACAATACGATAAGGTCAACAAAGAAGAAGGATTATTCACTGAAATGATGAATAAATTTATAAAAATTAAGCAAGAAGCTTCAGGTTGGCCGATAAATTACGAAACAGAATCAGAAAAACAAAATTATATTGATTTATTTTTTGATACAGAAACAATTAAACTGGAATATAAAAACATAGTAAACAATCCTGGCTTAAGATCTTTTGCTAAGTTAATTTTAAATTCATTTTGGGGTAAATTTGGTCAACAAGAAAACCAACAACAAACAGCTATTATAAATCAACCGTTTAAATTAAATGAGTTTTTAACAAATCCTTCAATAGAAGTGTGTCAAATCCTGCCAATAAACGAAGAAAATGTAATTGTGAGTTGGCAGTATAAAGATGAAGCAGTAACTTCTCTTCAAACAACTAATGTTTGCATAGCTGCTTATACAACAGCACAAGCGCGACTTCATCTTTATAGTTATCTTGAAAAGATCGGCAACAGAGTTTTATATTACGATACTGACTCAATAATTTATGTAAGTCGAAAAGGGGAATACGATCCACCTGTAGCGGATTGTATTGGAGACATGACTGATGAACTTCAATGTTACGGGGTTGATAGCTATATAACTGAATTTGTAAGCGGTGGACCAAAAAATTATGCTTTTAAGGTATATTCTACCAAGGAAAAATCGGAAAAGGTTATTTGCAAAGTTAAAGGCATTAATTTAAACTATGAAACATCTAAACAGGTGAACTTTGAAACAATTAAAAATGCAGTTCTCAATCCTCAAGATTGGGAAAATATTGTAGTGATATCTCAAAATATTACAAGGACAAGAGATCATGAAGTCAATACAGTTTCTGCTACAAAAAATTATCAACCAAAATCTGAAAAACGTAGGTTTTTAGAAGATTTCAGTTCCGTACCGTATGGATACAAAAAAAATAAATACAAATCAAATGTAAATTGAACTTTCAATCATTTTGTTAAATATATAAATTATACAGTTTGAAATGGAAATTTTTTTCAAAAGCGAAAGTTGAGTACATTAATAAAATAAAATAACACTATCGCAAAAAAAAAAAAAATAAAAATATGCATATTGCTTTTATATTAGAAATTTCACTTGTTTTTCCATTTCAAAATTGATTGGATTATTTAATTTGCCCGCATGATATTTCTTTTTTTCTTTTTGTCTTTCATAAACATTTTTTTTGTAATAGAAAACACAGAATAAAAACTTTTTTCATTTTTCTCAATTGTATATTTATTATTTTAATTTTTAAAAAATATTACATGAATCTATTTTTGAATATGATCTCGCGATGAACTTGTGCCAAAATTACAGCTAAAATTGGTTCAATCTTTTTGATACGTCTTTGAAATCTGTTTCTATCACGTGCATATTCTTCATATTTTCCCCGTCGAGCAACTCTATAGGCATAATCCCACACATACATAACATGAAGGTCTAATTTATTGTTAAATGATATTTTTTTTGTTTTTAACATTATATTATTTTATTCTTTAAAATATATATGTAAATATTAAGACAATTCCTTACAGAACATCTGAAATGATTATTTGAAGGATGTACTGGACACATTGTCTTAAAATTATCAATTTTTAATAATGATGGAATGGCAAGATTTTCAATTTTAAAACTGTCAATATACTGTCCAAGGAAAAGCTTTTTTTGCTCTTCCTTTACATAAATTTTTTCAGCTTGTTCTAAATAGTGTTTAATAATTGATTTGATGTTAACATAGTCAACAGATCCACCATTCCAATTTAGTCCATTTATTTTATTGCTACAATATCGATTACTGTGTTGTGCTTCTTGACTTAGTTCTTCTTCGTGATAAGGTGGTTTGAAATGATACACGATAGGAATCAAACTTCCTTTTTCAAGTAAAGCGAGTTCTTTGACGAAATACTGTTTTTCGTTTCCTTTAAGAAATTGGAGATCAACTATAAAAACACGTTTGGTCATTGTGAGACTATATAAGAGACTGTCCAAAAAGAAAAGATTTCTTTTTATATTTGATCTCTGTTTTTATTAAAATAGAAATTTGAATAGTTAAAAGTACCCCAAAAGTTAGATAATCTTCACTATAACAATGTTATTTCATCCATTTACTATGATGGTCGCTGGGCCATCTTGTTGTGGTAAAACCACTTTTATTTTTAATTTATTAAAACATAAAAACAAAATGATTCATCCTCAAATTGAGAAGATTGTTTGGTGCAATCCCGATAAAGAAGCTGTTCCAAAAAACATTATAGGACTTGAACATTGTAATACTATTCCAGATTTTAGTGATAATCAAGAGCCCTTGATAATTATAATAGATGATATGATGTTAAATTCTCACGATAAGAATGTATGCGAATTATTTACTAGAGGTTCTCATCATAGGAATTTATCTGTAATATTTGTAACTCAAAACGTTTTTCACCAGGGAAAATTTTCAAGAGATATTTCTTTAAATTGTAAATATTTAGTACTTTTCAAAAACCCTAGAGATAAATCCCAAATACTTCCTCTAGCTCGTCAAATATATCCAAAACAGATCAAAGAATTTGAGAAAGTATATAATGAAGTAACGAACTCACCATATAGCTACATTTTAATAGACCTTACTCAAGATATTAATGATATATTTAGATTAAGAAGCGACATATTTGGAAGAAATTTTTGTTTTTGTACAAAAGACCAATTGGAGCAATTTGGTGAAGAATATGAAACGATTACAAACCAACCGACATATATTGCACCTGTTAAAAAATTCTAAGAGAAAATTTCAAAAAGTTATAATAACACAATGTGAACCGAATGTAATTAAAACGATCTGTGAAATAGCGTTAAATATTTTAAAAGGAAACTGTCATTTAAATAAAAAAGCGACAAATCAATTAAAAAAGTATAAAAGCGACCTAAGATCACTCATTTGTCGTAAAAAGTCGTTAGACAGCAAAAGAAAAATTATAATTCAACGTGGGGGATTTTTACCTGCTCTTCTTGGTGCAATTTTATCGGGGATAATTGGAAATTTTATAAAATGAATAGTACAACATTTAACAAAATGGTTATGTTAAAACCTGAAATATATGACAAGCTAAAGCAAAATTCAGACGTTGAACTAAATGAGTTGGATTAAAATATGAAAAAAATTTTATTAAACAAAAATTTGTCCGATACTCAGAAATGGTATTTATATCGTCAGAACCTGTTTAAAATTAAAAACAAAAAAAGAAGTTTATCTAAAATTGACGGAAGAGAAATTAAAACAATGGAACCAAAAAGTACTCAAACTCGTTTCAAGTTAATCACGGAACCAAAAAGTACTCAAACTCGTTTCAAGTCAATCACGGAACCAAAAAGTACTCAAACACTTTTCCGTAAAAAACCAATCCTTAGAGAGACAGAGACTCAAACAGACGTAATTAATAAAAGAAACTATGAAATGCAATTTCCTGAGGAAGAAATATATGAGAATGAGGATGATGAAGTATTTGATAATCGAGTTCGAGAAAATATTTTCCAAAAAGCACCTGAGTCTGACAACGAAATTGACGAAGAAGTTCAAGACAAAATTTAAGCAAAAGCTCTATCTGCTACATCAGCTGGTGAGCGTATTAGAAAACGAAGAACAACTCCAAATCAAAAGTTTCAAACATTTGAAACTGAGTCTGGAGACGTTATAACAGTACCTTTTGATAGTCCAAGTCCACCAAAAAAGAAAGAAAAGCATATAAATGGCGGGGAATTTACAACACCTACAAAACGAATTTTGCGATCAGGTCAAGCGGGTGATAGTCAAACAAAAATTAATTTTCCAAAGCGTAAGAAAACATGGGCGAAATACAACTAAAAGACGAATTTTATGTTACTTTACTTAGTGATAATTCAATGAATTACTATCCCGATAATACTTTATCAGCTTTTGCAAATGTATTGAATAATCCGATAAGATGTGAAGACTGGAAAGTTGGTCTGTCAGAAATCTACGTAAATGATTTTCTACCAAATAACTACTTGGAAAAGTGGCGCAAGGGTATTAATGTTTTTATAGGAGTTAACTCTACAATTAAGGCTGGCATCGGAACGACTTACATTCCAGATAATGCGGGCGAATTGTGTGATTGGAAATCTTTTTTGTTACCATATCTTATTCAAAATATAAAATCATTTAATGGTTACTCTAAAAAAGAAGTTGAGCGTGCACTAATTTGGGAAATATTTGATTTCATATCTGTGGACTCCAATTATATGGCTCCATCTCCTCCAACATCGTCAGAAAAACTGACTCATGAAACTGAATATATTAAAATATGCATAAATCAACCACGAATAGTAATAAACTTAATCGCAAATCACAGCTATACCCTGCAGGAATTATTAAAATCGTGTTTCGATCAGATAACTGTGAAAAATAAAGATTTTAAAAAGCATAAACCAAGAGTCTTAGAGTTATTCAAAACTTTTCTGCAAAATTTATCGTTGATACCAGTTATTAAACCAGAAATGCTTTTTGTATATACTGATATTATTGAGCCAAATATGGTGGGCGGAAATACTGTGAGATGTTTAAGAACAATAAACATAAAAAATGCATACGAAGGAACGGAAAAAGAACTTGTTAATATCCACTATTTTGCTGTTGAGAAAAATTTTTTTGATAATATTTCTATTATTGTATGTGATAAATATGGTAATAAAATTAATTTTTCAGATAGTAGTATTCCTACAAAAATTGTATTACATTTTAAAAAAGTATAAATAAAAGGTAATTTTATAGATCAATTTAGTGTTTTCTTAAAGTATTATGGAAGGAGTATACTATAAATACTATTTGAGTCAAACAGGAAAAGGTTTTGAGGATATTGGTCCTTTGTTACATTCGAATGTATCATATCAAAGAGGACGCGGCCTAGGTAGTTTTTTTGGTGGTCTTTTCAGATATTTGAAACCAATATTTTCTTCGGGGGCTAATATACTAAAAAAGGAAGTCATGAACTCTGGTATTAGTGCTTTATCAGATATTGTATCGGGTGTAAATGTCAAGGAAGTTCTGCAAGATCGCGGTAAAGAGATTGTCAAAAATGTAAGGCGTGGGGCAGTTCAAAAACTCAATGAAATGTATGGGTCAGGAAAAAGAAAAAGAAAACATATAAATAAGCCGTCAATCAAAAATTTAAACTATTTTACTTCAAAACGACGTAAAGCTAATAACCGTAAGAAAGAACGAGATATTTTTGATTAACCATGGTTGAATGTATGAAATCTGAATTGGATATTTAAAGCACAACCTATTCAATCAAGTATTTTACGATCTGAAGAGGTTTCTTACAATCCTATAGCATCATTAGATAAACCGTCAGTAATAGAATTTGTTTCATTAGGTCACGGAGATACATATAGGGACTTATCTTCTACATATTTAAGATTGAAAATACAGGTTTTGAAAAAAGATGGAGGATTATGGAATAATGACAAAGGAGCAGACGGAAAAGAAATATCACAGCCAAGTGTAGTAAACAATCTTTTACATTCTCTAATAAAACAATGTAAGGTACAATTTAACGGGAAAAATATAACACAATCAGAAGGAAATTATCACTATAGAGCGTACATTGAATCGTTACTAAATTATGGTACAGATGCTGCTTCCACACATTTAGAGTGCGCTGGGTGGACATTAGATAAAGTTAAATTGGAAAATTCTAACAATAGCGGGTCAACGGATCGTCAAAAATTGTATCATAATAGCAACGTTGTTGAGCTTATGGGTAAGCTACATATTGATATGTTTAATCAGCCTACTTTACTTATAAACAATGTGGATATTCGAATTGTTTTAACACTTGAAAAACCAGACTTCTATTTTTTTTCTGAGGACACTGATGATTCTCAACTAAAAATTTTAGAAGCAACGTTGTTTATGAGACATGTAACTATTAATCCGAGTGTGCTATTAGCACATAATGCTGTTTTGGAAAAAAAGAATGCCAAGTATAATTATAAACGTGTAGAAGTAAAAAGCTATACTATTCCTATAAATAGTTCATCTATTTCACTAGACAATGTTTTCATTGGTCAATTACCAAATACAATCATCTTTTGTATGACGGAAAATATTGGTTATTCTGGTAAAAGATCAAAAAACCCGTACAATTTTAAACATTTTGATATTTCTCAATTTATGTTGAATGTGAATGGAGTGTAAATACCTAATATGGCAATTGAAACCAGTTTTTCAGACAAATATAACTGTTATACCAGAGCATACAATACACTTTTTCAAGGTACTGGGATATTCCATAATGATAAAGGTCATCAGATAACAAAAGCTATGTTTAGCAATGGATTTTTTTTACTAGCATTTGATTTGACTCCTGATGCATCAGGAAATGAAATGTGTCAAGGTCTACTTAATCAAGGTACTGTTAGAATTGAAGCAAGGTTATCAAAACCACTTCCATCCACAGTAACTGCAATAGTTTATGGGGAATTTGATGCAAACATTCAAATTGATAAAAATCGAAATATATTCACAAACCTATAAATAGGTTCATTAATCGTATCTTTAAATATTTTACAACATGTCTTCGTCTTGTGCACTTGTTGATGTTACATTTTGTTGTAACGATAAAAATAGTTTATTTGTAAAAGATATTAGTATAGTTGGATTCAAAGAGCCTTGTAAGAAGTTCGTAAAAGAATTTACTTACAAGTTTCCAACAAGGGAGCTTACAAATCAAAATATTGAAAATTATTCTTTTGGAACTGTGGCTAACGATAATTTAACAAAAGAGTTTACACAAATATTAGAAATTTTTGATATAATCATCACAAACACACAAATTAAAAAAGACTTTTTGATAAACTATGTTAAAGAAGCAAACAAAGTGTATGATTTGAGTCAACTTTTGTAATGAATACATTAGAAATAACTAATGTTTTAAAATGTAACCAACACACCAAAAAAAATTTTAAGGGAGTTTTTGCTTTGGATAGAATTCCAAAAGAAATGGATAAACCATCTCTTTTAATTGTGAACACTGATAAGGCAAAAGATCCTGGAACACATTGGATCGCTATTTACATTCTAAAACGTGGCTGTGTAGAGTACTTTGATTCTTATGGGCGAACACCAACTAAACCAGAAATTTTAAAATACTTGAAGAACAATTGTCTAGTTTTTAATAGGAAACAGTTACAAAGCCATTTTACAGATGTGTGCGGACAATACTGTTGCGTTTACGTTTGGTTTAGATGTTTTGGATTTAGTATGAGAAGTTTCTTGAAACAATTCAGTGACGAAAATCATTTGAAAAATGACAGACTGATTTCAAAAATATTTCACAAATTATTTGGAAAAATTAATACTTTACAGTCTTGTAATCCAAGAGGTATAAAAATTTAAGTGCGTAGCAAAGTTCGAATCATGGAAGTTCTACCTCATAACACAATATCGTTATTATTAAACTATACCTATTTTCTTAATAAAAACCAAACAATTAGAATTTCTGTTGGTTTTAATGAGGAATCGTTTGAAACCACAACCATACTTCATCGTGATGGAAAAGAAGTAATTATTCTAAACTATCGTAATTGGTGTGAGTTTTACCATCTGTACAAAAGCTTATTATGCAATCAAACAATAAAAAATACCAAGTTATGTTTACAAACTGGATTGAGAACTGTTATTAATCAATCTCTTAATATCAATCGAGAAGAAGCTGATATATTTAACAATTTAATTGATTTCGTCCAAGCTGTAATGTTGCATTACAAAATTACTGAACCAAGTGTAAGAGAATATGTTGAAAAATACATAAAGATTTGTCAAAAGAAACAAGTGGAAAGGTTGTACGACGAAATTAACATCTCAAAGCAATGGACAAATGTGAAGTGTAACTTTTCTAGACTTTTTTTCGAGATACCTGTAATTTTAAGAGATAAACTTTGTAAAAATTTAAATAAATAAAACAGTTAATCTTGAATGTTTATGTTTTTTATTTTAACGCCAATTAAACAAATTTTCGAAATAGTCAGTATAACCATGTTGATCAGCATTATGTTGCTCTTCCTGTGTATCTGAATCAGAATATTCACAATATCGTGGATCTCCTAGTTGGTTGTCGATATGGTTTTGATGATCTTCGTTTTCTGATTCATCTTCAGTTATTTGAAGGGTTGATATAAAATCTACAACTGGACTGAAAGATGGAACTGTTTCTTCTTCTTCATTTGATGTAGATGTTATTGCAATTTCTTGCAGGTTATTTAAACTATTTGTAAATTGATCCTCGTTTAAATCATTTGGTAAAGTAAATTCGCCGCCTAAAAATGAATATGTTTCTTCTTGTTCATTTCTTGTAGAGGTTACTGTATTTTCATGCAGGTTAATTAAACTATTTGTAATTTGACCCTCGTTTAAATCATTTGGAAAGTGAAATTCGACATCTAAAAATGAATATGTTGTTGAATCAGCCTCCATATTGATAGTTATTGATAGATTTACGATTTCCAACTGTAGATTTAAATAAACTAAGTTAGCTATTTATAATAATTGAACACTATACACTATATAAAGAAAGAACGAAAGAAAAAATCAAATAAAGAGAAAGTAATGTCACGCGAACAAATAGTTTCAGAACTACATAGACCTTCTAGAAAAAAATTTCTTAGAAGAAAATTCATTCAAAAAGGTTTAAACGATACTTGGCAAATTGATTTGGTCGAAATGATTCCTTACGCTAAATTTAATAAAGGTTTCAGATATCTATTAACAGTAATTGATACATTTTCTAAATATGCTTACGCTGAGCCCATCAAACGTAAAACTACAGAACAAGTTTTGCGGGCTTTCCAAAATGTTGTTAAGCGAGCAAAACATTTCCCAAAAAATATTCATTCAGATCAAGGCAAAGAGTTTTTTAATACACAATTTAAGCAATATATGTCGAAAAATAAGATAAATCACTATCATACATTTTCTGAACTTAAGGCATCTATCGTAGAACGCTTCAATCGAACTTTAAAAGGTTTGATGTGGAAAAAATTCAGTTTACAAGGTAATTACAATTGGATCTCTATACTTCAACCACTGTTAAAAAAATATAATACAACAACACATAGAACAATCAAATTACCTCCAGAAAGTGTTACTAAGAAAAATGAAAAATGTATTCTTAAAAATTTCTACATGCATCCAAAAATTTATCAAAAAGCTAAATTAAAAATTGGAGATTACGTAAGAATAAGTAAATATAAAGGCCAGTTTGAAAAAGGTTATCAACCAAACTGGTCAACAGAAATTTTTAAAGTTGTTAAAGTTAAAACAACATATCCAGTTACATACCAATTGATTGACTATACAAACACTCCAATATCTGGGGGATTTTACGAGGCGGAACTAACACTTGTAAAGTATCCAGATACTTATCTTGTAGAAAAAATTTTAAAAAGAAAAGGGAAAAAGGTTTTTGTCAAGTGGTTGGGATTTGACAAATCGTCTAATTCTTGGATAGATAGAAACGATATTGTTTAAAAATTTTATTTGAGACTTCTTTGTAATTCCAATGTTTCTTATAAGATATAATTACACTTGTTTTTTAAAAAGAAATAAAAACTTTAAAAACACGTTTATAGTATTTACTTTTATTCTAAAATTTTCCATTTCAAAAAGACGACGTAGCATAAGCATTCGTAAGCATTCTAAATATTTTCAGTGTCAAGTTATGCCAGTTATCTAGTTAACTACCACTTGATTTAATGTCTACTGTCTCTGGGTCAATCATCTAGCTCAAGTACAACATTTTCCAGGTCAAAAAAAATCAAAAATCATATCATTACCAAAGCTAGCTCTTATTTAATTCTAATAATCAAATTACAACAACAATTACAAAAGATTAAAACAATTATTGCAATTTAAGTCTAGACCAATTATATATGCATGAAATGTAGGGGTTTTTTGGTTCTCACTCCAGTGTGTAGCTTTACCTACTGCCGGACATACATTTTTTTTTGCTTTTTTAGAATCTGTAGGTCCTAAAACGTCAAAATATGCCAAAAAAGTGGGGGTAAGAATTTCACTTTTGGCTCGAGAATGTAATACTTAGGTCCTTTCAGACCGAAGTAATTTATTAGATTAATATAAATAATTTTGAAGAATAAATAAAGACAAGAAAAAATAAAGACAACTTCGTTAGAACTATAATTTCGGTTTATATTAGCGTTGACATTTTTTGGTAGTTTATTTAGTCGGCTAGCGCTGATGAGAATGATAAACTTTTTTAAAGTTTAAAAATTTTCTCATTGGTTCGAAACTAGATCTGTCGAAAACTGTATGGATTGCAAAAAGTTTCATAATTTGCAAAACCATAATTTTTTAATTCAGATCTTAAATTATTCTTGATGGGAGATGTTCCATCGGGGTGATGTTATATCACAAATAATTTACTGAATTAATTGTTGATTATGTGTCTATAGACACAAGTGAAGACTAGTCATCTTCTTCTCGCCGATACGAGCTTGTTATTCGATACTAGTATGTCTAGAGTATAACAAAACAGTGATCACTAGAGAAACTAATTGACTACACCTGAATCTATTAAATATTGTTTATGTAAATTTTTTTTTTTTTTTATACTTCGCTAGAACTGTAACCTAATTTTCGGTTTATATTAGCGTTGACATTTTTTGATAGTTTATCTAGTCGGCTAGCCCTGATGAGAATGATAATCTTTTTAAGGTTTAAAAATTTTCTCATTGGTTCGAAACTAGATCGGTCGAAAATTGTATGGATTGCAAAAAGTTTCATAATTTGCAAAACCATAATTTTTTAGATTCAGTTCTTAAATTATTCTTGATGGGAGATTCTCCCTCGGGGTGATGTTATATCACAAAGAATTTACTGAATTAATTGATTATGTGTCAATAGACACAAGTGAAGACTAGTCATCTTCTTCTCGCCGATACGAGCTTGTTATTCTATACTAGTATGTCTAGAGTATAACAAAACAGTGATCACTAGAGAAACTAATTGACTAAACCTGAATCTATTAAATATATGTTTATGTAAATTTTTTTTTTTATACTTCGCTAGAACTGTAACCTAATTTTCGGTTTATATTAGCGTTGACATTTTTTGGTAGTCTATCTAGTCGGCTAGCCCTGATGAGAATGATAAACTTTCTTAAAGTTTAAAAATTTTCTCATTGGTTCGAAACTAGATCGGTCAAAAATTGTATGGATTGCAAAAAGATTCATAATTTGCAAAACCATAATTTTTTAGATTCAGTTCTTATATTATTCTTGATGGGAGATTTTCCATCGGGGTGATGTTATATCACAAATAATTTACTGAATTAATTGTTGATTATGTGTCTATAGACACAAGTGAAGACTAGTCATCTTCTTCTCGCCGATACGAGCTTGTTATTCGATACTAGTATGTCTAGAGTATAACAAAACAGTGATCACTAGAGAAACTAATTGACTAAACCTGAATCTATTAAATATATGTTTATATAAATTTTTTTTTTTTATACTTCGCTAGAACTGTAACCTAATTTTCGGTTTATATTAGCGTTGACATTTTTTGATAGTTTATCTAGTCGGCTAGCCCTGATGAGAATGATAATCTTTTTTAAGGTTTATAAATTTTCTCATTGGTTCGAAACTAGATCGGTCGAAAATTGTATGGATTGCAAAAAGTTTTATAATTTGCACCATAATTTTTTAGATTCAGTTCTTATAGTATCATAGTATGCCAAGAAAATAACTATTTTGAAGTTTAAAATAAATATTTGTTGTTTGTACGTTGCTATGTAAACAAATTCTCCTAAATTTTGTAGCGTATGACAAATACAATGTATGACGTTTAAAATAAGTTGATTTTGGAAAACCATATGAACATTTAATATAACTTAAATGTTGCTAAATATTTGTAAACAAATGTAAAAATCTTTTACTTGTTTAAATTGTATAAGAATTATTTACATTTTGTAGACAAAACTACAGTAAAACTAATTTTATTTAGTTTTTTAGCATCTTAATAGCGGGCGTTATGAATTCATAATGTCCTCTCATAACGCCCCGGTTTTTATGAATGTGTTTATACTTTATATATTGCGTATCCAAAACATTATAACAACTTTATATCATTGTGAAGCATAAAATTGTTATAATGTCTAGGATACGCGATATATAAACACATTCATAAAAACCGGGGCGTTATGAGAGGGCATTATGAATTCATAACGCCCGCTATTAAGACGCTAAAAAACTAAATAAAATTATTTTTACTGTAGTTTTGTCTACAAAATGTAAATAATTCTTATTCAATTTAAGCTAGTAAAAGATTTTTACATTTGTTTACAAATTTTTAGCAAAATTTTAGTTATTGAATGTTCATATATGGTTTTCCAAAACTATCAAATTATTTTAAACGTCATACAGTGTTTTTGTTTTACAAAGTTTAGGATAATTTGTTTTCATAGCAACGTACAAACAACCATTAATTATTTTAAACTTCAAAATATTTATTTTTTGGCATACTAGATATCTTTGTATTCTTTATAATATCAATATAGAGTATAGACTAACAAATTAAATCCCCATCTAATGGACTTGGCACTTTGACGCAGTGATGGGGCTCAGTAGACTCAGTGATCTTAGGAGCTACAACGGTAGGGTCACCCATGCCGTTAGGTCCTCGGAGAGAATCGAAGCCAAGATCAAGTCCAAAACCCAAAGCTAAGGTGAGACACGTACGCCGAAAGCTTAGCATGGTCAAGGGGGTGCTTGATTATTAGTACGGAACTCTGGATACCGGGCGCCCTCCAGTTTCAATAGCCTTACCACAGCACAGGGCTCTGTTGTGGCTGACCAATGTACCTCCCTACTTTCTCCATAAATATTGTATGGAAAACTATAAAGTTTTAGATGAGAGCGATGCTTCTCCAAACGCATCACATAAACCAACAACAAAACTGTGCACCATGTCCTACTCTAGGATCATGCCTGATTTATCAGCTTATTCTAAGCCAGACAGCACACATGCCATGTCTGACTCTAGGATTATGCCTGATTTATCAGCTTATCCTAATTCGGATAGAACACACACCATGTCTGACTCTATGGTAATGTCTGATTCACCAGCTTACTCTAAGTCAGACAGAAGACCTGTACGATATAGACAAAAATCTCTAGTACCTAAATTAAGTTGCGTTCAGATTAATCTGCACAGATCAGAAATGGCCTCAGTTAATTTGAACCGGTTAATTGAACAGGATGCTCACGATCTTGCATTTATACAGGAGCCGTGGGCAGACAGCAAAAGAATAAAAGGTCTATCGTCAAACAAAAATACAAAACTGATCTATTTCTCAGATGTGAAAAGACCGCGAACCGCGATTCTCTTCAACAAACATCTGAAAATATTTCCGTTGAATGAATTTATCTGTAGAGATCTTACAACGGTCCAGATAGAAATTCATCTTCCTCAAGGTGGATTTCGTAAATTCATTTTAGCTTCTGCATACTTCCCGGGGGATGAGGACGAGACACCACCAGAAGTGGTAGAGAAACTCATCAAGTATTGCAACAATAACCACTATAACCTCATAATAGCGTGTGATGCTAACGCTCATCACACCGTGTGGGGAAGTAGCAACATTAACACAAAAGGCGAGCGTCTGCTTCAATTTTTGTATACAAACAATATGTTTATTGCAAACAAAGGTAGTGAGCCTACCTTTAGAAACGCAATCAGAGGCGAGGTCCTTGACCTTACTTTAACTAACATAAACGCTACTAACCATATTAAGAACTGGCATGTTTCGAAGGAAGCTTCTATGTCTGATCATGCTTATATATGTTTCAACATAGAACACTACCCGAAGAGCATCCAGTACTTTAGAAACCCAAGAAAAACCAACTGGGAACTTTACACAACATATCTTCATGATAATGTAAATAGTTGCAGCAGTATCAACTCTAAATTTGAGCTTGACTCTGCAGCAAATAATTTACAAGAAATTATCACTGAAGCATACAACCTTAATACTCCAATAACTCAATCCAAAAGATGCAGAGATGTACCTTGGTGGAATGGTAACTTGGAGAGGAAAAGGAATAAAGTTCGCAAGCTCTTTAACAGAGCAAAAACAACAAATAATTGGACAGAGTACCGAGTAGCTCTAACCAATTATAATAAAGAACTCAGACAATCAAAAAGAAATAGCTGGAAAGAGCTCTGCAATACGATAGATAATCTGCCTGCTGCAGCTCGACTCCAAAAATTGATGTCGTCTGATCACACAAACCCTCTAGGCTCAATCTGCAAACCAAGTGGTACGTATACCACCAGCTGTATTGAGACACTAGATACTTTACTTCAAACCCACTTTCCGGGCTCAATAAAATGGAGCACGGAAGATAATGCCAACGAAGACGTACGTCTTCTAGATCCTGCAACTAAAAGTAATGCAGATCATTTAACCAACACAATTTTCACCCCCAACAAAGCGAGATGGGCTATAGAATCCTTCGGTCCGTATAAATCTCCAGGAGGTGATGGAATTTTTCCGGTATTTCTGCAAAAGGGTCTAACAATCATTCTTCCATACCTCATGCGTTTGTTCAAAGCAAGCTTTCGCCTTGCTTACATTCCTCAGATATGGCGAGAAACCAGAGTTGTTTTTATACCTAAGCCAGGAAAAAAACCAAATGAAGCCAAATCATACAGACCCATAAGTCTTACATCTTTTCTATTAAAAACAATGGAAAAGATGTTGGATTATCACATCCGTCATGTATGTCTGAAACAAAACCCTCTCAACTCTAGCCAGCACGCCTATCAGACTGGGAAATCTACTGAAACGGCGTTGCACAAAATGGTGAAAGAAATTGAGAGCACACTAAACTATAAGGAGGCACTTGTTTGTACATTTATGGACATACAAGGAGCCTTTGACAATGTCCACTTCAATGCTATCATTGAAATGGCCACAAAGAAAAATATAAACCCGCTTATCATTGCGTGGATTATCAAGTTGCTACAGAGTCGGAAGATAACGGCTACACTAGGTGATTATTCAGTGACTGTTACTGCATCTAGAGGCTGCCCGCAAGGGGGCGTGCTCTCTCCGCTGCTTTGGCTAATGGTGGCTGATGATCTCCTCACTAAGCTAAATGATTCCGGCTTCAACACTGTAGGCTATGCCGACGACTTGGCAGTCATGGTTAGAGGGAAACATGACTCCATTGTCGCTGGTCAAACCCAGACAGCTCTTAATATTATATCAAAGTGGTGCAACAGATTAGGACTGTCGATCAACCCACAAAAAACAAGCATTGTCGTTTTCACAAACAGGAGAAACTTCAATTTCGTTTCTCCTGTTCTAAACGGCGATCCAATACAAACATCAAAAGAGGTTAGATATTTAGGTGTGATCCTGGATAGCAAACTAACTTGGAACCCACACCTGAAATATATCTCTGATAAGGCAAACTATGTAGCGCATTGTTGGAACAGCATACTTGATAAAGGTGGTGAAACATACGTTATCGCTTTAGACATCTCCAAGGCATTCGATCGAGTCTGGCATGCCAACTTAATCAACAAGCTCGTTGCGTACGGTTTTCATCCCAATGTTGTGAAGCTGATTCAAAATTTTCTATCCGACCGATACATTTCGGTAACCTTAGACGGATATTCTTCTGAGTCTAAACTAATTAACGCTGGTGTACCCCAAGGCTCAGTATTGTCCCCAACCCTATTTTTGATTTATATCAACGAATTGTTGAAAATCACCAGCAACCCAATAAATAGTTTTGCAGATGATAGTACTCTGCACAAGTCGTTCGAGCCCCTTCCTTCAAAAGGTAAAATGCACGAACGAATTAATCCTGTCCGGAGAGACGCTGCCATAAACGTGAACAAAGACCTGAATAAAGTCGCCGACTGGGGTGACCAAAACCTTGTCAATTTCAACTCCACCAAAACACAGCTGTTGATTGTTTCCAGATTAAAGACCGAGCTCCCCAAAGATATTTTATTTAGTATGTGTGATGAACCAATAGGTGAATGTAAAAACATTCGTTTATTGGGTGTCACAGTTTCAAATGACCTACTCTGGAACGATCATGTAATGGCGATGGCAAAAAGCGCGTCTAAAAAACTCGGCCTCCTAAATAGATGCAAAAATTTTTTCACTCCATACCAATTGCTCCATGTTTATAAGTCCTATATTCGTCCCTGTATGGAGTCATGCTGTCAAGTTTGGGGTGCTGCCTCTGTTTCCATCTTGGCCCTCTTGGACTCTGTTCAAAAGCGAGCTATACGAATTGTAGGTGATCGAACTTTGACATCAAAACTTGATTCCCTACAACATCGTCGCACTGTTGCTGACCTCGAAGTTTTTTACAAATATCGTCATCAGCAGTGCTCAGATGAAATCAGCGGCATCATGCCTCAAACTTATTCTTACCCCCGTTCCACTCGGCAATCGGCTGCCGCAACCAGTGAAACGGTTAAGATCCCGCGCTGTCATACTGGCAGATCGCAGAGAGACTTCTTTGTCCGAACTGCGTACAAATGGAATAGTTTGCCGGAACACTTAGTCTCAGGTGGCTTCAACCCACAGATGTTTAAAAAAAGCGTTAATCTACACCTCAGAACGCCAGTTGTTGTGGGACCCAGGTCTAGACCTAGGTCTTAAAAGGTATTTATGTGTTGTTGTGACACATATTCTAAACCCTATTACACAACACATTTTATTTAAAAAAAAAAAAAAAAAAAAACAAAGTTTTCTTCACATGCAGAAACCTGTTTGGGAAAACATGGGGTCTTAGCCCAAAAATGATACTTTGGTTGCACCAAAGTATTATAAAACCAATTCTAACATATGCAGCTTTAGTTTGGTGGCCTAAAACGCGCCAAATAACTGCTCAAAATATGTTTACAAAAATACAAAGGCTTGTGTGTCTTAGTGCCACAGGTGCTTTCAAAACCACGCCAACGTCAGCAATGGAGATTCTTCTAAAGCTTTCTTTCTCCATTGCACCTACATGTTAAATCTGTAGCGGTGTTGAGCGTTCATAGACTGCAGCTCACAGAAGGGTTTAAGCCGGGTAATCTAACTGGACACCTTAAAATCCTTTCTGAATTACAAGCTGAACTGCATACATACCATATTTCGGATTGTATGCCAAAAACAATAGATTTAGATAGGCACTTTGATGTTAAGATATTGGCCAGAGATCTTATTAAAAACTACATACGGTCACTGCCACATAACCCCAGCATCTGGTACACAGATGGTTCTCGAACCAACATGGGCACGGGAGCAGGAGTGTTTGGTCCTAGAACAAAACAAACGGTTGCTTTAGGCACCACGACAACCATATTTCAAGCCGAAATTTTTGCCATTAGCAGTTGCGCTTTGCTATGCGCTGAAAGAAAATACCAAAATATTGAAATATATATTATCTCTGACAGCCAAGCAGCACTCTTGGCACTAAAATCTACGCGCTTTGATTCAAAACTGGTATGGGAATGCTACCAAAATCTATTAAAAATCTCGTGCAATAACACAGTAACACTTGTGTGGGCACCTAGCCACACAGGAATACAAGGAAATGCTATCGCTGACGCTTTAGCAAAGCAAGGTGCCAAAAAAAAATTTGTTGGACCGGAACCATGCTTTGGAATGGCCAAGAGTTCGCTCAAAAGCACAATCCAAACAATGGAACAAGAACAAAATGCTAAATTATGGAAAAGCAGAGAGGGACTAGTACACTCCAAGAAGTTTCTAGGTAACCTCCCTGTTTCACCCTTAAAAACAATCGACTTAAACAGAGAGTCTCTAAGAATTTTAACGTGGTGCGTTACTGGACATGGTCCTTTAAACCACCATCTTAACAAAATAGGCCTTGTTGTTTCCGACAGGTGCAGATTCTGCAACTCGGATGCGGAAACGATGGAACACGTCATCTGCAGCTGTCCTGAACTCTCTAGGCACAGATACAACCAACTTGGTCATAGAAGACTAACACTTCCATTACCACAAAACGTCACTCCAATTGAGCTAATTAATTTTATTAAAAGTCTCAACTTGGATGACAGAATACAACCAGTAACGGCACAGACGACGACTGACTAATAACAAAATCAGGGTAAGCACAATAGACTTTCAGGTCGCAGTGCTACTTGAACTGTAAGTCTCAAGGCCCTCCAATAAAAAAAAAAAAAAAAAAAAACAAATTAAATTCTTTCTTAGGTTTTAGCTTATTAAGAGAAGCATAAAATCTTGTATGCACCACTGGCGTTACTGGTTATTACGCCCATCAAGCGACATCCATCCCTCGGGCCAGAGGCCCTTCGGCTGGATTACGTCGCTTTCCGGGCGTAATAACATACATAACGCCCTTAGTGCATAAATAGCTATTTTGGCTATTATTATAACGAAATAATATAATTTTTAAAATTTTATCAGTTGTAATTTCCCAAGGGATAGTTCGATAATTCGAAATAATTTTTTGCCAAAAATTTCGAAAGCAAGTATATTGATAAAAGCACGAAGCCGTAAGCCGAGGGCTTTTTTATGAATTATACGTTGGCCTACTGTGATATCAGTTAATTATTTCAAAACTAGATTGATAATTTTTAATATCCCAGTAGGCCAGACGTATAAATATTTGTTATTAGTATAACTCAAATTTTATTGGTGAAATTGAATGATGTCATTACATTTTAAAGAATTTCATTGGTTTAAATTAAAATAAAACTAAGGCAAAAAATTTTCAATGAAAAATAATGTCCATAATGAAAAAAGTTTGCCAGTTAATGTTCATAATATAACGTACTTTGAGAATATTTACATAACTTAAATATTTGTTCGTGTCGTTAGAAAATATTGCTTGTACATTATAAAATATTTGAGTTAAATAATTACTGAAAATAACACAAATCACAATAAATTTAAATTACTTTTGTTATTGTATTCATCCATTTTATAAAAATTAGCACAAATATAAAGAAATCATTTACTTTGTTTCGGCATTTTCCAATTAGAATTTTAATTTATAATTCAGGAAAACAGTTTGTGGTAGTAATTAAAACAAATCAAAATGAAGAAAAATATGACAAAGAAAAAGAAATTGAGAAATTGAAAACGACATATCACCGATCACCATTTGTTATGTCTCTCTTCATATAACTTTGAAGTTATGTTCTCTCACGCTAAACACTACTCTATTGAACTGAACAGTAATCGATCTAACTGATTACTAAGGGATTGATTAATAAAGTTATGGAATGTGCTGGAGAAGAAATTGTGTTTTGGAAAGGAACCATATTGAGAGGGGATTCTGTTTTGGAAAAAGAATCATTATATTGAAAGAACGGAGTTATATAGATAGGAGAGGAGTTATATTGATAAAGAATAAATATAGATTTTGATAATGTGATGCGTGGCTTGAAAACTTAAAAAGCTGCAAGTATCATATTGAAATGATGGTGACATAGACTTCTTAAATATTTTAGCTTCTGTGCATGTGCATGTTGTGTGTCGGAAAGTGGACATCAGTAAAAATTCCATAGCGGCATCGAAACGACGTTTGGAAGGAGATCAGCCTTTATCATCACCCATTGTACCTCGTAAAAAAAGGAATGAAATGATTGATTTTAAAAAAATTTTTGTATATTTTGTGGCCAAACAGCTGATGCAGCAGCAGAGCCAAGAAAAAAAGAAAACTACTTCACTGCCCTCTATCGCAAAAACGGCAGAGCGCATGAGAAAACGTTTGAAATAAAATTTGTTGCAAATTGTTCTACAATTTTTTTATTGTATGTTAACGTCATTGGAGCAATGGAAACCAAGATAATCGTGAAAAACCGTTGTTTGTTACCTTTACCTTAAATAACTTACGATGCAGACACTAGATTTTATAGACTTTTTAGGCAACTGTTAAAACGCCAAAATAAAGGTATTTACGAAAAATCAGCTTATTATCTCTCATTCCAAGGTTGATCGCTAAAATGAATGACGGGGCTATAATACGATTTTTTTTCAGTTATGATAAGATAAGTTAGTGACAGTTCGGCATTTAAATAGTCTTTTGTTGTACAATTACTGCTGTATGCTAAATATTAAAACCTTAATAAAGTCCCTGATTAGGCTAATTAATTTAGGAGATATATGTAATTAAAATTCAACAATGAGAAAACGTACATGTAATTGAAATAAAATTTGATTTTTGATAACAAGCTTTCTTTTCTATTGCTGATCGGTAAAGTAAAAGCATCAATAAAAATATTCAGAAATAAAACATAACACTGTATAAAAATTCCTGTACAACACCATGCCATGCATAACTCGTAAACCTAAAGAAGATGAACTTTGTAATTAATTTCAAAAACTTCAATAAACAACCAAGAACAACACGAGTTTATTCCCACCTTATTTTTTACTGTTGGCAATAATTTGTAATATGTATTTTTTAAAGGGCTACTAACACCGCTTCGCTTTAGAGTTTTGTGCTTGTTGTTTGGTTTGAAATCAAACGAATAACAGTTGCTCGTGAAGGTGTTTTTTGAATGGTAACTGGTAGCAGTCACAACTTTGTATCAATTTTTTGTGAACTGATTTGAAACAAATAATGTAAACACTTTTACGACATCAATGGTTCCAAACTTTTTATACAAAACGTACAAACCTTTGGTATTTTTTTCAAGACGTTTGTTATGCTTTCGACTTATGTTTATTATGCTCTCGACTTTTTCGTCCCAAAAATTATTTTCTAACTTTCAACCTCTATTTGTTAAACAACCTCTTACCATGCAATCTTTTAACTGTAAAGAAAATCAATTGAATAGTTTTAAAAAATTCATATTATATTGGATAGATCTTTCCTATATCTAATTATATCTAATCCAGAACATTAAATATGTTTGAAATTTACATCAAAACCATAGTTTTTGTTAACAGATGATCCTCTTGCAATCAGATAGAAAAAACTTAGTGAAGAAATAAAAGTTTTTCAAAGTTTTACATTCTGCATAGATGCAGTTAAATTTAAATAAATATATGCAAAAATATCAAAGTTTTTTAATATAAAATTTATTTTTGCATTTTGTTACGTTTCGAAATTTGCATCTTACACACTTCATTTCGCTAAGAATCAAAAGAACATTTTAAATTTTATTACTTGAAAGAATATAAAAAACTTTTTAAAACTGAGGCATCTGTGGGATTTCTTTAATATTGTTTTTAAATGTTTGATAAGTTCAATTTTTTTTTTTATAATTTTTTGAAAAATTTTAGTATCTCTTAATATAGGATAATATAAAAAATTGTTATGTAGTTGTGAGGCATAAAATAATTTTTCAGTTGTAAACTAAAATTACCATACGGCATACGGTATGTTCTTTTTAAATAAAGGTTTACATAATTCAAGTTTTACTCGAAGCAATTGAATATAAATACAATGTATATTTTAATACTGTTTATTTTAACCGCATGAATGTCGTAGCAGTGGCGTAACAAGCATGGGTGGCACCCGGGGTGGATATTGTGGTGTCACCCCAAAAATAAAAACTGTCAATAATAATAAAAAGCCGATAAACGTAATTTATAATTTTTTTTAATTCATCCAAATGAGCATTATTATTAATAAGCTTCATTGGGTCATTGTTGCCCACAAGTAATTTTTAATTAATATTAATTTGCTGAAACTCCTCTCACACGAAGCCACTAATACCCAAATAGTCATAAATAATTTTAGTGCGACCTTAAGATTTGGAAGAAATTCTGAAAAATCCCATTCTACGATGAATTTCAAAAAGTCTAGGTACAACGCCCAGTTAGAAACTGTATCATTGCCCGCTTTTAAATGCCTCCTCAACCTTGGTATCTATATGAGGAGTTCTGTTGCCGATACTTTATCATAAATACCGGTAAATTTTGATACAGATAATTTCAGCTCTTCACTGTTCGCCAAAAGCTAAGTGTTTGTCTGCATAACCTCGAACAATGAAGCTAAATCTTGAACTGACTTCAGTCTAGTCGGAGTTCAACACTAAATCGGTCAAGAGATTCCAACATGTCCTTTTTAGGTTGAGCTCTCAGTATCAGTCCAACATCAGGGGCAAACTCACCAGCCATTCGTTTTTTACGTTTTTATGACGAATTCGGCCTTAGATTGGAATGTTATAGTCTTCCGATTTTTTCGCAGCAAGATCTATAGCTCTTCTATAATGTGACTTCGTTACGAATTAACTCTATTTTTGTAACTAATTGATCAATATTCAAGCCCTTGCTTTGCAATCCAATCCGAGCACAGATATTATTTCCATTATAATATCATTCCAAAACAAAAGAAAGCAAAGAAACGTAAAATCACATGCTGCATGGATAATGTTCTGTGCAGCGTCTCTACTGTCTACATTTTCTTGTTGATCACTTAACTTCTCAACTGCAGCCACAATCCCATCAAAAATTTCGCCCAATACTTTTACTGCAGCATAATGAGCACTCCAATGCGTTGTTAAGAGTCTTTTAACAGCTGCTTTGTTGTGTTTAACAAGCACTTCCCAGCGGCTATTCGAAGCAGAAAAACATGTAAAAATGGCTTCCACTGTTTCGAAAAACGTTACAAAGCTACATTTTGTGCAAATGAGTGTTGGCCACATAAATTAATTGACACCGAACAAAAAATTTGAAGTAATGACAATCTCATCTCGAAGCTGGCTTTTTATTATTCATGCAAAGAAATAGTATATTGTGCAACAAGTGAGAAAAGTACTTTTCCCCACATGTTTCACACTATACTTTTTCTACAACTGCACAAAATCAAAGAATACAATCATGTAACTTAATATTTATTTTGAAAGTTATATAAAGTATAAAGTATAAGTATACCAAAAGTACGCTTTCCGAAAAAGATTTTATTTTTGTAGTTCTTCACCATTCTATAAATTTTTTGTATGCCAATCCGTACTTTTTTCTCGAAATTTCCGGCACAAATCTAACGTCACTTTTGCAGCTTTTTCCAATATTTTAGGCGGAGTATTTTCAAAATTGTCATCATTGTCGTACTATCCATGTCGTATTAACGTAATATTCAATTGAAATTGCTCTTATGTGACTTCAAATGAAAACCACGTTAAAAATTCTAATACTAATTACGTATAATCAGACAGTTTTGACAACTAATTTAAAGCTGAGCAGCAGCCAACTAAGATTTTATTGATTCTCCGCATACTTAAATGTATATGTGTGGGCAAAGTGCCCAAACAACAGAATGAGGTTTATTTAAAATATAAAGTGTTATTATATCCAATATAACAGTAGTTGAATAAAGATAATAATAATTTCCTTGAAAAAAATTTTCTTTGGCCTTATATCATGAATTTTTCATTTTAAAGTTTAAGTATTTGAGATTAATTGAACTATATTTTATTTTCACATAAATATTTCGTGTGATTGTCTCAACTTCATCGGTTTATAATTGTAAAGTTGTTGAAGCAATTTCGTAGTTTGATTCGCCATATCTGACCGCACGGTGAGGTTGAGACAACTGAATTTCGATTGAAAATAGGACATGTTTTTTTCAGTGTATGCAGCCCACAAAAATTGCTTTGTTATTTTTTGCTTTAATAATAGCTTGCACTCCTCCATGTATACTACTCATAACAGCTGCATTATCATAACCTTGGGAACGACAATTCATAACATCTATTCCGTCATTTTCAAGATTTTTACACTGAAAAAACATGTCCTATTTCCAATCGATATGCAGTTGTCTCAACCTCACCGTGCGGGCAGATATGGCGAATCAAACTACGAGAACTACTTATAATGCCATAATTCTCTATAATAATAATATATTTTCACGTCATACAAATTATTTATTTTAATTTTTTCCGAAAAATTGGGTAAAAAAATAAATAAAAATCTTTCTTTTGACACACTTGTCAAACAATAATCTAGATTTTGATCTCACATACCAATCCCGACCATCAAGATTTCTCGAAGTTCAATGTTCCTACTCGTAATCACTTAAAATGAGCGTTTTTTAAGCAAAAAGTATGCAAATTTCCTTGTTTTGACACACTTGACGATTTTTTCGACACACTTCCGGTACAATTATCGAACACAGCGTCCTTTTGGACCTGTCTCTTGAGTATACCTATTTTTAGAAAAAAAATTTTGAAATCCCTCCAGTGGTTTTCCCTGCAGCGTAGGTAATGACGGCCGGCCGGCAGACAGACATACATTTTTTTTTTGCTTTTTTAGAATCAGTAGGTCCTAAAACGTCGAGAAATGCCAAAAAAAGTGGGGGTAAGAATTTCACTTTGAGCTCATGAATGTAATACTTAGGTCTTTCAGACCGAAGTAATTCAAGATATAAGGCCAAAGAAATATGTTTTCATAACCTTGGGAACGACAATTCATAACATCTATTCCGTCATTTTCAAGATTTTTACACTGAAAAAACATGTCCTATTTCCAATCGATATGCAGTTGTCTCAACCTCACCGTGCGGGCAGATATGGCGAATCAAACTACGAGATTGATTCAAAAACTGTACAATTATAAGCCGATATAGTTGAGACAATCACGTGAAATATTTATGTGAAAATAAAATATAGTTCAATTACTCTCAAATACTTAAATTTTAAAATGAAAAAATATGGAGGAGCTGAAATCTCACAGCTCTGAGATATCAAGACTTCGGTCTGGGTTAAGGATTTTGATACAGTTTTCGGCAAAAAACTTTTATGCGGACATGGTTTTTAGTTACACTCAGCAAACTACTCAAATACCTCTCCATTTAGTGTTTCGAGAAAATATTACAAAATCACAAACTCATATTTCTTTCAACATTCCAAAAATATTGTAAAAAATAAATAAAATCAAACTTTTTCCAAAATCCTAAAAATATTCCAAAAATTATTACAAAATCAAAAATTGAAACTTTTTTCAAAAATTCTGAAAATATTGCAAAAAATTATACAAAATCAAAAATGAAACCAAAACTCCAAATATTCCAAAAATTAGAATAAAATCAAATATTTAAACTTTTTCTAAATTTTAATAATATTCCAAAAATTCTTAAAAATTCAAAAATTGAAACTTTTTTCAAAATTCTAAAAATATATCTGTAGGTGGGAGGTAAACTACACCAAGTCACATTTTTAAAATTTTACAGGAAAGCCAAAAAACTGTTTGAAAATGGACTATTTACTATGGACTTGGACTATTTAAAATTGTTCTATCTCGAAAACTACACTAGTTAGGACTTAGTGCTATTAACCTCTCGGTAGAGAACAAAATCTTGATTCTAAGAGTATAAAAAACGTATTTTGAAAAAATTGGACTTGGTGTAGTTTACCTCCCACCTACAGATATATAAAATTAGAAATTTTTTTTTTTAATTCTAAAAACATTCCAAAAATTGGAATAAAATCAAATATTTAAACTTTTTCTAAATCCTAATAATATTCCAAAATTTCTTAAAAATTCAAAAATTTAAACTTTTTCCAAAACTAAAAATATTGCAAAAATTATAACAATATCCAAAATTGAAACTTTTTCCAAAATTACAAAAATTATAATAAAATCAAAAATTTAAAATTTTTTCAAAATTCTAAAAATATTCCAAAAATTCTTACAAAATCAAAAATTGAATCTTTTTCAAAATTCCAAAAATATTCAAAAACTATAACAAATTCAAAGATATCCATGTCCAATTTCATTTTCATTTTCAGCAAACTATTCAAAAACCTTCAATTTAGCGATTCGATAAAATATTACAAAATCACAAATTCATATTTCTTTCAAAATTCCAAAAATATTGTAAAAATTATAATAAAATCAAACTTTTTTCAACATTCTAAAAAAATTCCAAAAATTATTACAAAATCAAAAATTGAAACTTTTTTCAAAATTCCAAAAATTATAAAAAATCAAAAATTAAAAATTTTTCAAAATTCCAAAAATATTCCAAAAATTCTTACAAAATCAAAAATTAAAACTATTGCCGAAATTCTAAAAATATTGCAAAAATTATTACAAAATCAAAAATACATACTTTTTCAAAATTCCAAAAATATTTCAAAAACTATAACAAATTCCAAAATTTCCATGTTCAATTTCATTTTCAATTACTTTTACGTCATAAAAACAGCTACATTTTTTTTCCCAAAAAACTGGCTAAAAAAATCAATGAAATCATTTTTTGACACGCTTGACATTATTTTTTTGACAAACTTATAATGCCATAATTCTCTATAATAATAATATATTTTCACGTCATACAAATTATTTATTTTAATTTTTTCCGAAAAATTGGGTAAAAAAATAAATAAAAATCTTTCTTTTGACACACTTGTCAAACAATAATCTAGATTTTGATCTCACATACCAATCCCGACCATCAAGATTTCTCGAAGTTCAATGTTCCTACTCGTAATCACTTAAAATGAGCGTTTTTTAAGCAAAAAGTATGCAAATTTCCTTGTTTTGACACACTTGACGATTTTTTCGACACACTTCCGGTACAATTATCGAACACAGCGTCCTTTTGGACCTGTCTCTTGAGTATACCTATTTTTAGAAAAAAAATTTTGAAATCCCTCCAGTGGTTTTCCCTGCAGCGTAGGTAATGACGGCCGGCCGGCAGACAGACATACATTTTTTTTTTGCTTTTTTAGAATCAGTAGGTCCTAAAACGTCGAGAAATGCCAAAAAAAGTGGGGGTAAGAATTTCACTTTGAGCTCATGAATGTAATACTTAGGTCTTTCAGACCGAAGTAATTCAAGATATAAGGCCAAAGAAATATGTTTTCATGGAAATAGTTATTAACTTTATTCAACTACTGTTATATTGGATATAACACTTTATATTTTAAATAAACCTTATTCTGTTGTCAGGAAAATGTTACTGAGTACTAAGTTGTTGTCCCAATCACGGTGAAATTGTTTGTTAATATTTTTTCATTCATTAAACTGCCAACTTCGAGATGAGGTTGTCATTACTTCAATTTTTTTTTCAGTGTTAGAATCTCTGCTTAAATCAGCAGCTTCTTTCCATGTAAAGGAAAAAACTCGACGGAGCACTTCCTTGATTTTCACTTTTCTACCATCAATTTTCACATAACGAATCACTACTGACATTTGATCAATATGTGAAATGTCAGGTGTGCTATCAAACATAATTCCAAAATAATTAACCGATTTAATTTCGCTGACAAGCTGAAACTTTACGTGGTTCGCTAAAACATTTATGAACTCATTTTGTATATCTGGTGACAAATATTATACTATTGGTGATTTACCATGCTCCAAATTCAAAATATGTTCTTTTAACACTACATCATACTTTGACAATAGATTGTAACTTACTTACAATACAGACATACTATGACATGTTCACGAAATGCTAGGGTTTGTTTAGATAAAAACAAACTTATATCTAATAATCTGGATAAAAGATGTTTTCACTTCTGTTTTTCATTATCTATTAATTACAATGCTGAGTCTCCTATCGCTTTTATGAAATTTTAACCACATTTCCAAGTTTTCCACTTTTCTAAATTCTCCAGATGTTCATTTGAAGTTTCATGGTCGGTTACTTTGGGATTTAGTTTTCACCACTTCTGAAATCCAGTCGTAGATTTTGTATTATTACTATTGGTGACAGCTAATATACGACAGCAGAAGCAGTACCTGTACAGGTGATTATTTAAAGGCGAATAAACCATCCATGACCGCAGAATTTTTTCACCATAAGGCATTACTTTATAATACCATTCTTTAGAATGAGTAACAAACATAGATACAGTAGATACAGCAACAAACGAGCCTCCTCTATTTTGAAAATGTTCACTTCCTTTTTTTATGATTTCAATGTGGACATTATCAGAGACGAGTATATTCCAATGTAATGCATGTCTTAAGTTCTGAAGTGATTCACCCATGTAAATACTGTCTTCGATAGTAGAAGCATTAGCAGCATTATCGCTGTCATTTTCAGTATTTCTTTCTAATTCGTCTACATCATAGGTTATCATTATTAATTCTGTATTGTCGCTGTTACTTTCATAGATGAGCCAATATTCTCTGAAACATTCGTTGCATCAACGTGAGAATCAGTTTCTTTTGATGAACCTTGGATATCATCGGGTTTTGTAGATGGGCTATGTAGATATTTATAGATGGATCCAGATATGCTCTGAACTGCATCTATTTTAGCCTGTTTGGTTTTTCTCTGCTGGAACCCACTTTTTCTTTAAGAAGTATGAACTCCTCGTGGCATATTTATTTTTTGGGATATTTGCTAAACGAAATTTAAAAAAATATTTTTAATTATAGTAGGTATCAGCAAAGCATTAATTCTAAATATATTTGTAGGATACATATATGTCTATAGTTCATGATAAGTACACTGTGTTAACGACTAAATACACCGCCAAGAAAATTAATTTCCTTGTAACAACTTATATTAAATAATATTTGATAAAATGGTATATACAAATCATATGCCTAGTATTATAAGGAACTATTTAAAAAAATATAAGTATAAAATCCTAAAAGATATTTTATATAAAGAATTGAAACCAAAGTTAAATATCGAATTAGAATCATGCTCAATAATTTACAAAATTAAATGTTATTTTTGTGAAAAATTTTACATCGGGAAAACCCGAAAATGTTTTAAAGACTGATGGAAAATCTTTCCTATCCATTTTCTTTCCATTCGTCACATTTCTCCATTCTCTTAATTGGATTTCCTTTCAAAATTATAAAAAAACCGTCTTCAAAATTTATCTCAAATCGATTTGTTTAATAAAAATTGGTGGATATTTTACAAACAATAAAATTTGATGGAAATGGTTATATGGTTACATTTGATGATTTGTGTTTTGTAACGTTATTGTACATATTGTTTTCTTTTTCGGTGGTGTTTGGGAATTTCCTTATGTTTGTTTTCATATTGTGTAATTTTTGTTCAACAAAGCAAAACAATTTTAAAATAATATTATTTTTTATGGTTAAATTGATATGGTTACAATGGTGGCTTTCTTTTTTTAAAATTTTTTCTAATGGTTGACGTCATTAATCCATTAAACGCCTCAACGGATATTATCAACAATATTTTGTCTCAATCGCATTATATGCTCAAAATTGCACACTTAAACTCTCAATCAATTTGTACAAGCATTGATGAACTGAAATATACAGTCCAAAAAACAGCTTTTGATATTATGGGTATCACTGAAAGCTGGTTGAAACCACATACACCGGCTGCATTATATAATATTCCTGGTTATAAGATATTAAGAAACGATCGTTCTAGTCGTGGTGGTGGTATCGCACTTTATCATAAAAAATCGTTTCGCACAAAGGTTGTTGGTAATTCACCTAAAGGAAGCAAAATTGAATATCTATATGTTGAATTTAAATTATGTTCAAAAACTTTTGTTGTTTGTGTATTTTATATTCCTGAGATACCTAATTCTTCTGATTTGTTGGTGCTTGAAAATCATTTTGCTAATATTTTGACAAAATTTGAAAACATTATTATTATGGGTGATTTTAACGTTAATATGTTATCTAGTTGTACTGCTGCATCCTCTTTAAACTGTATTTTTAATAACTATTCATTGTCTTTTATTAACAAGCAAGCAACTCGATTAGGTAAATCTTTACTGGATATGTTTATTGTAAGAACTGATATGATAAGTGAATTTTTGAATGTTGGTCAGGTTAGTTTTTGTTCAGATCATGATCTCATGTTTATGAACTATTGCTGTCGTAAACCTAAAACAGTACCTAAATACCGAACAATTTATGATCTTTTGAATATTAATGTCCAAGAACTTTTATATGATGCTCAATTATTAAACTGGGATGATATATATAATTTAACTGATTGTGACCAAATGATTTCTTTATTTTATAATAGTATAGGATATTTATTTGATCGTCATGTTCTGAAAAAGAAAATATTGATAAAAGATCCTACAACTCCATGGCTTTCACAAACTATTATTGATGAAATAAACAAACGTAATAGAGCATACGATGTATGGAAGAAATCAAAAAATGATGTCAACCGAAATATCTTTAAGTGCATACGTAATAGAGTTAGAAAAATGGTATTTGAAGCCAAATTTAATTACTTTTCTAATCTGCTTGATCCTAGTTTACCATCTGATAAAATTTGGAAAAATATTCATAAATTAGGTCTTACAGATAAACAATTTGATACACCTGAATTTAATGTTGATGATTTAAACACTGTATTCACAACTCATAAATCTATTGAATCGGCGATATTATGTCCAGTTAATGCCAATGATGGTGATGGTGATTATGGGTTTAGCTTTGTGCCTGTTGATGATCTTAAAGTTCTATATTATTTTAATAAATTAAAATCAGAATCTATTGGCATTGACAAAATTCCTTTAATATTTCTAAAAAAATTAATCCCTATTATTTTACCGTTTTTAACGCATATTATTAATTATTCTATAATGTCTTCCAAATTTCCAAGGGCTTGGAAGACAGCTATTATTACGCCTATTCCTAAAACATATAATCCTGATTCAGTTAATGATTTTCGTCCTATCAGTATTTTACCTTCTCTTTCAAAAATTTTTGAAAAAATATTAGCCGAACAAATTCAAAATTATTTAAAATCTACGAATAAACTCCATCCACTTCAATCTGGGTTTAGATCAAAGCATAGTACAATTACAGCACTCATCAAAATAACTAGTGATATATATGAGGATCTTGATCATTCATTATTAGTTGTTTTGCTCTTACTTGACTTTACCAAAGCATTTGATAATATTGGTCATGATAGTCTTGTTAGTAAACTGAAATACTGCTACAAATTTTGTAGTGCTGCACTTAATTTAATTTATTCATATTTAACATCACGATATAATATTACTAAGACTGGCGAGTTATATTCTTCTCCGTTACCAACTACAACAGGTGTTCCTCAAGGATCTATCTTAGGACCTTTGTTTTTCTCAATGTTTGTTAATGACCTTGCCTATTGCATCAATTCTTGTCGTTTTCATATGTTTGCTGATGACCTCCAACTTTATTATGCTTTTAATAAAAGTAAAGTATCTGAAGCTTCAAATTTTATTAATTTAGATCTTCTTTCTGTTGCAAAGTGGGCTAAAACTAATGGTTTACTATTAAATGCAGCAAAAACTCAGGCTATTGTACTATCCAGACCACAGATGGATATTGTTAAACCTGTTTTATACTTGAATGACATTGAAATTATTTTCTCTGATAAAGTAAAAAATCTCGGCGTTATCTTTGATAAACATCTATGTTGGTCTGATCATATATCTAAAATTTGTAGTAACATATACAGTTCATTATATAAGCTTAAGAAATTCAAGATGTTTACCCCTCGACACACGAGGTACATGTTAGTCAAATCCTTGTTAATTCCCATATTTACATATGGTGATTTATTATTTTATAATATGAAATATATGTCTAAATCACGACTTAATGTATGTTTTAATTCTTGCATTCGATATATATATGATTTAAAATTAACTGATCATGTTACACCCTATAGAAATTCTATTATCGGTTGTTCATTATTTACTTATTATATATATCGTGTAATATGTTTTATGCAGAAATTAATTTACTCATCTTGTCCAAATTATTTATTTTCTAAATTAACTTTTGGTAAATCTAAACGGACTATTAATCTAATTGTTCCTAAGTGTCAATATAGTATATGTTTTGATAATATTCTAGTTGATGGTACTTTGTTATGGAATGAATTGCCATATGAACTTAAAAAACCATGTAACCATAATCAATTTAAAAAACTTTTAAGAACACATTTGGAAATCACCCAACCCAAACTTTTATAAGATGAAATTTTATAATATAATATATAAATTTAAATTTATAAAAGCATAAATAAATAAATGTTTCATAAAAAATAAATAAACAATACATAAATTATTATTTTAATTAATTTAATATAATATATTTTAATTTTTTTTTTTTTTTTTATACCTAATCAAATTTATTTATTGTTAATAATTGTTTTTTTTTTTTAAATAAAAATTACATACTTAGAAAGGGCCCTACAGTTGTTTGTAACTTCTGAGAGGAGTACCCTACTTGTAATTTATTATGTATAATTAAATAAATAAATAAATAAATAAAATAAATAATATTTGCATTGTATTACATTGCAATTTTATTACACAAAACTAAGGTAAATGAACTAATTGACGACATATGAATTATGTTAAACTAATTAATGTGTCGATATTAAGTTTCATTAACCATGGTGTGTAAGTAAATTGAATTTTATTTGATTGTAATTTGAAAACCAATCAAATTACAAATTTATTATATTTATTTTAATTAATTGGCAAAATTTTTTAAAACAATTCTTTTTACTAATTGAATGAAAATTTTATTGCTTTAATCGGGAGTCGAGTTCTGAATTCTGAAATGGACAGATGTTCCGTTTGAATTCGGTATTTTGTTTTGTTACACTTTGGTACACTTTAAAAATTTGTAACACCGTACTGTAAAATATAAGGAGATAAAAAAAGTTATGTCTGTTTTTATTAAACCGGCCATTAGAGGATCTTTTTGAGGACCTTCAAAAAGGTATGATTGCATCTCATCCATGACGAAGCAACAGTAGGTATGAGTTTTTATTATTTAGTTTTGTAGCTAGTTTGTTCTTATAAGTCATAAATTAATGTTTAAAATATTTCGTTGTTTTCTGTTGTTGTAAATGTATAACTTAAATATGTGTTAATTTTAAAATCCTATGGTGTGAGGTGAGGTTCGTCAAACCTATGGATTTTCTTCCCATTCCCCCCTAACCCCTACGTTAACTGACCCTTTTTGAAATGAATTGCCTTCCCATTTTTGTTTTCTTAACAGTCGTGGTTTTGTTGTATTATTTTATTTGTGGCAGTCCCTTACATCGAGATGCGTGTAGCCAAACCCCACCCCAGTCTGAGCAAAAGTCGTGGAATGAATGCCTGTGGCTACACAAAAACGCATCCCGATATTTGTTATATTTCCGGTGGGTTATTTTCAGATATTTGGTTGGGTGAAAAACATAGTTGTAGACGTTTCAATGTCCCAATTAATTTCAATTTCATAGACAATCTCATGTCTTCCGATGTTCGGAGGCTATGTCAATCACCCAGCATCTTTAATCCCAGCCTGCCGGTTATACTACCTTTAAAAATTTGCAAAACTGCAGTAATTGCATAACTGCCATTTTATTCCACAGTAATTATTTTTGTGTCCATTGAAAAACAATATATTCCAATTTACTGCTTGAGTTGTTTAAATTTGTATGAAATTACAAATTTGTAAGTTTGGTGAAATAGGGTACTGGTCTGAAAACACATATGCTGAATAATGTATAGGAAAAGTGGTTAACGTCGATAATATGGCACGATAGGGTCGATAGGGTGGCAGCCTTGAGCTACAATGTCTCTATTCCAAAATTATTTCTAAAACATCCGCTTAACCGTACTACCTAATACATGTTTTACATTTCAAACAAATTAACTGCAAACACCTAAGGAAACTAATAAACAATCAAATCACCGTGTTTGTAAATGATCTCAAATTAATTTTTTTTCCTTTATCGTGAAACTCAAGGAGTAAATTGGAATATATTGTTTTTCAATGAACACAAAAATAATTACTGTGGAATAAAATGGCAGTTATGCAATTACTGCAGTTTTGCAAATTTTTAAAGGTAGTATAACCGGCAGGCTGGGATTAAAGATGCTGGGTGATTGACATAGCCTCCGAACATCGGAAGACATGAGATTGTCTATGAAATTGAAATTAATTGGGACATTGAAACGTCTACAACTATGTTTTTCACCCAACCAAATATCTGAAAATAACCCACCGGAAATATAACAAATATCGGGATGCGTTTTTGTGTAGCCACAGGCATTCATTCCACGACTTTTGCTCAGACTGGGGTGGGGTTTGGCTACACGCATCTCGATGTAAGGGACTGCCACAAATAAAATAATACAACAAAACCACGACGGTTAAAAAACAAAAATGGGAAGGCAATTCATTTCAAAAAGGGCCAGTTAACGTAGGGGTTAGGGGGGAATGAGAAGGAAATCCATAGGTTTGACGAACCTCACCTCACACCATAGGATTTTAAAATTAGCATATACTTAAGTTATACATTTACAACAACAGAAAACAACGAAATATTTTAAACATTAATTTATGACTTATAAGAACAAACTAGCTACAAAACTAAATAATAAAAACTCATACCTACTGTTGCTTCGTCATGGATGAGATGCAATGATACCTTTTTGAAGGTCCTCAAATAGATCCTCTAATGGCCGGTTTAAATAAAACAGACATAACTTTTTTTATCTCCTTATATTTTACAGTACGGTGTTACAAATTTTTAAAGTGTACCAAAGTGTGTACAAGAATCTTGTACAAATAAGCAAAGATTTTCTTTATCGTTTATAATTTATTATTATAGTTTGTTTCTTTTGTTTTGTTTCCAACTATTTACTAGTATTAATAGTTCTGAAGTATTATAATACTTACATATTAGCTATAACTCATATATATTAAAATTTGCTTTTGTTTTTCATTATACAATATAAGTTTTCAATAAGTTACAAAAAAACAGTACAACTTTACACCAAATAGTACATAAAACTTAAAATTCTCACTCGATGCCTTGTAATATTAGAGTATATATAAATATAGAGAGAACATAACTTTAAAATTGTATGAAGAGAGACATAAGAAATCGTGTTCACAAATATGTCATATTCAATTTCTCATTTCGCCATTTGCATTTCTGTTTATTTACAACAACCAACTATTGTATTAAATTATAAATTAAAAACAATTAAATAATTTAAAACGAAACAAAAAGTACAATCTATTATTTTTAGTTGTGCTAATTTTTATAAAATGAATGAAAATAATTACGAGAGTATTTTACATTTATTGTGTTATTTCCAGTGATTTTATAATAGTGAATATTTTATTATTTTATAATGCCAATGTTCAAATATTTAAGTTATGTATACATCCTGAAAGTATGTTATGAAAACTAGCTGGCGACCAACTTTTCATTATTGTGTAGTTTATTTTTAATAGATAAAAGATTAAAATTTATATGTTTGGTTAGAATCAAATCCTAATCTGTCATTTTTCTTATTTCTTTTTATATAGTAGCAGTGTGGGAGAAACTATTATTTTTTTGTGGTAGGTTTTTTTCTTATAGATTTAAAAGAAACTCGCAATAATTGTACAATTTTGAATCAAATGAAAAATTTTCGCACGTCTTTGGGAAGACAAACCGGTTTCTCTCTCAGAGAAATAAAGGAAAACAAACAAACAAAAAAAACGATTTGACAGAAGATCAGTCACGATTAATATTAGTTATGGTGGTCGGTTGCTTGTAATACAAAAGAGGTACACAAAAATTTAAACCGCTCACTTCACGACTTATAAAACCTAACCGTAAACTGTACTACTACACTACACGTTAACTTGTGCCAACACCAAAACAAAACAAAATACCGAATTCAAACGGAACATCTGTCCATTTCAGAATTCAGAACTCGACTCCCGATTAAAGCAATAAAATTTTCATTCAATTAGTAAATTTTGTTAAAATTTGTATGAAATTACAAATTTGTAAGTTTGGTGAAATAGGGTACTGGTCGTTAAAGAATCATTCTTGCATACTAAATAATATAACGTAAAAAAAGTCAATATGGTATCTATAGGAATATTCAAAGCTATTGAGTAATTGTGGTGATGGTATTCAATGCTCAACATGTTGATTCGATTAATATTGTTAAAATTTTATTTCACGTAATAACTCAAAATTTTAAAAAGTAGAGTAGATTATTTTTGATCCAATAACACATTTATAAGACTCATTTATAAGTTATTACAATTTATAAATTAAAATTATATGGATAGCCTGGCTAAAATGGTTTCTAAGTGATTTATCGTTGAAAACATTGTGATGGTTTGGTTAAGTTTTTTACGGTCGGGTGTTACCCGTTTTGAGGTGTGGACCGAACCCCCCTCCCCACCCCTAGCTACGCTTCTGTGTCGTAGGTCAAAGATAACATCATACGACATCGGCGCATTTTCTTGCTTAACAAGCGAATCGCTCTTAATGTCAGAAAATTAATGCTTTACTCGATTTTTCAAAAATGCTCGGTGCAAACAAATCTCACTTAAATTTAAGCATTGCTATCAAAGCTTATCAAAGTATCTTAATTGAGTAAATTGAATTTAATTTTTGTCAGTTGGTTTGCAGATGTCAGAATTTGATTTATCCTAATGCAAAAAAAAGAACTACTACAATTTTGTTATTGTATTTTTATCAACATCAATGGCGACCACCATCGCAATAAACCTACTGTGGTATCGTGAATTAACTGATTTAAAGTTTTGTCATAACTGTTTTTTTTTTGTTTTAATTTTTTGTCTATGTCCTAATCAACAAATACCCAATTATTCACATTTTAAACTTGAATAAATGGTTACATGTTTATTTGGGAATAAATTATTTTTGAATCTAAAACATAAATCTAACATAATTATTTTATTTAATTTGATTTAATTGTTAAAATAAGATTGTTATAATAATTAAAAGATGACTGCCTTATCTTATTTTAACAATTAAATCAAATTAAACAAAAGAATTATTTTTTGTTTTGCTATGCCATCTTTTAAACAAAGATTTTCTCATATAACGAAACAAAAAATACAGGGTGTATGGTGTTTACAGGCTTACAGCTTTATTTGAACGAAATTTTGGTATGCATTAGTTTGGACAATTCACATTCAAAAATCATAAAGTATAAATGTTGTGACATATTAAACATATTGTTATGGAAACAGAAGAGGTCGTAATGTGTAATGAGAACCATTTCTATTGAAATTGGTCGACGGGCAAAAATTTCTCAAATTATTTATTTGCTACCCTTGGCTTTGTGCGAGTCGACAAATATTTGACGCAGAAACAAATTTTTGTTGAATTTGGAATTTGTGAAAACACAATTTTGACATTAGGTGAAAAGCTTTTTAATTTTGCTGTGTGAAATGAACAAATTCTGACATGAACATAAATAAATTATAAAAAAACAAAAACGCACAATAAATATAAATATCTTAAAAAAGTAAGACTAATCAAATGGATTCGTTATATTGGGAAGTTAAAAATTATGTAGGGTTAGATTAAATTACTAAATTTTCTTGCTTTTCTGACATGAATAATTTTCTTCAGTCATAATTTGATGATGCTGAAAGATCTACCAAATTCTGACGTTTCGATACGGTGAGTTTAAATTGCAAAAGACAAAGTTATGACAGTTAATAATTTGCATCAATTATTTTTTCGTTCTTTCGCACACAGTCTTTAGAAATAAATCTGTTGCACATGGTTAGTAAAAAGAGCTCAAGCAACTATCACAGGTTTAACATTTATAGGATATGTATTCCATACGTAATGCCTAAAACCCAATAAAACATTTCAATAAAACAACATGCCGTCTTAGCCTTTAGGGATACTAGCCATATTATGAGTGGTGAATATCGTCAATTAAAATAGACGATTGAATGCAATTCTGTAATACATAATCTTATCTAAAGGTAATTTTACCCACTAATTTAAGTATCTGGAAATTTAAAATTCAAACTTTTACTGACTGTCAGTTACAAACGTAACGAAAACTCTTTTCAATTAAATTATTTATCATAGTTTTTTTAAGAAGAAAATTTTCTTTTCATAGGTTTCAATTAAAAATGTTAGTTTTAAAGTTTCTTCATTTTCATTTTTAATGGATTAAGAAAAATTTTAATAAAGTTTTATTTTTTTATCGTACTTTAATGAGTAAATTAAGTTTATAAATTAAACTATTATTAAGTGAAAAGTTTAGGTAAATTACGTTTTAAAATTATACTATTACCTACTTTCTACAAAATTAAAAAGCTACTTGCTTGCTAGTATAAAAATAAATGAGCTTGCGAATTAAAATTGTACACCGAAAAAAAAATTGAAGTTCATGACTACCTCATCTCGAAGTTGGCAGTTCATTATTCATGCAAAGAAAAATTATTTGCAAACAATTTCACTGTGATTGGGGACAACTACACGATAACATTTTCCTAACAACAGAATGAGGTTTATTTAAAATATAAAGTGTTACATCCAATATAACAGTAGTTGAATAAAGATAATAACTATTTCCATGAAAAAAAGTTTCTTTGGCTTTATATCATGAATTTTTCATTTTAAAGTTGAAGTATTTGAGATTAATTGAACTATTTTTTATTTTCACATAAATATTTCGTGTGATTGTCTCAACTTCATCGATTCATAATTGTAGAGTTGTTGAAGCAATTTCGTAGTTTGATTCGCCATATCTGACCGCACGGTGAGGTTGAGACAATTGCATTTCGATTGGAAATAGGACATGTTTTTTTCAGTGTACTAATTTTTTCTTAGGAAAAAAAAACGTTGATATATTAGGAAATGACGTAAGGACATAAGAGAAACATAAGTACGTAAGAGAAAAAGCGCAGATTTTTTACAATGATCTTGCAACCGCAGACAAGATTTTGCAACCTGGACCTGAAGAGCATTTGAAAAAGATTTCTTGTAGCTGCAAAAAAGGATGCGTTTAGTAGGACTTTTTTGCAATTCGACATGTTTAATATGCAGCGTAGACAATTGTCAAATCAGTGCTCCAATTATGGATCTAAAGGAGGACGAGGAGGAAGACAAAGATGAGGTGGACGCGGCAATGAATGAGGACGAAGAGGAAAAGAAAGAGGAGTGTGAAGATAATTAAAATAAATATTGCAAACTTTTATCAGTAGGCGTTATTTTTTAAAAATTGTTAAAAATACATCTCACTTCCAATAATAAAAAGATAATAGAAGTATTATATTTTGAATTAAAAAAAAATTTAGCTGTAATTTTTAATTTTTTTTAAAGGGGTGGTATAAGGGTTGAAACTTATAAATAAATGATCCCAAAATTAAAACAGTATATCTTCATTTATTATTACTATAAGATTAAATTATTTTAAATTGCTGAATAAATAACATTTTCCACCATTATTTTTTAATGATATTTAGTCCAGCGGGACCCCTAGTTTTAGGGGTCAAAAGTGTTTAATAAATCATAAGTTATGTCCTTTAATAACAATTAACCTTCATTCAACTTGTTTAAAAATGATTTCAATCGATCACAAGCTTTAATCTACAATTTTAAAATTGAATAAATTTATTTTCGATTAGGGGTTGTTTTGACCCTTAAAAAAATTAAGAAACCACCGGCACTTGATCAACTTTGGAGTGGAGACACCGAAAAGCTTAAATCCAAATTTTTGTTAAAATCGGTTTTACTTGTAAGAATTATACAGTTTTGCCGTATTTCATGTTCATTGACTGGACTACACAGAAAAAAAAAGTTTAAAAGTCTTATAATGTTTTATAAAAAACATATAATTAAAATTGCCAATTTTCAGTCTCCCATTTTAATTTGCTGTATTTGCTAAACATGTTTTGATGAATTAAAAAAGATAAAAAAGCAAATTTATTAGATAAATTAGCAATTGAAATAGCTGTATGAGCCAATCCTCATTAAAATATTTAGCCAATTCTTTAGCTAAAACTCCCAAATTTTTTAATTTAAATCCATACACAAGTTTTGCTGAAACAACCACTTTCTTTAGTTAATTTAAGAACAGCTAGTTCACCCATAGTATTAGTTGAAATTTCAATTTTGATTAGTTGTTTCAGTTGTAAAAAATAGCTGGTAAATTTATTTTTCAACATTATATAAATAAAAAAAGTTTTTTTTTAATAAAAAATTAATTTATTATTACTTTTAAATAAACGTTTTCATAATTATACATTTATATTGTACTAAAAATATAAAAATATAATCTAAACCTAAACTCTTCATGACTTTTACTTAAATGGCGGTTTTAATTTAATTGCCTTTAATCTATTTGATAATATATAATAAAATCCGTTGTATAATATTTCATAATATTTATATCAAAAATATCATATATATATGGTTTTGATGTGTTTTTATCAACTATAAATGTTTTTTTTAATTCAGTTATAGAAATTTTCTTACAATCTAATAAATATATTTGGGCAGTGGACAAAATGTATAAAATTTATAAAAATGTAAACTGATTATTGACCG
>OY856187.1:313727391-314074131 GCA_963693315.1 Diogma glabrata | reverse complement strand
TACCATACGGCATACGGTATGTTGTTTTTAAATAAGGGTAATAACCAAAAATAAAAACTGTCAATAATAATAAAAAACCGATAAACGTAATTTATAATTTTTTTTAATTAATACAAATGAGCATTATTATTAATAAACTTCATTGGGCCATTGTTGTCCGCAAGTAATTTTTAATTAATATTAATTTGCTGAAACTCCTCTCACACGAAGCCACTAATACGCAAATAGTCATAAATAATTTTAGTGCGACCTTAAGATTCGAAAGAAATTCTGAAAAATCCCATTCTACGATGAATTTCAAAATGTCTAAGTACAACGCCCAGTTAGAAACTGTAACATTGCCCGCTTTTAAATGCCTCCTCAACCTTGGTATCTCTATGAGGAGTTCTGTTGCCGATACCTTATCATAAATGCCGATAAATTTTGATACAGATCATTTCAACTCTTCACTGTTCGCCAAAAGCTAAGTGTTTGTCTGCACAACCTCGAACAATGAAGCTAAATCTTGAACTGACTTCAGTCTAGTTCGGAGTTCAACACTGAATCGGTCAAGATATTCCAACATGTCCTTTTTAAGTTGAGCTCTCAGGGTCAGTCCAACATCAAATAAATTTGAAGTAATGACAACCTCATCTCGAAGTTGGCTTTTTATTATTAATGCAAAGAAAAATTATTTGCAATTTCACCGTGATTGGGACAACTACACGATAACATTTTTCTAACAACAGAATGAGGTTTATTTAAAATATAAAGTGTTATTATATCCAATATAACAGTAGTCGAATAAAGATAATAATAATTTCCCTGAAAAAAATTTTCTTTGGCCTTATATCATGAATTTTTCATTTTAAAGTTTAAGTATTTGAGATTAATTGAACTATATTTTATTTTCACATAAATATTTCGTGTGATTGTCTCAACTTCATCGGTTTATAATTGTAAAGTTGTTGAAGCAATTTCGTAGTTTGATTCGCCATATCTGACCGCACGGTGAGGTTGAGACAACTGCATTTCGATTGAAAATAGGACATTTTTTTTTCAGTGTATGCAGCCCACAAAAATTGCTTTGTTATTTTTTGCTTTAATAATAGCTTGCACTCCTCCATGTATACTACTCATAACAGCTGCATTATCATAACCTTGGGAACGACAATTCATAACATCTATTCCGTCATTTTCAAGATTTTTCCACTGAAAAAACATGTCCTATTTCCAATCGATATGCAGTTGTCTCAACCTCACCGTGCGGGCAGATATGGCGAATCAAACTACGAGATTGATTCAAAAACTGTACAATTATAAGCCGATATAGTTGAGACAATCACATGAAATATTTATGTGAAAATAAAATATAGTTCAATTACTCTCAAATACTTAAATTTTAAAATGAAAAATTCAAGATATAAGGCCAAAGAAATATGTTTTCATGGAAATAGTTATTAACTTTATTCAACTACTGTTATATTGGATATAACACTTTATATTTTAAATAAACCTCATTCTGTTGTTAGGAAAATGTTACTGAGTACTAAGTAGTTGTCCCAATCACGGTGAAATTGTTTGTTAATATTTTTTCATTCATTAAACTGCCAACTTCGAGATGAGGTTGTCATTACTTCAATTTTTTTTTCAGTGTTAGAATCTCTGCTTAAATCAGCAGCTTCTTTCCATGTAAAGGAAAAAACTCCACGGAGCACTTCCTTGATTTTCACTTTTTCTACCATCAATTTTCACATAACGAATCACTACTGACATTTGATCAATATGTGAAATGTCAGGTGTGCTATCAAACATAATTCCAAAATAATTAACCGATTTAATTTCGCTGACAAGCTGAAACTTTACGTGGTTCGCTAAAATATTTATGAACTCATTTTGTATATCTGGTGACAAATATGATACTATTGGTGATTTACCATGCTCCAAATTCAAAATATGTTCTTTTTACACTACATCATACTTTGACAATAGATTGTAACTTACTTACAATACAGACATACTATGACATGTTCACGAAATGCTAGGGTTTATTTAGATAAAAACAAAGTTATATCTAATAATCTAGATAAAAGATGTTTTCACTTCTGTTTTTCATTATCTATTAATTACAATGCTGAGTCTCCTATCGCTTTTATGAAATTTTAACCACATTTCCAAGTTTTCCACTTTTCTAAATTTTCCAGATGTTCATTTGAAGTTTCATGGTCGGTTACTTTGGGATTTAGTTTTCACCACTTCTGAAATCCAGTCGTAGATTTTGTATTATTACTATTGGTGACAGCTAATATACGACAGCAGAAGCAGTACCTGTACAGGTGATTATTTAAAGGCGAATAAACCATCCATGACCGCAGAATTTTTTCACCATAAGGCATTACTTTATAATACCATTCTTTAGAATGAGTAACAAACATAGATACAGTAGATACAGCAACAAACGAGCCTCCTCTATTTTGAAAATGTTCACTTCCTTTTTTTATGATTTCAATGTGGACATTATCAGAGACGAGTATATTCCAATGTGATGCAAGTCTTAAGTTCTGAAGTGATTCACCCATGTAAATACTGTCTTCGATAGTAGAAGCATTAGCAGCATTATCGCTGTCATTTTCAGTATTTCTTTCTAATTCGTCTACATCATAGGTTATCATTATTAATTCTGTATTGTCGCTGTTACTTTCCGTAGATGAGCCAATATTCTCTGAAACATTCGTTGCATCAACGTGAGAATCAGTTTCTTTTGATGAACCTTGGATATCATCGGGTTTTGTAGATGGGCTATGTAGATATTTATAGATGGATCCAGATATGCTCTGAACTGCATCTATTTTAGCCTGTTTGGTTTTTCTCTGCTGGAACCCACTTTTTCTTTAAGAAGTATGAACTCCTCGTGGCATATTTATTTTTTGGGATATTTGCTAAACGAAATTTAAAAAAATATTTTTAATTATAGTAGGTATCAGCAAAGCATTAATTCTAAATATATTTGTAGGATACATATATGTCTATAGTTCATAATAAGTACACTGTGTTAACGACTAAATACACCGCCAAGAAAATTAATTTCCTTGTAACAACTTATATTAAATAATATTTGATAAAATAGAATATACAAATCATATGCCTAGTATTATAAGGAACTATTTAAAAAAATATAAGTATAAAATCCTAAAAGATATTTTATATAAAGAATTGAAACCAAAATTAAATATCGAATTAGAATCATGCTCAATAATTTACAAAATTAAATGTTATTTTTGTGAAAAATTTTTTCATCGGGAAAACCCGAAAATGTTTTAAAGACTGATGGAAAATCTTTCCTATCCATTTTCTTTCCATTCGTCACATTTCTCCATTCTCTTAATTGGATTTCCTTTCAAAATTATAAAAAAACCGTCTTCAAAATTTATCTCAAATCGATTTGTTTAATAAAAATTGGTGGATATTTTACAAACAATAAAATTTGATGGAAATAATATTTGCATTGTATTACATTGCAATTTTATTACACAAAACTAAGGTAAATGAACTAATTGACGACATATGAATTATGTTAAACTAATTAATGTGTCGATATTAAGTTTCATTAACCATGGTGTGTAAGTAAATTGAATTTTATTTGATTGTAATTTGAAAACCAATCAAATTACAAATTTATTATATTTATTTTAATTAATTGGCAAAATTTTTTAAAACAATTCTTTTTACTAATTGAATGAAAATTTTATTGCTTTAATCGGGAGTCGAGTTCTGAATTCTGAAATGGACAGATGTTCCGTTTGAATTCGGTATTTTGTTTTGTTACACTTTGGTACACTTTAAAAATTTGTAACACCGTACTGTAAAATATAAGGAGATAAAAAAAGTTATGTCTGTTTTTATTAAACCGGCCATTAGAGGATCTATTTGAGGACCTTCAAAAAGGTATGATTGCATCTCATCCATGACGAAGCAACAGTAGGTATGAGTTTTTATTATTTAGTTTTGTAGCTAGTTTGTTCTTATAAGTCATAAATTAATGTTTAAAATATTTCGTTGTTTTCTGTTGTTGTAAATGTATAACTTAAATATGTGCTAATTTTAAAATCCTATGGTGTGAGGTGAGGTTAAAATTTGTATGAAATTACAAATTTGTAAGTTTGGTGAAATAGGGTACTGGTCTGAAAACACATATGCTGAATAATGTATAGGAAAAGTGGTTAACGTCGATAATATGGCACGATAGGGTCGATAGGGTGGCAGCCTTGAGCTACAATGTCTCTATTCCAAAATTATTTCTAAAACATCCGCTTAACCGTACTACCTAATACATGTTTTACATTTCAAACAAATTAACTGCAAACACCTAAGGAAACTAATAAACAATCAAATCACCGTGTTTGTAAATGATCTCAAATTAATTTTTTTTCCTTTATCGTGAAACTCAAGGAGTAAATTGGAATATATTGTTTTTCAATGGACACAAAAATAAGTACTGTGGAATAAAATGGCAGTTATGCAATTACTGCAGTTTTGCAAATTTTTAAAGGTAGTATAACCGGCAGGCTGGGATTAAAGATGCTGGGTGATTGACATAGCCTCCGAACATCGGAAGACAAGAGATTGTCTATGAAATTGAAATTAATTGGGACATTGAAACGTCTACAACTATGTTTTTCACCCAACCGAATATCTGAAAATAACCCACCGGAAATATAACAAATATCGGGATGCGTTTTTGTGTAGCCACAGGCATTCATTCCACGACTTTTACTCAGACTGGGGTGGGGTTTGGCTACACGCATCTCGATGTAAGGGACTGCCATAAATAAAATAATACAACAAAACCACGACGGTTAAAAAACAAAAATGGGAAGGCAATTCATTTCAAAAAGGGCCAGTTAACGTAGGGTTTAGGGGGGAATGAGAAGGAAATCCATAGGTTTGACGAACCTCACCTCACACCATAGGATTTTAAAATTAGCATATACTTAAGTTATACATTTACAACAACAGAAAACAACGAAATATTTTAAACATTAATTTATGACTTATAAGAACAAACTAGCTACAAAACTAAATAATAAAAACTCATACCTACTGTTGCTTCGTCATGGATGAGATGCAATCATACCTTTTTGAAGGTCCTCAAATAGATCCTCTAATGGCCGGTTTAAATAAAACAGACATAACTTTTTTTATCTCCTTATATTTTACAGTACGGTGTTACAAATTTTTAAAGTGTACCAAAGTGTGTACAAGAATCTTGTACAAATAAGCAAAGATTTCCTTTATCGTTTATAATTTATTTTGTTTTGTTTCCAACTATTTACTAGTATTAATAGTTCTGAAGCATTATAATACTTACATATTAGCTATAACTCATATATATTAAAATTTGCTTTTGTTTTTTATTATACAATATAAGTTTTCAATAAGTTACAAAAAAACAGTACAACTTTACACCAAATAGTACATAAAACTTAAAATTCTCACTCGATGCCTTGTAATACAAAAGAGGTACACAAAAATTTAAACCGCTCACTTCACGACTTATAAAACCTAACCGTAAACTGTACTACTACACTACACGTTAACTTGTGCCAACACCAAAACAAAACAAAATACCGAATTCAAACGGAACATCTGTCCATTTCAGAATTCAGAACTCGACTCCCGATTAAAGCAATAAAATTTTCATTCAATTAGTAAATTTTGTTAAAATTTGTATGAAATTACAAATTTGTAAGTTTGGAGAAATAGGGTACTGGTCGTTAAAGAATCATTCTTGCATACTAAATAATATACCGTAAAAAAAGTCAATATGGTATCTATAGGAATATTCAAAGCTATTAAGTAATTGTGGTGATGGTATTCAATGCTCAACATGTTGATTCGATTAATATTGTTAAAATTTTATTTCACGTAATAACTCAAAATTTTAAAAAGTAGAGTAGATTATTTTTGATCCAATAACACATTTATAAGACTCATTTATAAGTCATACCATACCATTTATAAATTAAAATTATATGGATAGCCTGGCTAAAATGGTTTCTAAGTGATTTATCGTTGAAAACATTGTGATGGTTTGTTTAAGTTTTTTACGGTCGGGTGTTACCCGTTTTGAGGTGTGGACCGACCCCCCCCCCCCCCCCCACCCCTAGCTACGCTTCTGTGTCGTAGGTCAAATATAACATCATACGACATCGGTGCATTTTCTTGCTTAACAAGCGAATCGCTCTTAATGTCAGAAAATTAATGCTTTACTCGATTTTTCAAAAATGCTCGGTGGAAAACAAATCTCACTTATATTTAAGCATTGCTTTCAAAGCTTATCAAAGTATCTTAATTGAGTAAATTGAATTTAATTTTTGTCAGTTGGTTTGCAGATGTCAGAATTTGATTTATCCTAATGCAAAAAAAAGAACTACTACAATTTTGTTATTGTATTTTTATCAACATCAATGGCGACCACCATCGCAATAAACCTACTGTGGTATCGTGAATTAACTGATTTAAAGTTTTGTCATAACTGTTTTTTTTTTGTTTTAATTTTTTGTCTATGTCCTAATCAACAAATACCCAATTATTCACATTTTAAACTTGAATAAATGGTAACATGTTTATTTGGGAATAAATTATTTTTGGATCTAAAACATAAATCTAACATAATTATTTTATTTAATTTGATATAATTGTTAAAATAAGATTGTTATAATAATTAAAAGATGACTGCCTTATCTTTTAATTTTAACAATCTTATTTTAACAATTAAATCAAATTAAACAAAAGAATTATTTTTTGTTTTGCTATGCCATCTTTTAAACAAAGATTTTCTCATATAACGAAACAAAAAATACAGAGTGTATGGTGTTTACAGGCTTACAGCTTTATTTGAACGAAATTTTGGTATGCATTAGTTTGGACAATTCACATTCAAAAATCATAAAGTATAAATGTTGTGACATATTAAACATATTGTTATGGAAACAGAAGAGGTCGTAATGTGTAATGAGAACCATTTCTATTGAAATTGGTCGACGGGCAAAAATTTCTCAAATTATTTATTTGCTACCCTTGGCTTTGTGCGAGTCGACAAATATTTGACGCAGAAACAAATTTTTGTTGAATTTGGAATTTGTGAAAACACAATTTTGACATTAGGTGAAAAGCTTTTTAATTTTGCTGTGTGAAATGAACAAATTCTGACATGAACATAAATAAATTATAAAATAACAAAAACGCACAATAAATATAAATATCATAAAAAAGTAAGACTAATCAAATGGATTCGTTATATTGGGAAGTTAAAAATTATGTAGGGTTAGATTAAATTACTAAATTTTCTTGCTTTTCTGACATGAATAATTTCTTCTGTCATAATTTGATGATGCTGAAAGATCTACCAAATTCTGACGTTTCGATATGGTGAGTTTAAATTGCAAAAGACAAAGTTATGACAGTTAATAATTTGCATCAATTATTTTTTCGTTCTTTCGCACACAGTCTTTAGAAATAAATCTGTTGCACATGGTTAGTAAAAAGAGCTCAAGCGACTATCACAGGTTTAACATTTATAGGATATGTATTCCATACGTAATGCCTAAAACCCAATAAAACATTTCAATAAAACAACATGCCGTCTTAGCCTTTAGGGATACCAGCCATATTACGAGTGGTGAATATCGTCAATTAAAATAGACGATTGAATGCAATTCTGTAATACATAATCATATCTAAAGGTAATTTTACCCACTAATTTAAGTATCTGGAAATTTAAAATTCAAACTTTTACTGACTGTCAGTTACAAACGTAACGAAAACTCTTTTCAATTAAATTATTTATCATAGTTTTTTTAAGAAGAAAATTTTCTTTTCATAGGTTTCAATTAAAAATGTTAGTTTTAAAGTTTCTTCATTTTCATTTTTAATGGATTAAGAAAAATTTTAATAAAGTTTTATTTTTTTTATCGTATTTTAATGAGTAAATTAAGTTTATAAATTAAATTATTATTAAGTGAAAAGTTTAGGTAAATTACGTTTTAAAATTATACTATTACCTACTTTCTACAAAATTAAAAAGCTACTTACTTGCTAGTATAAAAATAAATGAGCTTGCGAATTAAAATTGTACACCGAAAAAAAAATTGAAGTTCATTCATGACTACCTCATCTCGAAGTTGGCAGTTCATTATTCATGCAAAGAAAAATTATTTGCAAACAATTTCACTGTGATTGGGGACAACTACACGATAACATTTTCCTAACAACAGAATGAGGTTTATTTAAAATATAAAGTGTTATATCCAATATAACAGTAGTTGAATAAAGATAATAACTATTTCCATGAAAAAAAGTTTCTTTGGCTTTATATCATGAATTTTTCATTTTAAAGTTTAAGTATTTGAGATTAATTGAACTATTTTTTATTTTCACATAAACATTTCGTGTGAGGGTCTCAACTTCATCGATTCATAATTGTAGAGTTGTTGAAGCAATTTCGTAGTCTGATTCGCCATATCTGACCGCACGGTGAGGTTGAGACAATTGCATTTCGATTGGAAATAGGACATGTTTTTTTCAGTGTACTAATTTTTTCTTAGGAAAAAAAACGTTGATATATTAGTAAATGACGTAAGGACATAAGAGAAGCATAAGGACGTAAGAGGAAAAGCCCAGATTTTTTACCATGATCTTGCAACCGCAGACAAGATTTTGCAACTTGGACCTGAAGAGCTATTGAAAAAGATTTCTTGTAGCTGCAAAAAAGGATGCAATTAGTAGGACTTTTTTGCAATTCGACATGTTTAATATGCAGCGTAGACAATTGTCAAATCAGTGCTCCAATTATGGATCTAGAGGAGGACGAGGAGGAAGACAAAGATGAGGTGGACGCGGCAATGAATGACGACGAAGAGGAAAAGGAAGAGGAGTGTGAAGATAATTAAAATAAATATTGCAAACTTTTATCAGTAGGGGTTATTTTTTAAAAATTGTTAAAAATACATCTCATTTCCAATAATAAAAAGATAATAGAAGTATTATATTTTGAATTAAAAACAAATTTTGCTGTAATTTTTAATTTTTTTTAAAGGGGTGGTATAAGGGTTGAAGCTTATAAATAAATGATCCCAAAATTAAAACAGTATATCTTCATTTATTATTACTATAAGATTAAATTATTTCAAATTGCTGAATAAATAACATTTTCCACCATTATTTTTTAATGATATTTAGTCTAGCGGGTGGCTTTTAGGGGTCAAAAGTGTTTAATAAATCATAAGTTATGTCCTTTAATAACAATTAATCTTCATTCAACTTGTTTAAAAATGATTTCAATCGATCACAAGCTTTAATCTACAATTTTAAAATTGAATAAATTTATTTTCGATTAGGGGTTGTTTTGACCCTTAAAAAAATTAAGAAACCACCGGCACTTGATCAACTTTGAAGTAGAGACACCGAAAAGCTTAAATCCAAATTTTTGTTAAAATCGGTTTTGCTTGTAAGAATTATCGAAGTGTCTATTGACACCCACCACGGAAAAATCCGTAGCTCTAATTTCAACCATAGAGACACGGATATTTTAAAAGAAACAAGTCGAATGAAGCTTTATCCGTGTCTCTAATATCAGCCGTGAATATTACAATAATAAGCCTTAACTCACGGATGAATACTGTCCACGGATAAATACCATCCACGGACAAATATCATCCACGGACAAATACCACCTACAGATAAAATCTGACATATATACCATTTCTAATCCCATATATTTTTTTCATTCATTTAGAACGAATTATACAAAAAATTTATTAATCAATAATTTGATTGTAAGAATAACCTTAGTAATAAAGAATTGATGATACTGCTATGAGTATATCTCGTAATTTATTCTCTGACTCTTATTTTAAGCTTGCTGATAGTGCACCACGTTACACGAGTGACTAATATCCGTGGCAATTGGACACGGATGATTATAAATTAAAAATTTGAATTGAAAAATTCAAAATTTGAATTGAAAAGCTCAAAATTTGAATTGAAAAATTCAAATATATGTTTACTATCAGTAATAATTTAGCAACAACATTATATTTTTCCTAAAAATAAAATAAAATAAAATAGATAAAAAAAAATGTTCATAAATGATTCAGGTAAAAAATTAAGTTTTAACGCTATTATAATTACAAGCATAAAAAAAGTCGGACAAGTGCGAATAAAATTCGCTCGCCAAGGGTTCCGTGAATGTAAAAGAACATATTATCAAAAATAAATGACATAAAGTTATGTTGTAAAGTCTTTATATCGCCAGACTATGGACGCATAACAGAATAAATGTTTAATCGTAAACGTTACTATGTCAATCACATCTACATTGATCAAAAATGTTACTTGAGGTTAAATCTTATCCATAGCTGTGTATGTTAGCTAAAGTATTTTAATAGTCTAAATTGGGAATATTTGTTCTATAAATCAGCGTCGAAATATAGGGTGGTATACATACACTTAAAATAGCACCTTTTTTCATCAATAACTAAAAACCTATGCATCGCAGAATTCTAAAAAATATTGCAATGTTTCTTAAATTAAGTGTTCTTTCAAATGACACCCCACTCGTTTGGTTCAAAAAAGTTTTTTTTTTTGCTCTCCCCACACCCATCCCCTAAACACACAGAAATATAACTCGCTATAATTTTCGTTCAAAATATAGCAAATTACCTGTCTCTATGAATTTTTTCTGTCAATCAGTGTCGAAACGTAGGGGGGGGGGGGGGCGGTCTGGAATTAGCACATTTTTTAGAATAACTCAAAAACTGCGTACCGCAAAATTCTAAAAACAATTGCAATGTTTTTGAAATTCGGTGCTCTTTCAAATGACACCCTACTCGCTTGGGTCAAAAAAGTTTTTTTTTACCCTCCTTACACCCATCCCCTAAACACACAGAAATATAATTATTTGAGAGTTCGCTATAATTTTCGTTCAAAATATAGCAAACTTCCTGTCTCTATGAATTTTTTCGATTTTTTCTGTCAATCAGTGTCGAAACGTAGGGGGGGGAACGGTCTGGAATGTGCAAATTTTTAGAATAACTTCAAAACGGTGTACTGAAAATTTCTAAAACAAATTGCAATGTTTTGGAAATTTGATGCTCTTTCAAATGATACCCCACTCGCTTGGGTCAAAAAAATTTTTTTTTTACCCCGCTTACACCCATCCCCTAAACACACAGAATTATAATTATTTGAGAGTTCGCTATAATTTTCGTTCAAAATATAGCAAACTTCCTATCTCTGTGAATTTTTTCAATTTTTTCTGTCAATCAGTGTCGAAACGTAGGGGAGGGGAACGGTCTGGAATGTGCACATTTTTTAGAATAACTCCGAAGCTGTGTACCACAAAATTCTAAAAAAAATTGCAATCTTTTGAAAATTTGGTCCTCTTTCATATGATACCCCACTCGCTTAGGTCAAAAAAAGTTTTTTTTTACCCCGCTTACACCCATCCCCTAAACACACAGAAATATAATTATTTGAGAGTCCGCTATAATTTTCGTTCAAAATATAGCGAACTTCCTGTCTCTATGAATTTTTTCAATTTTTTCTGTCAATCAGTGTCGAAACGTAGGAGGGGGAACGGTCTGGAATTTGCACATTTTTTAGAATAACTCCAAAACGGTGTACCGGAAATTTCTAAAAAATTGCAATGTTTCGGAAATTTGGTGCTCTTTCAAATGATACCCCACTCGCTTGGGTCAAAAAAAGTTTTTTTTTACCCCGCTTACACCCATCCCCTAAACACACAGAATTATAATTATTTGAGAGTTCGCTATAATTTTCGTTCAAAATATAGCAAATTTCCTGTCTCTATGAATTTTTTCTGTCTATCAGTGTCGAAACGTAGGGGGGTGGAACGGTCTGGAATGTGCACATTTTTTAGAATAACTCCGAAACTGTGTACCACAAAATTCTAAAAAAATTGCAATGTTTTGGAAATTTGGTCTTCTTTCAAATGATACCCCACTCGCTTGGGTCAAAAAAAGTTTTTTTTTACCCCCCTTACACCTATCCCCTAAACACACAGAAATATAATTATTTGAGAGCCTGCTATAATTTTCGTTCAAAATATAGCAAACTTCCTGTCTCTATGAATTTTTTTAAATTTTTTCTGTCTATCAGTGTCGAAACGTAGAGGGGGGGAACGGTCTGGAATGTGCACATTTTTTAGAATAACTCCAAAACGGTGTACCGGAAATTTCTAAAAAAAATTGCAATGTTTCGGAAATTCGGTGCTCTTTCAAATGATACCCCACTCGCTTGGGTCAAAAAAAGTTTTTTTTTACCCCGCTTACACCCATCCCCTAAACACACAGAAATATAATTATTTGAGAGTTCGCTATAATTTTCGTTCAAAATATAGCAATTTTCCTGTCTCTATGAATTTTTTCAATTTTTTCTATCAATCAGTGTCAAAACGTAGGGGTGGGGAACGGTCTGGAATGTGCACATTTTTTAGAATAACTCCGAAACTGTGTACCACAAATTTTTAAAAAAAATTGCCAAGTTTCTGAAATTTGGAGCTCTTTAAAATGACACCCCACTCGCTTGGGTCAAAAAAGTTTTTTTCACCCTTCCCCACCCCAATCCCTTAAAAACACAAAAATATAATTATTTGAGAGTTCGCTATATTTTTCGTTCAGAGTTTATCAAACTTCCTGTCTCTGTGAATTTTTCTGTTAATTAGGTTCGAAATGCAAGGGGGGGGACCAACTTTTTGTGTCACTTTATTGATAATAATTCAAAAACTATGCATTGCAAAATTCTTAAAAAAAACGGCAATATTTCTAAAATCAAGAGCTCTTTCAAATGACACCCCACATGACCTGGTTTTAAATGATGTTTTTACCCCTTAACATTCCCACCCCTTTAATAAATATAGTTATGAGTGTCTGCCACTTTTCTATATTTTTCATTAAAAACCTACTCAATTTTCTATCATTCCAAATATATTTCAAGATTTTCAATGAAGTAGGGTCGGAGTTAATCGGGGCAATAAAACATCCCGAAAACGTCATTTTTCAAAATTATACAAAAAACGGTGAGGTGAAAAATTCCAAAATATATTTTTAAATAATGCTGAAATGAAGCCCTTTCATATGATACCCTACTCGTCTCGCTAAAAAAATGTATGTTTTCAAAGGCTTTACATCGTACCTCCTTAAAACAAACGAACACAACTTTATTTATTTTTTAACCCGCCATCTTGTGTGGATAGGTTAGTTTTATAAGCACCTCAAATTTTAAGTTCATCGGATTAATGGTTCACGAGATAATTGAAATAATGTGAAAAACACGTTGTACTCTCACCAATAGTGTTCCGTATAAAAAACGAAACCCTAAAAAAGTAAAATGATAAATAAATTCTTTTTTATTCGCCTACATATTAAAGTGTTACTTTTTTACTGTGATTTACGGCTTTAAAGTATCACTTTTCAACTATTTATTTTATTGTCATAGCTACGTCCAAAAAAGTAAAAAGCATTTGTATTTGTTTATATTCTATGGAAAATAAAAATTTTTCTCAAAGCAACCCTTAAATTCAAAATTTCATTATCCAATTAAAATAGTTGTTATCATTTGTACACAATAATTTGAAAAAAATAATAAATATTTTGTCAAAGGTTACTTGTTCCACATATTTTTATTTTAAAATTTATGAAAATTTATAATTTTAATTTAGAATAAACAAATTTTCTTAAAATATTTTGCTTGCGGCGAATAAAAAATAGTATATGATGCACGGACGTAAGCTATTTTGGACTTAATGTGGGTGCAAATCTCGGCTAGCGCCTCGATTTGCAAACTCCACATCCGTCCAAAATCTTTAGCTTTACGTCCTAGCATCATAATGTACTATTAAGAAAATAATTTTATCATTTTGACACTTACGTTACTTTAGAATGTTTTTAACGGTTATTTAAAATTGTTTACAATTAAAAGTAATGTAAGATAAAATATCTTTTCAGTATCATAAATTTCGATAGAAATTGGCGAGTTTTTTAATACAACAAAAAAATTACTCAAAAAAAAAACTCAAACTAAAATTTTGACGAGCACTTATCTTACCATGAAAAAATCCAATTTCGAATTCCTTTATTTCACCATTGTAATAATATTATAGTCATTATATAGCTCAAAGCATATAAATATTCTTTAAATCTGAAATTGTAACATATTTTAAAACTAAAAAACTGAAAAAAACAACGAAAAACAGAAATAATTTAATATTTATGGAATGCGATTTTTTTTTCACTTAAAATTCGCCGTAGTTACATAATTTTTAATAGAGATGGCATTGATTTCCTTTTTTCGAAATAATTTTACATTCCTACTTTCCGAAACTACCTTACCTACTTTCCTATTTGAAAATTTTGACAGCTAATTTGTATTTTGAAAACATTCATAAATATTATTTCTTCCAAATCAAGGTTGCTTTTGTTATTTTTAATATAATTATTATCTTAAATTACTACAGTTAACTGAAAAGAAAAAGTTAAGTTAAACTTAAATGATTAATAATTATTAATTATTAAACTTATTTGATTAATAATTGTATCGTATCGTATAATTGTATAGTATCAAGTATGTGTGGAATTATGTTTTATTTTCTAGTTTGTAACAAGTGCGACGTATTTCTTCAAATTAATAGTGAATCAGCAAACTCTAATAAGCTACCATCTGTTAAAAATTATATTTTGTGACTGGAATTCCAACTTTAGCTTTGTTAGAACGTTTGCTTAAGTTTTGTTTATTTATAAGATCAGTAGATCTATAATATCACGGTCTGTACAACATCTACTCTCCGAAACACATATACTAGATATTAGATAACAATAATAAGTGTGTAACTTGTTAATTATATTTAATTTCACTTTTTCTTTTTAGTTATTTTAATTATGACCGTTGAACCCGGTTTTGGTGGTCAAAAATTTATGAGTGAAACTCATATGATGGTATCGAACCCAGATCAGTGGATAGAACCAATGGCCGATGCTGGTGTTGATCAATATACTTTTCATGTTGAACTGGTTCAAACAATTGTTGCAGAAGTTTCAAGGAAAGTTAAAGACGCTGGAATGAAGGTTTTAGCTTTAAAACCATGCACTCCGGTTGAGCTTGTGAAAGAGTACATTCCGAGAACCCGGTTTCGGGGGTCAAAATTTATGAGTGATATTATGCCAAAAGTGGAATGGCCACGTTAAAATTACCCCAACATCAGATATAGAGGTTGATGGAGGAGTTGGACCAGAAACAATTAATGAGTGTGCTAAAGCTGGAGCAAATATGATTGTTGCTGGTACAGCAATTATTCGGGCTACTAATCAAAAAGATGTAATATCTCTTTTAAAAATTCTTCAGTAGTTTACACTGGTAGTCTCATAAATATGTTATTGTTCCTAATCTTAAGATGATTTGTTAACTTGGGCTGGATATGGATTTAGATATGGATATGGATGTGGATATGGATATGGATATGGATATGGATATGGATATGGATATGGATATGGATATGGATATGGATATGGATATGGATATGGATATGGATATGGATATGGATATGGATATGGATATGGATATGGATATGGATATGGATATGGATATGGATATGGATATGGATATGGATATGGATATGGATATGGATATGGATATGGATATGGATATGGATATGGATATGGATATGGATATGGATATGGATATAAATATGGATGTGGATATAGATGAAGATATAGATATGGATATGGATGAGGATATGGATTGGACTTCGTATGGATATGACATGGACATGAATTGGATATGGATTGGATATGTATTAAATACAGATTGGATATTGATTTGATATGGGTTGAATATGGGATTGTATATGGATTGGATATGGATTGGCTATAGATTGGGTATGAGTTGGATATGGATTGGATATGAATTGAGTATGGATTGAATATGGATTGGAGATCTATTGGATATGGATTGGATATGGATTGGGTATGGATTAGATATGGATTGAATATGGAATGGATATGTATTGGATATGAATTGGATATGGATTAGATATGGATTGGATATAGATTGGGTATGAATTGGATATTGTTTGGATATGGATTGGATATGGATTGGATATGGATTGGATATGAATTGAATATGGATTGGATATGGATTGGATATGGATTAGATATGGAATGGATGTGGATTGGATAATAATTGAAAAGGGATTAGTAATGGATTAAAAATTGGATATTGATGTTATATTTTTTTTATATAGACCAACAAAAACAAATGTTATCAACGGAAAAAACATTAAAAATGTAAATTCGGCAGTTTTTTTAAGATGTTTAATACACAATGTATGAAAACAAAACATTCAAAAAGAAATGATATCTTAGCGGAAAAAAACATCATAAATGTAAATACAGCAGTTTGTTAGAGAGATTAGGTACACAACGTAAAAAAACAAATAAACAGCAATGATATCTTATCACACGCACATTTCAGCGGTAAGAATGTCAAAGGAACCAAATCAGGAGTTTGTTTTTAGGGTTTAATACACAACATAAAAGTACCAAACCAAAGAAATGATACATTTTGATAAGCAAATTGGATACTGCGACAATAAAAACATTTCATGTAACTATTCAAGCTAAAATTTTCAATAAACATACTAAGCTACAAAAATGTATGTACATTTTATGAACTAAAACTTAAAAATAAAAAATATATAAACAAATAGTCCCGGTGGTCGACACAATTAAGTTTACAAAATATAAATTTATTTTTCCTCGAATTCTAAATGCACAATGCATTATTTGAAACTTAATCTGAAACGAGAGAAGTACAAGCCAAACGCAAAAACTCTTTGAAGTGTAAGGGATCTTTTGTCATTAAACGCCCAAAATCAGGCCTTTTAAAAATAAGATACTGTGTACTTTCAAAGAGTTTTCGCTCCATATTTATCCAATGGAACACAAAAAAACGGCTCAATAATCTAGACTACGCAGATGACATCTGTCTACTTACACACACATTCGGACATGCAGCAGAAAATACAGAAGCTATCAACCCTTGCACATGAAGTTGATCTCCACATTAATATCAGAAAAACAAAGACTATGAGATTGAACACCAAAACGATAACACCAATTACCATCAACAAAACACAAGTGGATGAAGTCGACAAATTTGTGTACCTTGGTTGTACTGTAGCAAAAACAGGCGGGACTGAAGAAGATATCAGTCAGCGTATTAACAAAGCTAGAAATACGTTCAATATGCTTCACAAGAACTGGAATGCATCCGTCCTGTCAAGAAAGACAAAGCTACGAATGTTCAATGCATGTGTCAAGTCAGTACTGCTGTATGGGTGTGAAACGTGGGAAAATACAAGAAAGATCACAAATCAACTACAGGTGTTTGTGAACAAATGCCTGAGAAGACTGATCAAATGCTTCTGGCCGAACACCATCAGTAACCAGGAACTTCTACGGCAAACAGAGCAGTTAGACATTGAGATCAAGATAAAACAAAGGAGATGGAGATGGATAGGACATAAACTGAAGAAATCACCTGAAGACATAACAAGGATGTCCCTAGAGTGGAATCCACAAGGTAAAAGGGGAGTTGGAAGACCACCCATGACGTGGAAGAAAACGGTGCTAGCTGAAGCAAAACAAATTGGCAAGACATGGGGTGAACTGAAAGCGATTGCCCCCAACATAGTCAGATGGTCCAGTCTAGTAGGCGTCCTATGCTCCTAAATGGAGATAAGGAAAAAAAATAATTATATAATATAAAATTATAAATTACAATAAATTATTAATTCTATAATTAATAATATTATAATAATCCTAAAAATAAAAATGTTTATTATTATTATAATTATAATTATTATTAATTATAAATAAAATTATAAATATTTTAAAAAACTGACGTAATTATTTGCATTCGTAGTACAGCCATTTCTTATTTTTTTGGTAGGTGACAAACTTTTATGCATTCAAAGTAGAACCATCAGCATGCATCACAAATTATACTGCTGATTTCTTCATCGATCTCCAATTTGCATAAGTTGTATGTCCAGCGCTTTTTACTAATTTTTTGGCCCTAGTCACGTCTTTTAGTTATGACTTTTTCAGCTAGTAGTGTGACAGCGTTCTACTTATCTTTGGAGTTTAGCATTCCGGTTATGATATTATCCACTGTCAGCGGGTCATCAAAGAAATTAAAAGCCTTCGATCTCCCTACTGTCTAACACTGGCACTTAAAAAAGTATTCTCAGCATCGTGAACTAACAGTACTTAAAATATGACTGTTTATCAAACCCATTCTGTAGAAATACGCACTAAACTATCTATGTTCAGTGCAACAAGACACTTGGTCTGTTAATGTTGTTTAAATAAACTAAGTTGTCAGAGATCCTTGGCCATAAAACAGACCTTCAGATACTACGCGGTTGTTATTATTATTATAATATTAAATTTCATTGCAAAAATAACAACTAAAGAAACCTATGACTGGTGTTTACAGTTAAGGAAATCTATTGCTCAAAGTTACAAATATCTATCCTTTCTAGCTACGGTAATGCGTGGCTTGTATTTACGTTCAAGAATTTCTGATTCTTCCAGTTACAGATATACATTTTTTACAGATACATATTTCCGTGGATTATTTGTATATTCAAGAATTTCCGTAGCTTATAGTAAAATTAAGCGGAAAAAAACATCATAAATGTAAATACAGCAGTTTTTTTAGAGAGATTAGGTACACAACGTAAAAAAACAAATAAAAAGCAATGATATTTTATCACACGCACATTTCAGCGGTAAGAACGTCAAAGGAACCAAATCAGGAGTTTGTTTTTAGGGTTTAATATACAACATAAAAGTACCAAACCAAAGAAATGATACATTTTGATAAGCAAATTGGATACCGCGACAATAAAAACATTTCATGTAACTATTCAAGCTAAAATTTTCAATAAACATACTAAGCTACAAAAATGTATGTACATTTTATGAACTAAAACTTAAAAATAAAAAATATATAAACAAATAGTGCCGATGGTCGACACAATTAAGTTTACAAAGTATAAATTTATTTTTCTTCGAATTCTAAATGCACAATGCATTATTTGAAACTTAATCTGAAACGAGAGAAGTACAAGCCAAACGTGAAAACTCTTTGAAGGTACACAGTATCTTATTTTTAAAAGGCCTAATTTTGGGCGTTTAATGACAAAAGATCCCTTACACTTCAAAGAGTTTTTGCGTTTGGCTTGTACTTCTCTCGTTTCAGATTAAGTTTCAAATAATGCATTGTGCATTTAGAATTCGAAGAAAAATAAATTTATATTTTGTAAACTTAATTGTGTCGACCACCGGGACTATTTGTTTATATATTTTTTATTTTTAAGTTTTAGTTCATAAAATGTACATACATTTTTGTAGCTTAGTATGTTTATTGAAAATTTTAGCTTGAATAGTTACATGAAATGTTTTTATTGTCGCAGTATCCAATTTGCTTATCAAAATGTATCATTTCTTTGGTTTGGTACTTTTATGTTGTGTATTAAACCCTAAAAACAAACTCCTGATTCGGTTCCTTTGACATTCTTACCGCTGAAATGTGCGTGTGATAAGATATCATTGCTTTTTATTTGTTTTTTTACGTTGTGTACCTAATCTCTCTAAAAAACTGCTGTATTTACATTTATGATGTTTTTTTCCGCTAAGATATCATTTCTTTTTGTTTGTTTTGTTTTCGTACATTGTGTATTAAACATCTTAAAAAAACTGCTGAATTTACATTTTTAATGTTTTTTCCGTTGATAATATTTGTTTTTGTTGGTCTATATAAAAAAAATATAACATCAATATCCAATTTTTAATCCATTACTAATCCCTTTTCAATTATTATCCAATCCACATCCATTCCATATCTAATCCATATCCAATCCATATTCAATCCATATCCAATCCATATTCAATTCATATCCAATCCATATCCAATCCATATCCAATCCATATCCAATTCATACCCAATCTATATCCAACCCATATCTAATCCATATCCAATTCATATCCAAAACATATCCATTCCATATTCAATCCATATCTAATCCATATCCAATCCATATCCAATCCATATCCAATCCATATCCAATAGATCTCCAATCCATATTCAATCCATACTCAATTCATATCCAACCCATATCCAATTCATACCCAATCTATAGCCAATCCATATCCAATCCATATACAATCCCATATTCAACCCATATCAAATCAATATCCAATCTGTATTTAATACATATCCAATCCATATCCAATTCATGTCCATGTCATATCCATACGAAGTCCAATCCATATCCTCATCCATATCCATATCTATATCTTCATCTATATCCACATCCATATTTATATCCATATCCATATCCATATCCATATCCATATCCATATCCATATCCATATCCATATCCATATCCATATCCATATCCATATCCATATCCATATCCATATCCATATCCATATCCATATCCATATCCATATCCATATCCATATCCATATCCATATCCATATCCATATCCATATCCATATCCATATCCATATCCATATCCATATCCATATCCATATCCATATCCATATCCATATCCATATCCATATCCATATCCATATCCATATCCATATCCATATCCATATCCATATCCATATCCATATCCATATCCATATCCATATCCATATCCATATCCATATCCATATCCATATCCATATCCATATCCATATCCATATCCATATCCATATCCATATCCATATCCATATCCATATCCATATCCATATCCATATCCATATCCATATCCATATCCATATCCATATCCATATCCATATCCATATCCATATCCATATCCATATCCATATCCATATCCATATCCATATCCATATCCATATCCATATCCATATCCATATCCATATCCATATCCATATCCATATCCATATCCATATCCATATCCATATCCATATCCATATCCATATCCATATCCATATCCATATCCATATCCATATCCATATCCATATCCATATCCATATCCATATCCATATCCATATCCATATCCATATCCATATCCATATCCATATCCATATCCATATCCATATCCATATCCATATCCATATCCATATCCATATCCATATCCATACCATATCCATATCCATATCCATATCCATATCCATATCCATATCCATATCCATATCCATATCCATAACCATATCCATATCCATATCCATATCCATATCCATATCCATATCCATATCCATATCCATATCCATATCCATATCCATATCCATATCCATATCCATATCCATATCCATATCCATATCCATATCCATATCCATATCCATATCCATATCCATATCCATATCCATATCCATATCCATATCCATATCCATATCCATATCCATATCCATATCCATATCCATATCCATATCCATATCCATATCCATATCCATATCCTCATCCATATCCATATCCATATCCATATCCATATCCATATCCATATCCATATCCATATCCATATCCATATCCATATCCATATCCATATCCATATCCATATCCATATCCATATCCATATCCATATCCATATCCATATCCATATCCATATCCATATCCATATCCATATCCATATCCATATCCATATCCATATCCATATCCATATCCATATCCATATCCATATCCATATCCATATCCATATCCATATCCATATCCATATCCATATCCATATCCATATCCATGTCCATATCCATATCCATATCCATATCCATATCCATATCCATATCCATATCCATATCCATATCCATATCCATATCCATATCCATATCCATATCCATATCCATATCCATATCCATATCCATATCCATATCCATACCCATATCCATATCCATATCCATATCCATATCCATATCCATATCCATATCCATATCCATATCCATATCCATAGCCATATCCATATCCATATCCATATCCATATCCATATCCATATCCATATCCATATCCATATCCATATCCATATCCATATCCATATCCATATCCATATCCATATCCATATCCATATCCATATCCATATCCATATCCATATCCATATCCATATCCATATCCATATCCATATCCATATCCATATCCATATCCATATCCATATCCATATCCATATCCATATCCATATCCATATCCATATCCATATCCATATCCATATCCATATCCATATCCATATCCATATCCATATCCATATCCATATCCATATCCATATCCATATCCATATCCATATCCATATCCATATCCATATCCATATCCATATCCATATCCATATCCATATCCATATCCATATCCATATCCATATCCATATCCATATCCATATCCATATCCATATCCATATCCATATCCATATCCATATCCATATCCATATCCATATCCATATCCATATCCATATCCATATCCATATCCATATCCATATCCATATCCATATCCATATCCATATCCACATCCATATCCAAATCAATATCTAAATCCATATCCAGCCCAAGTTAACAAATCATCTTAAGATTAGGAACAATAACATATTTATGAGACTACCAGTGTAAACTACTGAAGAATTTTTAAAAGTGATATTACATCTTTTTGATTAGTAGCCCGAATAATTGCTGTACCAGCAACAATCATATTTGCTCCAGCTTTAGCACACTCATTAATTGTTTCTGGTTCAACTCCTCCATCAACCTCTATATCTGATGTTGGGGTAACTTTAACGTGGCCATTCCACTTTTGGCATAATATCACTCATAAATTTTGACCCCCGAAACCGGGTTCAACGGTCATAATTAAAATCATATCAGCTAAGGGAATGTACTCTTTCACAAGCTCAACCGGAGTGCATGGTTTTAAAGCTAAAACCTTCATTCCAGCGTCTTTAACTTTCCTTGAAACTTCTGCAACAATTGATTGAACCGGTTCAACATGAAAAGTATATTGATCAACACCAGCATCGGCCATTGGTTCTATCCACTGATCTGGGTTCGATACCATCATATGAGTTTCACTCATAAATTTTTGACCACCAAAACCGGGTTCAACGGTCATAATTAAAATAACTAAAAAGAAAAAGTGAAATTAAATATAATTAACAAGTTACACACTTATTATTGTTATCTAATATCTAGTATGTGTGTTTCGGAGAGTAAATGTTGTACAGACCGTGATATTATAGATCTACTGATCTTATAAATAAACGAAACTTAAGCAAACGTTCTAACAAAGCTAAAGTTGGAATTCCAGTCACAAAATATAATTTTTAACAGATGGTAGCTTATTAGAGTTTGCTGATTCACTATTAATTTGAAGAAATACGTCGCACTTGTTACAAACTAGAAAATAAAACATAATTCCACACATACTTGATACTATACAATTATACGATACGATACAATTATTAATCAAATAAGTTTAATAATTAATAATTATTAATCATTTAAGTTTAACTTAACTTTTTCTTTTCAGTTAACTGTAGTAATTTAAGATAATAATTATATTAAAAATAACAAAAGCAACCTTGATTTGGAAGAAATAATATTTATGAATGTTTTCAAAATACAAATTAGCTGTCAAAATTTTCAAATAGGAAAGTAGGTAAGGTAGTTTCGGAAAGTAGGAATGTAAAATTATTTCGAAAAAAGGAAATCAATGCCATCTCTATTAAAAATTATGTAACTACGGCGAATTTTAAGTGAAAAAAAAATCGCATTCCATAAATATTAAATTATTTCTGTTTTTCGTTGTTTTTTTCAGTTTTTTAGTTTTAAAATATGTTACAATTTCAGATTTAAAGAATATTTATATGCTTTGAGCTATATAATGACTATAATATTATTACAATGGTGAAATAAAGGAATTCGAAATTGGATTTTTTCATGGTAAGATAAGTGCTCGTCAAAATTTTAGTTTGAGTTTTTTTTTTTTGAGTAATTTTTTTGTTGTATTAAAAAACTCGCCAATTTCTATCGAAATTTATGATCTCTTGGGAAGATGACGTTAATTAATTTTAGAATTATTTACGGACAGTTTACATTAAAAATGTAAAAATAATAATAGTTCACTATATAAGATTTATAATATTCTTTTAAAATAGTTTGGTAACAAACTATTGGTGTTAAGATATTTAAAAAAAAATTCTTTCACCTATTTATTTAAGAAAAACAAAAAAAATATTTATTTACATGAAATATTTTATGTTGTTTTAAAATATATCAGGAATTTACGTAATGTCATCCGCATGGAAGGATCAGTTTTTATTCCCCGCATGGAGGGATCAGTTTTTATTGTTTTGTAAAATTTTTTTATTTTTGATCTACGGGTGTGACAACCCCGCGTACTCCAGTCCCTGCTATTGACATACGAGTTAACGTGAGATATCACATACCACTGGCAATAGCAGTGAGATATCACTAGCCAATGTGACATCTTAAGGGTGATGGCGGATGAACTGTATTCAGTCAACGGTAGCACCCTCAATCTTAGCTGTGAAATAATCCTTGATGGTGAGACGCTATTGCTTCCTTGAGGAAACGAGCCTTCATAAACTATGTGTGGGCTTTAATCTTCAAGAAAGACGGATCGTCACAGGATCAAGGAATATGCAACCGGCTGGATTATTGGCAACTACAGTTTTGTTTTGTTTTAGCAAATTTTTGTAAAAATTTGCTATTTACTTTTTAATTTACTTTTATTTTCTCTATTCTATCATAAAGTATTGGCCTATGTCATATTTTGTCAGTGATAAAATTTTTTTGTTAAGTTATCTATTCTTTAACCAAAAATATAAAAAAAACAAAAAAAGAAAGATTTACGTCCATCAACATCTTTGAACGTATGTTGTTGTGGGACCTTGGTCTTAAAAGGTTTTTATGTGTTATTGTGACACATATTGTAATTCCTACTACACAACACATTTTATTAAAAAAAAAAAAAAAAAAAAAATACAAAAACTAAATCAAAACTGTTGTTTTTATTTTAGAAATCATAATAAAAACTTTAAACTTGATTTTGTTTATTACAAAACCTTTTTTAGTTATAAGCCTACTAGACGCGAAATGCAAAAAACAATAAACCTTTAAAGATGTGTTATTTAATGATTTTAAGGACTTTATAGACCAAATAAAATAAAAATATAGAATTTTGTAGTGTAAATAGAATGAAAATATGTATATGTATAAAATTGACGACTTTTTTGAATGAAAAGACAATCAGGCTTGTAACTAAAGACGGTTTTTGGATAATTTATTCACATTGAGTCATCTAAATTTTAATAGCAGAAATATAAATATAAATTTAAAGATTTTGTTTGGATGTTTATATGTTTTAAAATTTTAATTGTATGTAATTATAAATAAAAATGCTTAATAATTAACAAAATTTTTAAAAAAGTAGCAGGAAAAGTACAGTTTTCTACTCGCCGAAGATCATATTTTAAATCTCGCGACCATTACCAACCTCGGCTATCACCTCGGCTGATAAACTGTCCTCTCGCTTCAAAATATGTTGTTTTCGGCATCGTTGAAAAATATACTATTTAAGAAAACTCTTTACGCCTATTTGTATTGCTATTTTATGATTTGAAAAAAAATGTTATAAGCTGTTGAGTTTCCGTATTATATTTTTGATTTAAACTAAAAAATAAAAAAAAAGTAGCCATCTGTGATTTGTTGGGAAAAAAATTTTTTTTCTATTTATTATATAGTTTTAAAATTTTCCGTGTCTTTAAAGTGTTATTTTAGTTTTTCATCATTGTAATAAAAGTAAAATAACTTATAAACAATTAAAGACATGATGAAAGCACTTCAAATGTTTTCCACTCTCCATTAGAAAATAAATAAGTCAAACTTTTAACCGAAGCTCTAACGAAAATATTTATTTAGTTTTTTATATTATATATTTAACAGAGCATCAGCCAAGCATAGTAAACAAGCACAGACCGACCATAGTAGCCGAGGATTGGAGGACCATTGGCCAAGCGCGGTAGTTACATACAGGCCATTTGTGGTATATACCTAAGTATTCGTCGAGGCTGATAAATAAACAACTGCAGTGTCGATCCTTAATTAATTATTGCAGTGTCATTGAAATATCTGTGAAATAAATAATAACTAAAACCGGATCAAGCAATATCAAATTATATCAAAAAATTATATAAGGGCATATCAAGCCTGATCAAAAAAATGTTTCATTGGTATTTATAACTATATCAGGCTATATCCGACTATATCACGCCCGATATGGCTATATTAACTTTTTGAAAATATGAAATCAGCAGTAAAAACAGCAAATGTTTTCAGTGCCCTACTTCTCTTTGGAGGTTGTAATTATTATAATGTTAAACTTCACTAAAGAAATTGCAACCACAGAAATTCGTGGCGGTTATTTACAGTTAAAAATATCTGTTGCTTAAAGTTACAGACATCTATTCCTTCTAACTACGGAAATCCCTGGCTTGTTATTACATTCTGGAATTTTTGTAGCTTATAGTTAGGATATCCATTCCTTACAGCTACAGAAATCCGTAGCTGGTGTTTACATAAAAAATTTCTGTTGCTTAAATATACGGATATTTATTTCTTCCAACTACGGAAATCCGTGGCTTGTGATACATTCAAGTCCGTTTCTTTTAAAATTTCCGTGTTCCCAAGATTAAAATTACGCCACGGTCTTATCCGTGGTAGGTGGTGATTTTGGATCATATGGTAAAATTTAGAGACACGGAAATAGCTTCATTCTGATCCGTTTTTATAAAAATTTCCGGGTCTATAAGGATAAAATGATGGCCACGGATTTTTCCGTGGATGGTGGCAATTTCGGATCAGGCGGTAAGACTTAGATATACGGAAAAAGTTTCATTCTGATCCGTTTCTATACATATTTCCGTGTCTCTAAGAGCCACGGAAATTTCCGTGGTGGGTGTCAATAGCAGCACCGAAGAATTATACAGTTTTGCCGTATTTCATGTTCATTGACGGGACTACATATTTAATATTAAGTGATGTATCGAAATTGAAATTGTACTTAATAATATTTATTTAGGGCATGTAAAAACCCGGTTAATTTAAAAATCCGGGTTTCGGTTTTCAATAAAATGAAAAACCGGGTAACCGGGTTTTAGCCGGTTTTTTGGTTAGTTAAAAAGCTATGTTGAGTAAAACTTTAAATATATTATAAGAAAAATTGAAAATAACATGTTAAAATTAATTATATAGTATGTAAACAAAAAATAGAAACGAACCTTAACTTATAATTTTTTTATTTAATAAAATAATATTTAAGAAAAATGAATGCGTCCAACAGGTCAAATTTAAAAAATTAACGATGCAAAGTACAGAAATTACCTGCGATCGAAAAGACTCTCCCACTGTCTGAAGTGGGTTGAATTGATGCCAGAGCATTTTATAAGTTGTTGATTTTTATCGATTTTTCCTTTGTAACGCAAAACATTTTCATTTCTTCAAATTCTTATGGTTTGCACATTCGTTAGGACCATGCAATACTTCAGAAATTAACTGTTGTAGCTGTTGTAATAAATAACCAGGTGCGGATGTCATTAGTTCGAGTGCATGCTCTCTAAAATGTTTATTTTGATTTAAGAGCAAGAACTATTTTTCTAAAAAAATATTAACAATTTTTAAAAATTGTCGACGAACAATAAATTATTATAAGATAATATTGATAATATTTAATTCTGCATGAAAAGCAGAAGAATGTTATTGGTGCGTTTAGGAAAGAAAAATTTTTCCGAATGAGGTGTGATGATTTGAAATGCACCGGTCACCAAGTACGGAAATATCTGTTTTCTAACAGGTTGCACACAATATTTAAACAGTTTCAGATTAAAACAGTTTCTTAACGTGAAATTTGATTAACCTTAAATGTTACTAAAAGCTTAAAATCAAATATTTATTCCTCTATTGAAAATTAAGAAAACAAACACTTAACTCAGCCTAACATTCTATTGTAAATAAGATAATTAAGTTATGGAAAAATCTAGTACCCCAGAAGTCAAAACATAAAATTGTAAAATGTTTTGAAAATTTCTTTCAATGGATCACAGAGAAAAGTTCAGATCGTTGATAAGAATGCTATGTTCAAATACTTAATTGAAAAGTTTATACTTAAGAATTTAATATAATCCTTACGAACGGTAAGGGTGCAAGTGAAGGCTTTAAAGTATTCCACATTGTATTTGGGTAACGTATTCGATGTTAACAACTATACTGTAAGTTATGAATATTTCTATGCAGAAATGCGATCCATTTATATACGATTTTTAATTAATGAATCTATATTCTATTGCATCCAGAATACGAAAAACTAAATTTATTTTCTAGAATAAACAATAAAATGAACTTTCGATGTTTACAGAAAAATCCGGTTTTTACGGCAAACCCCGGTTTTTGACGGTTTTGTAAAAATTAACAAAAAACCCTGGTAGCCAGTTTCGGTTTTATCCGGTTTACAAGCCCTATATTTATTTGTATGCCGCGTTATAGCATTTCATCCATTAAAAGTGGCTATTAAAAGTGATTAATATTAAACAAATTAATAAAAAAAAAATATAAACGAGACATCAAACAAGAACAAATACAGTCCTTTCATTCCAAAACATCCTTCCATTGTGCATGCAAAACAACAGTTGCTAAACAAAAGATTTAAAACAGTTTTAGAAAGGGGTCATACAAACAGTGTTGAATTCAATGCAAGTAAAACACAGGTTTGCCACTTTACAAGATTATCTACATCAAACCCATTTCCATTAAAATTTAATTTTAACGATCTGAAGGAAAAATAATTTAAGGTCGAGGTTTAAATTTTAAAATGATATGAAGGTTTAAAATGATATTCACATTTTCAATCTTGCTAAAAGCGCGGTTCAAAATTTAGGATATCTAGGTCACTGTCGTAAGTTTTTCAATAGTGAACAGCTTCTTTTGATATATAAATCATTTATTTGCCCCGGCATGGAGAACTTTTCTCACATTTAGAGTGGAGTATACCTAACCTCAATAAAATATTTAGACACTGTCCAACGGAAAGCAATTAAAATGATCGTCAGTTCAGATCATACCAACGAGCTTGATTCATTACAGCAAAGAGGAAATATCGCTGATTTGACAATATTCTACAAATATATTATGAGTACTCTTCAGAGGAGATCATTTCAATACTAACTAGACCCGCTATTTTTTCTCGATCCACCAGAGCATCAGCAATGCTCACCCGTTCAAATAACAAAATGTAGAGCTGTGGCCTTTTAAAGTGTTTTTTTCAATCGAGTTTCTTATCTTTGGAATTCCTTGGTCTTGTGGGTTTTCCCTGCTAATTTTAATCCACAACCTTTTAAAATCCGTGTTCACCAATTTCTTAGAGGATCATAATTCATTTTTCTAAAACACAGTTGGCATGGTATCTTCGGATATTCAGAAAAGTTAATTTATAATTTATTTAAAATAAAATTGAGCATCTCTAACTTAGTATTAAAAAAACAGGAACGTCAGAAATGTCCCATTTATTTGCTTTAAAAATATTTCTTTTTAAAACATGTTCGTTTCAAAACGATTATTTTAGTAGAGTATTGTAAAATTTTGAAATTCATTGACCCTTTCGAAAAGTGGACTGTTTCGCAAATTTGTGGGAATATAACCATAAATGTTTTGAGAGAAATGTTTAACCTATTTTTAACTAGGATAAACTATGGACTGTGAATTTTATTATCTACCAATTACAAAATAAATTTTAAATTCACCACAAAATTCTTAATAACACAATTCATATATTAAACCCAGCCATATAGCTACTACAGTGAATTACGTTAATTTTTATTCAAGATTATTTGTATTTTATGTTTTATTTTATAAACGTTAGACATTTTACTATACTTCTACCTGGTATCGAGTAATGGAAAAATTACCAGTGCCGGGGAAACACCGGGTAATTCAAAATAGGACCGGGTAAGCCAGGTTCTATGTCATTTGTTACGAAACAGTTGTTCCCGAAAATAAATGTGCACCATGCACATAATGTTTGTCCGGTATGTTTTGATAGAGAAAAGAAGTGTTTTTCATCTCATTCAGCGAGATCATGTTATGGAAATCCTGAATAACTATTTAGCATGAGTGTGATCAATCTATATTTGAAAAGAAATAAAGGTAGAAAATTCTCGCTAATAAAACATCGGGCATTCTGTTCGAGCAAATCAATTATTTAATAACAAATAAATAATCAATTTTGATTTTGTGTTGTAATTAAAATTATTTAACTATCTAAAAGCCCTGTAATTTTAAATTTCAAAATTGAAACAAATAAAAATGATAAATAGGAATTTTTTTTTGACGTATTTTCAATGTCTAATTACACTAGTTTACACATTTTGAACTTTTTTTGTCTCCCTGAATAAAACCCAACTTTTCTTATGGATTTGGACCTCCTGATCACGAATATCATATTCATTTTTTTTGGTTAGCTCTCGTTTTTGAGATATTCACGAAAACCCAATTTTTTCGGTGATCAAAAATGTTTTTTCGGTTTTTGGGACTCATATTTTACAAAACAAACAAATTAAATATATTAATGAAACAAGTGCATAGTAAATATGCTATCAACAATTTTAAGCTATATTTTGTAAAAATCCATTAAGGATTCTGGAAGTTACAGTCGAAAAAAGTTGAAAAAATACGAAAAATTCCCGTTTTTCGACTTGAAACTTCTTTACGACGCCATTTAAATAAACTTGACTTTACACTTTACTAACAATTTATGTTGCTTTACATGCAGCTATCACTATTGATTTATTGATTTTTAAAAACAATACACTATTTAAAAATTATGTTTGTAATATTTTTTCTTTTTTAATAATTATTTTCACTTGAATGTTTGGAATTAAATTTATCCTCAGAGAGACTATATTTGCAACTAATCATACGACAATCATCTACTTAAAAAGAAACCTCATTAAACTAATTAAACAAAAGCTGGGAAAGCCGAAAAACTATTAAAAAGTAGAAGTAATTGCTTTCTTAAATTAAACTTAAAATGATCATAAACGTAAGGAGTAACACAAGGTGGGTGATAGCAAAAAATTTACATTATTAAAAAACAAAAAAAAGAGAAAAAAGAAAAGAAACAAACCTTACAGGTATTAATAGATATAAATAGGGACTTAACTTTATGGTGCTTGAACTAACTTAAATAGTTCTGATGTTATGATGTTTTGCCTCTCCTCACAATTCATTATCTTTTGTTTATATTTTTCTATATACGTCTCATATCGATTTAATTCCCAACTTCGAAAACAAAAATGGAAATTATACTTTACTATTTTAAAACAATTCCTTACTGATGTTTGAGAACGACTGAACTTTTAAATTTATTATTTATGGCACAATAAATTAAGTAAAAAACTATTTTTTCCAAATTTTGAGTTTTGACTTTCTTTGGAAAAACTTGAATAACTTGGTGCACCAATATTCGTGTCTTTTAGCTTAAAAGAAAGAAAATTGAAATTACTATAGGCTTAAAGAAATTAAAAAAAATTAGTGTCCTTAGTTGTTCAAAATTTATGGCGTTGAAAATGGAAAAATTTTAAAAAAACGTGAATTTTTCGTATTTTTTCAACGTTTTTCAACTGTAACTTCCAGAATCCTTAATGGATTTTTACAAAATATAGCTCAAAATTTCATTTTGGATTTTTGAGATCAATTAAACTCAAGTAAGTAAAGAAGTAATTGGAATATTTTCAATTCAAAGGTATGGTTTGAAGTTTCTCAGAAAAAAACTACAATTCACATTTTTACGTGTTTCGGATCGGATAGCTCAAAATGTTTGTTAGCATATTTACTATGCACTTGTTTTATTAATATATTTAATTTGTTTGTTTTGTAAAATATGAGACCCAAATACCGAAACAACATTTTTGATCACTAAAAAAATTGATTTTTCGTGAATATCTCAAAAACAAGAGCTAACCTAAAAAAATGAATATGATATTCGTGTTTAAGAGGTTCAAATCTATCAGAAAAGTTGGGTTTTATTTCGGGAGATTTTTCTTGTAAACTAGTGTTATATATCAAGTTTTTTTTATGGCGCATAACCTAGGACTGTAATACATAAAAAAATATTAACAAACAGATTTAAAATTAGTTCTTGTACATCGGATGCTATTACAAAATTTAGTTGTAAAAACTTTAAATATCATAAATATTTATTATTTTTATGGTGAGCAGGTGTGGTATAATTTAATATAATGCCGTTAAATTTTACAAAACGTCAATGGATGACTTTATAGATTATTGGATTAGTCGATTTTTGCAATGCAATAAGCAGCAATTATTTTCCATCTTCAACAAAATTTTTGTGTCATGTAAGCCCACAATTTGTTTATAATCGGTGCTCTGGTTTCTAAAAATTTTGATAATGTCTTCGTTGTAGTTTATTATTCTCGGTTAGAAGCTATTTTCAGATGCCACTGCACTCGATGTTATATATTAATTTCGAAGGGTAATATTGAAAAAAAATTTAATAATACAATAAATTAATTATAATTTGTAATAATTTAAACAATCTTGGTAATTCGTTTATACTTCTTCTTAAAGTTGAATTGTTATGTTCTCTGCTCGTTATAATTATTTGGAGTTCTTTGCCTGTGCTTGTTTATACGCAACTAAACTATATTTTCGATTATATTTTGTTGATCTAGTTTTCTTCCTTAGAGTAACTTCATTAACCTTTTGATTTTGTACTTCTGCGTTATTTCTCTCACTTATGTTGTACATGTTTTCGTTACATTTTGTGATATGAGCATCTGTTTTTGAGCTTTCATTATTTGAAGAAGTGATTTTGTGATGACTGCTTTGTAACTGACCCATGTATGCGTTTTAATAAAATTGATTATAAACCAGCAATACAACTTGAGAAATTGACAATTATTATTTTTTTTTCAAACAATAATAACTGTTTTTAATTACAAATGCCATATGATTTATTAACATCCCACTTCGATAAAGTATATTTAACATTTTAAATTATTAAATTTAAATTATAAATCATATATATAGTTCTAAATTTCCGGTATCTAAATCTGTTATTTTTTTACTCTGTATGTTGGTACAATGCACAGAAATAATTTTATTTATATAAATAAACATACAAAACTTATCTTTTTTTGAATGAAACACTAAGTATTAATAGATAATAGGAGAGCTTGTTTTAAAATAAAATAATTTATTGAAGCTTTATTCGTAGTAAAAATATTACGAGAGCCTGTCTCATTGTTTCTTAGGTTTTGGTGTAAAATATATACATACATTTGTTTGAAATCCACTTGGTTTTTTGTTCCAAACGAAACAACCACTTTTATTTTTCACTGTGTATAATATGTGTAAGAGTTTTTAATTAAAAACTTTTTTAGCTCTGCCTTTTATTATTCTTTGAATTCGATACTGTGAACAGCATTTTGTTGCATTATTTTCCGTTGATTTTATTTCATTTGTTTCAAAATGCCGATCGATTTCTTCTTCATGTGATTCAGGTGTATCAAAATCACTAAACTTTCTGCCTCCACTTATAACCACGCGAGTAACTGAATGTTTTTTGTTATCATTTGAAATATTACAGTTATTAGGATGAGCCTCCATTTGAAAAAAAATCATCACTTGATATTAACATGTGGAACGTTTTCATATTTATACTACTATTTTATTATTTATCAAAATATTATATGTTATCACAAACAAATGGGGTTTTTAAATTTTATATTCATTCTATGTAAAAAGTTTTTTATTGTATTTTAAATTTGTCATAAATTGGTTTTATTGTAAATTATGAATAGTCTGATTACACTTAATACTGTTTGGACGGTAAGAAACAATATGTCCGGCTTATTTTTTTCGATGTAGTGATGAACCACGTCTAGATTCGAATTGAGACCTCTTATGTTGGTGAAGTCAATGCTAAGCTGTTGGTTCACTCTGCTGCCATTTTGTTGAGACAAAGACTTACCCTTTGACATTGCAGGTATAGATACTAAAATTCGACCAGACCTAAATTTCAACACTACACAGTACAAAAGAAACTGGGTATCTCTGTCACAAAAACACGATAGCAGATTTCATGTAACAGTTGCACGATAAAAGAAAAGCAAAAAAAAAATGGGGACACAAAAGACACGAACAAAATTGAAGAGTTAAATTCGAAATTCCTACTAACAACTATAATGAAATTTTACATTTCTTGTTGCCAAGCAATATAAAACAAATTTATGCTTTAAAATAATGAATAAATTTATTGCATCAAAGCAATAGGTAAAATTTTACCTGCCTACCGCCTAGCAACAACAAATATAAAAAAATAATTTTTTAATAAAGAACAATCTCACCAATTATATAATTGTCTCCACCTCCGTTGTTCAACACTTTTATTTTCATAAACACTAACACAAACACTATAAAACACACTTATTTTTCTTTTTTCGATAATTTGTTTTGATTTTTTTTCCTTTAAAATTTAGGAGACAACCTTCTTCGTCTAACTCCGCTTGATGAATGATCAATTTTTAAATGTATTAAATACTTATCAAACTAAGGAGGATTACATAAATTTAAATGTTTTATAAAAATTGGAACATACCTATCAAAACCTAGGAATGAAATTTCGTAAAATTTAGGGACTTCAACATTCAAATTTTTTTGAGTAAAATCGCGAGCAGAAATTTGTCAGGGCTCAAGTAAGGTCCTGATCAGTTTTGTCCTAGTCCGGATCAGGCAGGTAGGGCAGCCTGATTGGGCCCTGATCATGAGTGTAACGCTTTAGCCCCATCAGGTCCTGATTGGGATTACCGGATCAGACTCTGATTGGGATAATCGGATCAGGCCCTGATTAGGATATCCAGATCAGACCCTGATATATATTTATATATTATTTACATAAATTAATCAAATTCAAATAAAAAAATTACAACGGAAAAAATTAAAACATACATTCCACCTTAATCACTATAGTCTTTCAGTCGAGAAGCGATAACTAAAACATACATGAAACGATTTTAACTTGTATATATTTCTAAAATGGATAATACTCTAGTGAATTTTAAAATTTCGACTAGGTTTCATATATGAAAAACCTGATCAGTGCCGGATATATTCAAATAAGGTTAACCCTAAAAGTGTATTCTAAATCAGGCCCAGAACCGGCCCACATCAGATTGCCCTAATAGGGATTGCTCTTGTACGACTGAACAGACCCTGATCATGCCCTGACTGTATTCAGGTTTTCCCTAACTAATTTCTGCTCGGGATGGTAACTGCATTCAATGGAAGCAAAATACGAAATCAGACCATCAATGTCGGCACGATCAAAATCAAAAAATTCTATATTAAAACTATTCTTTTCTAATACATGTGACAAGTTTATAAATTCAGAATTGCTTATACATATATCCATTGCCTTATTAATAACATTATTGACTCCATATGGGAGAGGTGATTTAGTTGCATCAAACATGTATATAAAGTTTTGCTAAAGAATAAATCCAAATATCTTCCAATATAATTACTCGTGTTATTAAATTGAACAAGCCTATTTAGAGCTAATTAAAAAATCAAAAAAAAACACGTCCGATCAAGACGAAATTCAAATAGGAATCGAATAGGAATTTTGCTCGTGGCGTTTTTTGCATGCACCCGAAAACTGGAAATAATTTTTATAATCATGCCTCTGATGTGAGCCATGCATATTTTCTCGCCAAACCTACCCAAAATACACTTATAATAAATACGTTTTTATTATGGACTATAGTACACAGTACACTTATGTGTAATAAAAATAACATATGCTGTGAGAACCTATACGGAGTAATGGTTAATACTCCCGTTTAATGAATGTTTCTTTGTTCATTGCGATTATAAACTATGGTTGTGCGTTATGAACTCAGGGGAAATATTTATTGAATCAGCCAGCATACTCTAAACTCTCCTTTAGACAAGAATGGAATCAAAACTAAAAAGATCTCAATTTTTTTGAAAAAACATTTACCTTTGTACGGGACAGGCATATCAGATCTCGACGATCTGGCAAGGCAAGCCTTGGCTCTTCTAACAAAAGGAAAAAGGAAAACGTTTTCACAATTTTAGACTACCAAAATGTGTAAATAGTTTTAAGCGACCAAACTTCTTTTCTAAGTTCGATTCATAACGGTAACCTTGCATAGCATAATCAAAAGCGATTTAGATGTTCCAAATGCCGAATTTGTATAGTTTTATATTGCTGTATTAATGGACTCAGCTTTATCTTTAATTATAAACAAAATTTCATGACCCTGCTTAGAATAACATTTTGCTATTCTAAATAATATTCTAAACATTCTTTTCTATCTTAAATTCAGTAAATTTTCTATACGAAATGAAAATAAATATTTAAGATTCCAGTCTCTTCATTAGTTTCCTTAATTTCCACTCAATTTATTCTATAGTCGTCACTATCCAAACATTTGTGGTAAATCAATACTATTCTTCAGGGTTTTTCAGTTTTTTCTTCCTAAATCCAAGACAAACCAAATAAATAAACTTCAATGTTATAAATATACAAAGATATGTCTACTTTTTCCGTTACAAAAACTGATAGTACAATAAAGGAATTTCTCTTTATGTTTTTGTATCTATATACTTATATATGAGTATTGGCCTGAACTTAACAAACCAAAGTCATATAAAATCGAAAGGATTTTTTGTATTTTATGTTCAAGTCATCATTATTTTTATTGAATTTCTTTTTATTTATGGTATTTCTATGTGACTTGATTCTTAAGGCTTTTGAAAACAAGTAAATTTCGTTGGTCAAATAAATATACATGGGTGATTGATAAGTTGTTTGTCTACATAAACCGATTTTTTTTGCAAGACCATAATTTGAGGTATTTCAAACTCAAAAGTGAACCGTAGTTATTAACCCGACAATCATCAAGATCCATGTGCAAGGGGCACGAGTAGGTGCACATTTCGTGCACATTTTATTTGGACTAATTTTGTACTTTTTGGAAATATTCAAGTGTATATTTAAAATTAAGTTGAAGTATAAATGTATTTGAGTACAAACGTCATACAAATTTGTTGTAATTTAACATTTTTAAATCATGTAAACATGTATACAAAATGTTGCTAGAACTTTAAACAAAATGTTTTATGCACATTTTGTATACATGTATACATGGTTAATTTAAACAAATGTTCACCGTGTAATTTATATTTGTGCATTTGTTTATAAAATTCGCATAAAACAAGTTTACGAAATGACCTATATACAGGTAGACGAAATGCGCATATAATTGTGTATGAAATATATAAATTTCAGTTGGTTAAAATTCACTAGAGTGCTATCAATTTAAGATTTTTTTTTTTTTTTAATAAAATGTGTTGTGTAATAGGGTTTAGAATATGTGTCACAACAACACATAAATACCTTTTAAGACCTAGGTCTAGACCTGGGTCCCACAACAACTGGCGTTCTGAGGTGTAGATTAACGCTTTTTTTAAACATCTGTGGGTTGAAACCACCTGAGACTAAGTGTTCCGGCAAACTATTCCATTTGTACGCAGTTCGGACAAAGAAGTCTCTCTGCGATCTGCCGGTATGACAGCGCGGGATCTTTACCGTTTCACTGGTTGCGGCAGCCGATTGCCGAGTGGAACGGGGGTAAGAATAAGTTTGAGGCATGATGCCGCTGATTTCATCTGAGCACTGCTGATGACGATATTTGTAAAAAACAACGAGGTCAGCAACAGTGCGACGATGTTGTAGGGAATCAAGTTGTGATGTCAAAGTTCGATCACCTACAATTCGTATAGCTCGCTTTTGAACAGAGTCCAAGAGGGCCAAGATGGAAACAGAGGCAGCACCCCAAACTTGACAGCAGTACTCCATACAGGGACGAATATAGGACTTATAAACATTTACAATAGATATATACATTTTGTACATAGTACATTTGTACGAAGATGTACATAGTTACAAAATTATATACTTTAGTTTCGCTTCTCGGCTTAAAGACTATGATTACAGCGGCTGTGTTATGAATAAACATTGGTTAGTATAAGGTTATGATATTTTTATTAAGGAATTTATTTGATATTTTGTAATATGTCATAAACATGTTGCTAAGAAGTATACAGAAAATGTATATATCTATTGTAAACTCATCGTGAACATTTAAATACACAAGTGGTGCATTTGTGTCTAAAATGAACCAGAAAATTTCCTGAACAAAATGCGATTTTTCTGTAAATCTGGTGATGCACATGTCGTCCACATGTGTCTGAAAAATGTATACACTGCTGCAAAGCTGTGAATGAACATATTGTAAACATTTTACTGCACATTTGATGCAAATGAGTTTGAAATGTCTGTGCATATATGTGCTAAGGCGGCTTACGACATGTGCAGGTATGGTGCACATCATGCGCATGATATGTGTTATAAACAATTATGTGCACAGACATATTGTGTCATGAACAATTAGTGCACCCAGAGAAATTTTTGGATGAAACATTCCTATAAGGGCAATTCTATGCAATAGTTAAGTGTAATTTTCAACCGTGACTAGTCAAGGTATAATAATTACATACTTAGTATTTTCTATGAAATTTGTACTGAACATTGATTATTCCTTGTATGAATGAAATAGTCTTTAGTTTATGTACGGATCATGCATAGTTTAACCATAATTTTATCGTTAATTGGATTGAATAGTACCCGGGAAAGGAATGATTCAACCCAAAAATTAGAATCAATGAAGACGTTATTAAGTATGTGTTAAACTTCTTTATGCATCAGTTGTGTCATTTATGTCATGAGTTCTGCAATTCAATTCTATCAATTACGTCCAAATATACATTTATTGTGATAATTTTAGAATCAGTTCATCTGATTGGTAGTAATCAGATGGTATATTAAAAAACTCATATTAAAACAAACATCAAAATATGATGGTATAATAAAATACATAACTTATGCATTATTCTTATATTATTATTTTCATTATTTTCTTGATATTTTAATATTTTCTTATATTATATATTTAAACAATACAACCCAAATATTATTGACAAACTATTTTATTGAAATTCAAGAAGAAAATTAGTCATAGCTCTATAAACAGATTGAACAATAATGCAGATATAAAATATATTTCTATAAATTACACAAATTAATTAACCAACATAATAGATAATCAATTTAAAAATATGAATAAAAATTACTTTCAATACAATTAATAGTCTGTATAAACATTCTAAAATTAAAGAAAAACTTAAACTAGAGAAATCTCTGGTGGTTATCAAATAAATTATGATTCCTGTGGTAAATTATATATTGGCCAAACAGGTAGAAAATTCATCAACAGATTTTTGGTACATTTATCTAAACGAAAAATAATAAAGAATATAAAATCAATTTTTGCTCAAACATTCATATACAAGCTTTGATAATAATTTTAAAGTGTAATATTTTTGTAACAACGGTTCTCTCATGGATTCAATGGAAGTCACTAATAAACAGTCACCATATTTATTTTGAATGAAAAACTACTTTTTAATTGTAATATTTTATATAATTTAATTAGTATTTTTTTATTGTTTTAGAGTTTATCATATTTTGTAAATTTTAAATCTTTTCATTTTGTTTTGATTTTTATGTTTGATTTAGTTTGCATATTTTTAGAAACCAAAATAATTTTTAAATAATATAAATATATCCGAAACACTTTTGAGTTTATATTTCAAAATAAATTTGTTTCAAATATATTTTATTTTTATTAAATTGTTATATTTAATAATATATAAACTTACATTTAACTTTGATGAGTCGTAAATATGAAATCCATTTTTAAACAAAGCTCTTTTGAACTGAACTGTCAAAATTAATTCCAATGAATTGTTAAGAATTGCTCCATATCTAAATTACTGTAATAAAGATAATTATTGTGAGGAATACACTAGTTTTACTTTAAACTTACCTTAAAAACACTATTAGTATAATAATATGTACATTAACAAAATAAATTAGCACACATAATATAAACATTAACACCACGTTTTAATTTCACTCCACCTATTTTAATGAAACAATGAATTTATCCAGCAATATTGTATGTTCAATGTGGTTGATTGAGAGAGTGTGGAAGAAAAATCACAAAATTGTGTAAACTATGAACATTTGGAATAAATGAAACTTATTAAGTATAAAATATATATTCGTAGTGATGAATAATGAAATATTTTGCAGGATTAATAACTGTAAATTCTTTTTATTTTTCTCTAAAATTATTCAAAGTATTCAGTGATCATGCTTTAATAAGTACTTTTTTTATTGAATGGTTCATCCTGATCTAAGAATAAATTGTTCTCATTTAGGAATGATGTTGAACATTAAGTTTGTATAATACATTAGAGGAATATTTAATACATAAATAAAAATTGGCGTTTTTATTACTTCAATAAGTATAATTTCTCCAAACACATTTCTCTGGGTGTGCCCATTTCGTGCATTTTTTCCAAAATTGTTTTACGGGTAAGCTCACTATTGCTTAAGGAGCCCACTCCACATCTATCAAAACTATTGTTTCTCTATTTTGTATCTGTTATTAACAGTCCATATCATCAACGAGTGTTTTATGTCCAAACAAGTAGATATTAGTTACATTTGCTAGTTACACTGTACTTTCAAACATTCAAATTTAAATTAATTTTGAAGATAATTACATAACTCTGATCGTTTTTATTTTCTACATACGCCTGTTATTACTTTTTAAATAAATTATATACTAGTAAAAAAAATACTATGATGTGGGAGACCCCGTACCGTCAGGTTAACTTAATTTCAATAACTCAACAATAAAACGAACACTGTTATATTTTTACTTTATTTTATTTATTTAATCAAGAGGGTTCTATAATTTAGATCGTACTTATCTGAGACTCTGCTTATTTTAAAAAATATTTTTAAAGACTAAAAAATATTATTCATATCTGTTTTTTGGAGGGGATATGTTCTAAGCCGTTATTACTTTTTTAAAAACAGTTACTAATTTAATAGCCAATAACACAAAATAAAACGAATTAAAAAAACAACTAATCAAAAACCGAATCAATTTAATTAATTGACCTGTATTTAGATTAATTCATTTCCCAATTCAAAATTATTACAACACGAAAAGTCAGTTCATTAGCATTAATTACTTCGGTCTGAAAGACCTAAGTATTACATTCATGAGCCGAAAGTGAAATTCCTACCCCCTTTTTTTGGCATTTCTCAACTTTTTAGGACCTACTGATTCTAAAAAAGCAAAAAAAAAAATGTGTGTCTGTCTGTCGGCCGGCCGCCGTCATTACCTACGCTGCAAGGAAAACCGCTGAAGGGATTTCAAAAATTTTTTTTTTCTAAAAATAGGTATACTCAAATGAACGGTCCAAAAGGACGCTGTGTTCAATAAGTGTACCGGAAGTGGGTCAAAAAAATCATTATGTGTGTCAAAAATAGCAAATTTTCATATTTTTGGCTTAAAAACGTTCATTTTAAGTGATTACGAGTAGGAACATTAAATTTGGAGAAATCTTGATGGTAGGGATTGGTATGTGAGATCAAATACTAGATTATTGCATTATAAGTTTGTCAAAAACATGTTGTCAAGTGTGTCAAAAGAAAGATTTTTATTTATTTATTTACCTAATTTTTTTGAAAAAAAATAAAATTAATTATTGGTTTGAAATGAAATTTTATTATTATTATTGAGAATTATGGCATTATTGGTTAGTCAAAAAAATATTGTCAAGTGTGTCAAAAGAAAGATTTTTATTTTTTTTTAGCCAATTTCTTGGAAAAAATAAAATTGTTTGTTTGAATTGAAATTTTATTATTATTATTGAGAATTATGGTATTACAAGTTTGTCAAAAAAATATTGACAAGTGTGTCAAAAGAAAGATTTTTATTTATTTTTTTAACAAATTTTTTGGAAAAAAATAAAATTGTTTGTTTGAAATGAAATTTTATTATTATTATTATTATAGAGAATTATGGCATTATAAGTTTGTCAAAAAATGTTGTCAAGTGTGTCAAATGAAAGGTTTTTATTTATTTTTTACCCAATTTTTTTGGAAAAAAATAACATTAATAGTTTGTATGACATGATATTTTATTATTATTATAGAGAATTATGGCATTATAAGTTTGTCAAAAAAATAATGTCAAGTGTGTCAAAAAATGGTTTCATTTATATTTTTAGCCAATTTTTTGGAGAAAAAAAATGTAGCTGTTTTTATGACGTAAATGTAATTGAAAATGAAATTGGACATGGAAGTTTTTGAATTTGTTATTGTTTTTGAAATATTTTTGGAATTTTGAAGAAGATTTTGTAATAAGTTTTGCAATATTTTTAGAATTTCGGAAAAAGTTTTAATTTTTGATTTTGTAAGAATTTTTGGAATGTTTTTAGAATTTTGAAAAATTTTTAATTTTTGATTTTATTATAATTTTTGGAATTTTGAAAAAAATTTTCAATTTTTGATTTTGTAATAATTTTTGCAATATTTTTAAAATTATGGAAAAAGTTTGAATTTTTAAGAAATTTTGGATTATTATCGGAATTTAGAAAAAGTTTAAATATTTGATTTTATTCTAATTTTTGGAATACTTTTGGGATTTTAAAAAGTTTGATTTTATTTAATTTAACAATATTTTTGGATTTTTGATTATAATTTTCCGAATTTGAAGAATTTTGGAATATTTTTAGAATTTTGAAAAATTTTTAAGTTTTGATTTTATTATAATTTTTGGAATTTTGAAAAAAAATTTCAATTTTTGATTTTGTAATAATTTTTGCAATATTTTTAGAATTTTGGAAAAAGTTTGAATTTTTAAGAAATTTTGGAATATTATGGGAATTTAGAAAAAGTTTAAATATTTGATTTTATTCTAATTTTTGAAATATTTTTGGAATTTTAAAAAGTTTGATTTTATTTAATTTAACAATATTTTTGTAATTTTGATTAAATTTTCCGCAACGTATTGATGTTTCGTGTCAGTTTTGTAATAAATTTTTAAACAGAGATAAAAAATACTTGTACTTTAACAAAGAGTTATGTTTGATATACATCGCTGCCCACAACTAAAAACCATGTCCTCATAAAAGTTTTTTGCCGAAAACTATATCAAAATCCTTAACCCAGACCGAAGTCTTGATATCTCAGAGCTGTGAGATTTCCCATATTTTGCCCCTCCATATTTTTTAATATTGCATTTCAAACATTAAAAATTTGCAACGCTGGACTTTCCGAGTTATTTTCTAAAAATAGGTATACTCAAATGAACGGTCCAAAAGGACGCTGTGTTCAATAAGTGTACCGGAAGTGGGTCAAAAAAATCATTATGTGTGTCAAAAATAGCAAATTTTCATATTTTTGGCTTAAAAACGTTCATTTTAAGTGATTACGAGTAGGAACATTAAATTTGGAGAAATCTTGATGGTAGGGATTGGTATGTGAGATCAAATACTAGATTATTGCATTATAAGTTTGTCAAAAACATGTTGTCAAGTGTGTCAAAAGAAAGATTTTTATTTATTTATTTACCTAATTTTTTTGAAAAAAAATAAAATTAATTATTGGTTTGAAATGAAATTTTATTATTATTATTGAGAATTATGGCATTATTGGTTAGTCAAAAAAATATTGTCAAGTGTGTCAAAAGAAAGATTTTTATTTTTTTTTAGCCAATTTCTTGGAAAAAATAAAATTGTTTGTTTGAATTGAAATTTTATTATTATTATTGAGAATTATGGTATTACAAGTTTGTCAAAAAAATATTGACAAGTGTGTCAAAAGAAAGATTTTTATTTATTTTTTTAACAAATTTTTTGGAAAAAAATAAAATTGTTTGTTTGAAATGAAATTTTATTATTATTATTATTATAGAGAATTATGGCATTATAAGTTTGTCAAAAAATGTTGTCAAGTGTGTCAAATGAAAGGTTTTTATTTATTTTTTACCCAATTTTTTTGGAAAAAAATAACATTAATAGTTTGTATGACATGATATTTTATTATTATTATAGAGAATTATGGCATTATAAGTTTGTCAAAAAAATAATGTCAAGTGTGTCAAAAAATGGTTTCATTTATATTTTTAGCCAATTTTTTGGAGAAAAAAAATGTAGCTGTTTTTATGACGTAAATGTAATTGAAAATGAAATTGGACATGGAAGTTTTTGAATTTGTTATTGTTTTTGAAATATTTTTGGAATTTTGAAGAAGATTTTGTAATAAGTTTTGCAATATTTTTAGAATTTCGGAAAAAGTTTTAATTTTTGATTTTGTAAGAATTTTTGGAATGTTTTTAGAATTTTGAAAAATTTTTAATTTTTGATTTTATTATAATTTTTGGAATTTTGAAAAAAATTTTCAATTTTTGATTTTGTAATAATTTTTGCAATATTTTTAAAATTATGGAAAAAGTTTGAATTTTTAAGAAATTTTGGATTATTATCGGAATTTAGAAAAAGTTTAAATATTTGATTTTATTCTAATTTTTGGAATACTTTTGGGATTTTAAAAAGTTTGATTTTATTTAATTTAACAATATTTTTGGATTTTTGATTATAATTTTCCGAATTTGAAGAATTTTGGAATATTTTTAGAATTTTGAAAAATTTTTAAGTTTTGATTTTATTATAATTTTTGGAATTTTGAAAAAAAATTTCAATTTTTGATTTTGTAATAATTTTTGCAATATTTTTAGAATTTTGGAAAAAGTTTGAATTTTTAAGAAATTTTGGAATATTATGGGAATTTAGAAAAAGTTTAAATATTTGATTTTATTCTAATTTTTGAAATATTTTTGGAATTTTAAAAAGTTTGATTTTATTTAATTTAACAATATTTTTGTAATTTTGATTAAATTTTCCGCAACGTATTGATGTTTCGTGTCAGTTTTGTAATAAATTTTTAAACAGAGATAAAAAATACTTGTACTTTAACAAAGAGTTATGTTTGATATACATCGCTGCCCACAACTAAAAACCATGTCCTCATAAAAGTTTTTTGCCGAAAACTATATCAAAATCCTTAACCCAGACCGAAGTCTTGATATCTCAGAGCTGTGAGATTTCCCATATTTTGCCCCTCCATATTTTTTAATATTGCATTTCAAACATTAAAAATTTGCAACGCTGGACTTTCCGAGTTATTTTGTTTTTGAGTTGAGAAATGAACATATTTTACAAACAAAACAAGAGGTCAATGTTTTGATAATTTAGATACTATGGGTTACAACAATGAATTCCAATTAAAAACATAAGGGAAATTGTAGGCTTCTACTTTACGAATTCAAAAACATCAAACGTCAAAGAGAAAGAAATTTTTAATTAGAAATTTAGCTCTGTAAAAATTCAAAAGGAAAACAAATTATTAACAATTAATATCAAAACAACAAATAAAAACCTTTTAGGAACTAGGATGGAGCAAATAAACCTAAATTAAAAACAAAAAGCAAAGTTGCAGTACAAAATTCAAATTGGGTTGCTAATAATCCAGCTAGGCGCATATTCCTTGATCATACAATGTCTTCCTCAGAGAATAAATCCTTTAGATATAGAGTTTTATGAACAATATAGCGTGCCAAGGGATATTTCAATACATAAGATTGAGAATTGCACCGTTGACTGAAGAGAGTTCATTCATCATTACTCCTAAGATATCACCTTGGCTAGTGACATCTCACTGCTATTGACGTGATACATATGTGATATCTCGGGTTACCTAGTATGTGAAGAGCAAAGTTTCAGTAGGCGGAATTGTCACACCAGTAGATCAAAAATTAATACAGAATTTATAAATCAACAAAAACTCATACCACCATTCTTAAACATACTAATATTTTACTGCTGACAAGTTTTTAGCATTATCTAGCTCCATTTAAAGTTTTCCAACCAAAATGCATTATAATATGCTTTTTAAAATTACCCTTGTATATAATATAAAGTGATGAAATTTAATGTATTATTATAGTATCGATTCTATTATATATTTGGTTCTGAATAGAAAAACTGATATGCTGTGTAGAATTGTAATTAAAATGATTATTTTTCTGACTATAACAATCAAGACACTTTTTGTTATTTTATTATTAAAGTTAAATTTTGCTAAATCTAGCATGTTATTTCCATCATTGGCAAATGAAAAATATTAAAATGAAGGGGCTGAAATTTCAAAGCTCTGAGATATCAAGACTTCAGTTTTGGTTAAGGATTTTGATATAGTTTTCGGCATAACACTTCTATGAGGACAGTGTTTTTATTAAACATAATAGTACATTGTGATGCAAGGACGTAAAACTAAAGATTTTGGACGTATGTGGAGTCGAGGCGTTAGCGGAGATTTGCACGCACATTAAGTCCAAAATAGCTTACGTCCGTGCGTCATATACTATTTTTTATTCGCCGCTAGCAAAATATTTTAAAAACATTGTTTATTCTAAATCAAACTTATAGTTTTGCATAAATTTTGAAATGAAAATATGTTGAACAAGTAACCTTTGACAAAATATTTATTATTTTTTCAAAATAATTGTAAAACTATGACAACAAATAATAACAATAATTTTAATCGCATAATAAAATTTTGAATTTAAAGGTTGCTTTGATAAAATTTTCTGTTTTTTATAGAATTTAAACAAATACCAATGTGTTTTACTTTTTTAGACGTAGCCATGACAACAAAATATATGGTTAATAAGTGACACTTTACGGCCGCAAATCACACTAATAAACCACCACTTTAATATGTAGGCGAATAAAAAACTCTTTGCAAAAGTACAAGTATTTTATCTCTGTATAGAAATTTTTTACAAAACTAACACGAAACATCAATTCGTTGTCGGAAAATTATAACAGATCATATATTAACATAATTTAGTGAAGAGATGGTACACTCATAGCAAACTACTCAAAAACCTTTCGATTTAGCGTTTCGACAAATATTACAAAATCAAAAATTCAGATTTCTTTCAGAAGTCCAAAAATATTCCAAAAATTATAATAAAATCAAAAATTTAAACTTTTTCCAAATTTCTTAAAAATATTCCGGAAATTATAACAAAATCAAAAATTTAAATTTATCAAACAAATTTTTAATTATTGCAAAATTTATAAAAAAATCAAAAATTGAAACTTTTTCAAAATTTTAAACATATTCCAAAAATTCAAACTTTTTCCAAAATTCTCAAAATATTGCAAAAATTATAACAAAATAATATATACAAACTTTTTTCAAAATTCCAAAAATTATAATAAAATCGAAAATGTAAACTTTTTCAAAATTCTAAACATATTCCAAAAATTCAAATTCAGACCGAAGTAACGGTAAAAATTCTAAAACTATTGCAAAAACTATAACAAAATCAAAAGAGCAAACTTTTTTTCAAAATTCTAAAAATATCGTAAGGATTATAACAAAATACAAACAAATACAAAGTTTTTTCTTAATTCCAAAAATTATAATAAAATAAAAAATTTAAACTTTTTCAAAACTCTAAAAATATTCCGAAAATTCTAACAAAATCAAAAATTGAAACTTGTTTTCAAAATTCCAAAAATATTCCAAAAATTATAACAAAATCAAAAATTGAAGTTTTTTCAAAATCAAAAATTTTTTTTGTAACACATGCACAAAAAATATTCAATTTTGTACTAGAATAGAATAAAAGAAAAATCTACTTTTTCGCACATATGACCACAAAATATTTTGTACGCCTGGCACGCACGCCGCCTGCATGTGAGATTTGTAGTTAAATCTATCCTAAATATAATATTTTTATATCACTAAAATTTCAAAATAATAATTTAAATAGCTTACCATATAGTAAAAACAACTTTTTTTTTTTTTTTAAATAAAATGTGTTGTATAGTAGGCATTACAATATGTGTCACAATAACACACAAAAACCCTTTAAGACCAAGGTCCCACAACAACATACGTTCAAAGGTGTTGATGGACGTAAATCTTTCTTTTTTTGTTGTTTTATATTTTTTGTTAAAGAATGGATAACTAAAAAAAAAATCCTATCACTGACAAAATATGACATAGGCCAATATTTTATGATAGAATAGAGAAAATAAAAGGAAATTAAAAAGTAAATAGCAAATTTTTACAAAAATTTGCTGAAACAAAAAAAAAATGTAGTTGCCAATAATCCAGCCGGCAGCATATTCCTTGATCCTGTGACGCACTTTGTTTCTTAAAGATGCCCACACATAATTATATCAAGGCTCGTTTCTTTCAAGGAAGCAATAGCGTCTTATCATCAAGGATTATTTCACAGCTAAGATTGAGGGTGCTACCGTTGACTGAATACAGTTCATCCGCCACCACCCCTAAGATGACACCTTGGCTAGTGATATCTCACTGCTATTGCCAGTGGTATGTGATATCTCACGTTAACTCGTATGTCAATAGCAGGGACTGGAGTACGCGGGGTTGTCACACCCGTAGATCAAAAATAAAAATATTTTCAAAACAATAAAAACTGATCCCTCCATGCGGTAAAACAAAACATAACTTAAACACAACATTCAATTCATCATTTGAATTACAAGAAAAACAATTATTTTGGGTTTTCAAAAAACCGGTTGTCAAAATTGTTGTTTATTTTTTTTAATATTAACAGTGTAGCACAATTTAACAGCGAGCTAGTATAACTACACTATTACAACGAATATGGCGCACTTTAATTGTTTAAATATCTTAAATTTGTTTATAACTTTGTTAAATAAATGATTAAATTAACAACTAAATTTATATTTATAGATTTTATACATTTGTTACAAAAAATAGTGTGTATTACTAGTGCAAATGCGTTTTACAAACGCGAGTTATTGCAGCACGACCGTAGGGAACTAACTCTCGTTTGGAAAACGCATTCGCACTAGTAATACAATCTACTATTCCAAAATTCTAGAAATATCGCAAAAATTATACCCAAATAAAAATACAAACTTTTTTCAAAATTCCAAAAATATCTATATATAAATACGCAAGCATAATTTTTGCGGTACAATTTTAAAATATTTGCTCCATCAAAAGAGTGGTAATATGTATATTATAGGAAAGGTCTTGCGTAGTAGATGTGTCGAAAAATACTTTTTTTTGAATTTTGACGAGTTTTTCAGAAAAAATGTCAAAAATGTGATAATTGTGTTTTTTGAGTTTTTGTAGACGAGGGATTAGCGTATTGAACTTTCGAAAACCTGTATAGTTAAACGGATTTGAATGCGGTTTTTTGCATTCGATTCAGAAAGTCAATTATAAAATTTGTTTGGTGTTTTGCAAACCCAGATCGGCTTTATTGAATTTCTGCAGCTAGAAAATGCATTTTTGTAAGTGCATTTTTAGAATAATAAAAAAAAATTATAATTCGGTAAATAATAGACGAAACGAGCCCAGATTCATTACTCAGGGTTTTTTGGGGTAGCTGATGCTGAAAAGTCATACCGTGGACCTGGAGGCGCCCTTACTATACAGCTTCTCCTCGACTTTTGTCAAAATTTTCTATACAAAATATCCAATATTTGTTATTGGGGGGTTTTCGGGATCGCATTATGATATTTGAAAATGTACCTGACGTACCTGGGGATCATAGCGACCCGATTGTGAAGATCATCTCCTGGACTTTTCTTTAAATTTCTTATCAAAAGCATTAAAAATCTTTACTCGGGAGTTTTCGAGGTCGCTGATCACGAATATGATGTTTAAAACTTCACCCGACATACCTGGGGATCATATCGACCCGATTATGTAGATCATCTACTGGAGTTTCCTTAATATTTTTTGTTTTTTTTTTTTAAATTCAAAATTAGGCATGCTTAGAGTTAATTATAATAAATCATAAATTAAGTAATGCCTTTTTTCTGGTATTGTTGAATTCGCTATAAATACACCATCTAATATTTCTTCGTCTAAAATTACACTATCTTCAGCTACGTTTAAATTTATTGCTTTCACCATATGTGTACGTGCTGGTATTCTAAAGTTGTTTTCTTCTCTCAGTTTGGTTCTTATTGGTAGTAAAATTTCTGTACCATTTAAATAAATTGCTAAAGTATAGGTTTCGCAGTCTATTTTACATAAGTTGTTTCTTAGGAAATCTCGTCCTAGAATTCCATCAGTTCCTAGTGGAAATTTGTCACTTACTATGTGAAATTTTTGTTTAATTTTTTCGTCATTAAAATCTAACGTTGCTATAATCGTACCTAAAGTGTGCTATTCCTCTTTTGTTACACCAATTATCTTACGAGTATCGTCTATAAATTCTATATTTTCTTTCAATATATTTTCTTTAAGGAGTGAAATATCAGCTCCGGTATCTATTAAAAATGTGCTACTTATTAATCTAGTTACATTATTGTGAATCATTACAAAATTAGAAGTGCTATTATTTATATTACGTATTCATATTGGGTTATCTTTTTCTGATTCCCTAAGTCCCTCGAATCTACGTCTTAGAGGACTAGCTCGTCGTTTCCCGAGCTAATAGCATCTACTCTATTAAATCTATTATTTCCATAATTTGGAAAATTTTTAAAATTTTTATTATAGCCATTGCTATTTTGGTAATTATTTCTATTATTACTAAATCCTTTATTACCATTATTATTATAATTTCTATTATTCATACTATTTGTATAACAATTATTGTTATATCTCTACTTTTTAAAATTATTCTTCTGAGAATCACTTGAGTAAGACGTTCTGTTAGTCTTAAAATTTTTTCTTTGAAAACCGTAGCTTAATACCTGTGCTCTATCATGCATGTCAATTTCACGAGCAAGATCTATTGCGTCCTTCAAGTCTTTCGGTTGCGATGCGTATACTGTTGTCTTAATCAGTTCATTTAGTCCCGATTTGAATGTATTAAATCCGATTTGATCGTTTAATTCTAAAATTAACTCTCTATTATTTTCACATTTCTCTGCTATTTGAATCTCGTTTAGTTTTGCGATTAAAGCTTCAATTTGTTGTTCAAATTGGTCAGCTGACAAGGTCGCTTGTCTGGCTCTCGCTAAATCAGCATGTATCTTCGATGAAGTTAAATTAGTTTTAATGTTTCGCAAAAAACATTTTCAATTTTATTAATTAAGTTGGTCTCCTTCTAGAACCTAGACTAATTTTTGCTCTCTCGGCTAATCTAGTTTTTAATATAAAATTGATTAATTTGGCTTTTTCATTCTCATCCTTGAGCGTTTCATGGATGAAACCAATCAAATTTAGAAAATTTTCCAATTCCTTGTATTTTCCTTTGAATTCTGGAACGAGTTTATAGGTGGAGTTAATATCAAACGATGCCATGGTTAAGTTTTATCTCTATTTCAGTTTTCGTCAGTGATTCTATTTTGTCCAGAAGAATTTAAAATCATTTTTTTTTTCATTAAATTTATTCTATTAAAAAATTGGGATCTAGCAAAATTTTATTCATTAGCTTATTACTTAATTAAAAATTTATTTTGTTTTTGTTTGTTATTTGCCCTAAAAATTTTATTTGTGTACATTGACATATATATTTTTTGCTAACATGAAATAATATAGTATTTCATTATTTTCATAATTTTTATTTCAAAATTACATAATAATCAAATTTTTTTTTTTTTAATAGCTTGTTATAAATTTAGGCGCAATAATTTTAGGCGTAAATATTTTAATTTTATTTTAATCTTAATTATACTAACAAAATTTATGCATATTTATATATACGGAAATAAAACTATTTTGATTCAATTTATTTTACGTTTAAATCTAATGTAATATTTTCTTAATGATGAGCAGGTTTGTTGATTGAAATGTTGAATTCTTGTTTTAAACGCGATCTACGTTTGTTGCAATGAATCGTTTGCAGATCATTGTTTTTATATACTCCTTTATTTTGTATGCTACGAATAATACTATTATGACAATAATCACGGCGGACGTGATTGCTTCTATCTTTGTAAAATCTTTTCCCTGCGTGTAGGTTGAGGTTGGCGAATCCTGCTCCGTTTGTAATTATTACCTCTTCTTCTTTGTCGGGTTTTTGGTGTTGATTGTCCATCGTGAATCAAGCTGCTAAGTTGTGTTTCGTTTATAAAAAAAATTTTCTTTATGTAACCCAGAAAATTTCGTTATTATAATTGTTGTATTAGACGTATGCTGCACATCGATGTGATATTCTTGTTTTTATTTCTATTTGTTGTCTTTTTAAATGTGGCCTAGTAGATTCTTTCGGTTCGTCGTTTGTAGGTCGCCATATGGTGGACGTTTCTGGTTGAGCTGCCTTGATGTGATGTCCATTTGATTTCTCTTTAATATATGATGGAAAGAAAGTCTTTATGCTGGGGGAACCCCATTCTAAACCCGTAGACTAAGGCCTATTGGGTAGACTTTCTTTCAGTAAAAGGTTTAAATAAAACTAATTTCATTTAAAAATACATCATGAGAATTTAGATATCTGAGCTAAGTTGAATATACTTAGTTTGTTCTATATAATTTGTTATTTATTAGGTGGATGACTTGCTTAATTATTTACGTTAATTTAATGGGGAGAATAACATGTGTATTGTATGTTAATTAGATTAGTCATAAATATGTTACATTAGACTTTTTTCTCGTCTTTTTTTTGTGAAATAGAAGATATGAAAATCATATAAGTGTGAAAGGAAAAAAGATAAAGACATTTTATTTATTCCATGTCTTTTTTACTTCCAATGATTTAAAAAAAAAGTGATATACTATAGAAAGTGTTCTACTATAAAAAAAAGTCTATAGAGCATGACTTTTTTTATGGAAAAAGACGACTTTTACACAATCTATATCAACACAATCCCTATCATCATAGAGCAATCAAACGAATGGAATTCACCATTGTATCTCCTCTTCGTGGACTTCGAACGCGCCTTTGACTCAATCAACAGAAGCGCGATATGGAAGACACTTTGTGAAATTGGCGTCCCGAAGAAAATAGTTGATCTAATCAAAGAAATGTATCGGGATGCTGGAAACAGAATACAATACAAAGGACAGCAAAGTGATAAATACTACAACCACCGAGGAGTGAGACAAGGCTGTGTACTATCACCGCTACTATTCCTAATAGTACTAGATAGTATCATGAGAAAGCTCGATGATGCAAGTCCAAATGGAATCCAATGGAACACAACAAGACGGCTCAATGATCTAGACTACGCAGATGACATCTGTCTACTTACACACACACATACTGACATGTAGCAGAAAATACAGAAGCTACCAGCCCTTGCACATGAAGTCGGTCTCAACATTAATATCAGAAAGACAAAAACTATGAAATTGAACACCAAAACGATAACACCAATTACCATCAACAATACACAAGTGGACGAAGTTGACAAATTTGTGTATCTTAGATGTACTGTAGCAAAAACAGGCGGGACTGAAAAAGATATCAGTCAGCGTATTAACAAAGCCAGAAATACGTTCAATATGCTTCACAAGATCTGGAATGCATCCGTCCTGTCAAGAAAAACAAAGCTACGAATGTTCAATGCATGTGTCAAGTCAGTACTGCTGTATGGGTGTGAAACGTGGAAACATACAAGAAAGATCACAAATCAACTACAGGTGTTAGTGAACAAATGCCTGAGAAGACTGACCAAATGCTTCTGGCCGAACACTATCAGTAACCAGGAACTTCTACGGCAGACAGAGCAGTTAAACATTGAGACCGAGATAAAACAAAGGAAATGGAAATGGATAGGACATACACTGAGGAAACCAGCTGAAGATATAACACGTATGTCCTTAGAGTGGAATCCACAAGGTAAAAGGAGAATTAGAAGACCACCCATGACGTGGAAGAAAACAGTGCTAGCTGAAGCAAAACAAATTGGCAAGACATGGGGTGAACTGAAAGCGATTGCCCCCAACAGATTCAGATGGTCCAGTCTAGTAGACGCCCTATGCTCCTAAATGGAGATAAAGGAAAAAAAAAATTAGTTTAAAAGCTATTTGTCACAAGCATAAACGATAAAATTTATTTTATCTTGAAAATTTATGTCGTGGAAACGATAAGTCTATTTATTATGTAAAAGTACTGAAAATAAAACCAATTATATATTTGGAATATTAGGAATTTTACGCTATGAATGTAGGAGTATGTTTTTATGTATTTTAGAACAGATTTTTTATTCTAGGTAAATCTCTTTGAAGGTTGTTATAAAATTCTCAAAATATACAACCATTCTACTTTTTGAGATTATTATCATTGTACATAATAATCCCATAAAAAAGTTAGTTAATGTTTGCAACGATAGCAATTGTAATCAAAATTATTATTATTTAACTCAGATCTAAGAACATAAACTTCAAATCTTTTATCACATAATCTTTGATAACAATATTATTTTATCTCTTAATTTAATATCTTAAGATTTGTGTTTTAAGGAAGAACTTTGCAATACAAAAACATTGTTTAAAATTTAATTGAAAAATTTTCTTGTCGTTCTTCTGCATTTGACTTGTGAAGAATGATGATAACTCCTAAATCCTTTCCAAAAATATAACGTCAGATGCTAAAGTTAATTTTAATATTATTTAATTTTCTTGTTTTTTTCTTGTAAGTAAACAATGACGTTTTATATTGTTTTAGAGTTCACGTAGAGTTACGATAATAACGAAAAGATTTATTATCTTAATCCGTCTATTATATAGGAACGTAAGATGATCTCTATTAAAATTTTTAAAAATATAATAAATTTGAAATAAATTCTGTTTCATAATAAAACTTTATAAAATTAATGATGTAGTAAAATAAATTTATATAAAAGATGTTTAAAAATAAGATAATATATCCAAGGACTATGACAACCTTAATGGATTGGCTGAATTGTGTAGTGTTGTAAAATCAAACACCATCAAGACAATTACGTAGTAAGATGACGAAACTGAAGATTCACTCTTTAGTAGAATGAGCTGCGTTATAAAGCAATGAGACAATGTATATTTATTTTTGTGCCATTTTTGTGTGCCACACAAAATTAATACAAGATGAATGGTCAAAATTTGAAGACTTAGATTAATCGATTTCTGGCAAGCCTCCTGAACTATTACTTATTCAAAACTTCAATAACCTCAACTTCTAAAAATTGGTTTTGATAAATTTTAATAATCCTGTTTGTATTTAGTCCTGTAATGTGCAATATATTCTGTGTCAGTCGTAATTCCACTTCCCGTTCTCTTTACCTTTAGTATTATACTATAGCGTTTTTCGAATCGAAAATATATGTAAACGTTTTCAACAACTTCTCAGCCAACTTGTTTGTAAAAACAAACACAATTATTTAGAATATCTCGAAGTACATCTGGCACTTTTGGGAAGACCGTCTCATATTGTTTTTAGTCTCCATATTTTTTTGTCTATTTATGGGAAACTAAAATGAATTTAATATTTATTTGTTAATTGTTGTTTTTGTTGTTTGAAAAAAAAAATGAGCCAGTTGGGATTTAATTGGCAGGATAGTCAGTATTTTGTTGAGGGTTGAGGAGGAATATTGAGTTGAGTTGGGTCAGGAGGGTTGGGTTGAGATGGTCGTAGATTAGATTATGGATCTAGAGGATAAATAAAAATGACAAGTGAATAGATTGGCCAATTAATAAAAAAAATTGGAATTAGAATGAAAATTTAGTTGAAAGTTTCTAAATGAAATGTGCATATTGAAAAAGAATAAAAATTAAATTAGTCTCTGAATTATTACTAAAACTAACGTGAAAATCAGTAGAAGAGTAAATTCGTAAATTAAGATTAAAGTAAATGATACAATTGGAAGTTGCATTTCCTGAAGATTTGAAGTCTTCTTAACATATTGGCAATTCTCAAAGTCCGTTCTTCTAGAATAAACAGCAGATAGGGATGATAGTTCTATCATCACTATCTGCGTTTCTCCTAGTTCTGTAACGACTGACTATTTCGAATATTTCTCTAAAAGTATGAATATTCATATAAAAAGAAATTCGCTAATAATTTGCCAGTTTATTTCATTTCCGCCCATTAAAATGAAACAGACATAAAAGCGATTATACCCGGGTAAGAAAAAGCTTAGGGGCCAAAACCGCTCCACAGTTTTTGAGGGTTGGGCCAGGCTTATTATTTACAAACGGTTCAAGCTTGGGAAAAGCTTGGACTGATATCCTGGTGCCAAGTCTGGCAAATAAGGCTTGGACCAGGTCTACCAAACCGCTTTTTTCCAGACCTCCTTTAAATGTGTGGAAAGAGGTTGTGAAAAGAGTTACATGTATGAAAATAAAGATAAACATAATATGGTCTGCACATATTTACATTAGACTGGTTAAAAACGCGTAATATATTAAAATTAACCTTGCTTCAGTCTAGGCATTTGCAACTGACCCAGACCTGGCCCAAAACTAACTTCCAAGACTTGGCTCGCCAATGCTGGCCGGAGATTGGTCCGTTGTTTAACATTGACAGCTCCTACACGAGTATATATCAATAATATTTTATTTTTTTTTTTTAGTTAATTACACTCAATACCAATTAATAATGCTTGTTTGTGTCTACATACAAATTTTTGCTATGTAAAGCTCCTAATGTTATATTTAGATAGAAAACAGTTTTGTTCATTTGTAAATAATACGAATAGGGAAATATTTTCTCGTTTGAATAGATTTTTGTTTGGATGATATTTGGAAGGAGAAATTATTAATTTATGTACAATGAGAAAGATGATAGAAAAAGAAACAAAACACTGAAAAAATCTTACTATATATTCTGGACCATTTTTGTTTTGTGCATCTAATCATACGATTAGATTACATAATTACATTAACATAAATAAATAACACGTTTTACTTGTGATGTGCCTTAGTTTAATTTTAATAAAAAAAAAATTGAAAAAATAATGTGATTAATTTAATTTTAATTATTTTATTCAATGTTGAGAATTGAGTTATTGTTTTTTTTGTTGAGCCAATAAATTTAAATTGATTTGTTGACAAAAAATTAGATTGGAAATAATTATTCACATTAAAACAATAAGTGGAACTCAAGGATTTCAGTTTTTTATCGGATAATACTACACCCGATAAAATAATTGCAAAAATTCCTTTTCCGATATTCAGAAAAATTTCAGTTTATAATATTAATATTGTTTATGATTTTTAAAGAAAAAATATTTATTTATAATAGTCTGATTCTTATGCTAGTTTTAAAATGTTCAAAGTTTATCAAATGGGCTAGAAAAAAATACACCAATCATATGACACCCAACTCGACAAGGTCAAAAAAATTTTTCTTTTGTAATGTTAGAAGTTAAGCGGAAATTTTTTCACATTTTTGACCATAGCTCTAACTGCGCTTTTAAAAATTACAAAAAAAAGTTGTTTTGGACTAGAAAAAAAATCACCTTTTATATCAAAAATAATTTGTTTTTAAAATTTCCACTCTCAGCCCTCTCAAAATAACATTTGAAATGATGAGCCGACCGCTATAGTATTCGTTCAATCTTTACAACATTGCCCATAACCATGAATTTTTTCAAATTTTTTCTTGTGTAATGTTCGAAGTTAAGGGGGAGGGGGCAGGAAAAACACTCACTTTTGGCAATATCTAAAATACTAAGCAGTCGAAAAATCAATGAAATATTTTGATCTTTTTCGATTTTTCTAAACCAAACACGATTCCTTACAAAAAACTTTTGATTTACTTTCTTCTTATCTATGTCCATAAAATATAGAAAAAAACAAATATTAAAAAAAAATTTGTTATCAACAGGCGTGGGACATATTTAATAACTGTAGAAAATTTCAATTTGATAGCACTTATACTTTGTGAGTAAATCGAATATGTAGAAATTCGGACGGACACCAAACTCTCACCGGTACCGTTTTTACTTTTTTAAAATACGGAACCCTTAAAAGGATGATTTTTGAGATATTAGCTTTAAAGTAAACCAAGGTTTAACGTACCTTCTAGTGTAAAAGAGAAATATGATTAATTTCCAACTTACAAATTTCGATTATTCAACTGTTTTTCTCTTTACTTGCAAAAATATACATAATTCGCATGAAATTTGTGGCACCCATTAACAAAACATTGACACCATTACCTACGTGAAAACTACGTGAAAAAGCCTCCAAAAATTCAACCGCGCATAATTTCGATTCAGAGTATTCAAAAAAAAAATCCAGAAATTACGTTTTTTCTTTAAACTATAAATGGCGATAAACTATAAATGGTTGCCCCGTGTTTTGGAGCACCCCATCCAGTTAGAAAGAAAATTACATCGTGAATTCTACTTTGAGCCCGTTATTTAACAAGAACGCTGCGGAGGATTTTTAAATCACCGAAGCTGGAAGCCGGTTTAATAATAAAAAAAAAATAAAAATTTAAAAAAACACACTTTTATTGAAAACGAACTAAAAACTATAAAATATATTTTGCATTGACACAACACGATGTTCCAAAGAAACAAAGGTTATATTCATTGAACGTATATTGAACGTATTACATCACATTTTGTAGTACATATAACTAATTTATAATACTTTAAAATAGTTGAATTAAGTTTTAGTATTTATACTTATTACTTAATTAAGATTTAGAATTAGCACATTTTCTACACATTTATTGCCTTTCTATATTGACCCCACCCACTTTTATTTTTTGTAAAAAACTGTAACGAAAAATTATTATCTAACAAAACTTCTAGTTAAATAGTATTCTAGTCTGTACATCTAATTTTGCCATCTGTGTTAAATTGTTTAAAAAGATATTTAAATATTTATTTTCTTATTACAGTTTGAAAGCAAACATAGTTATTAATAAAAGATTTAACGTTTGAACATAACCTTTGTTTCTTTGGAACATCGTGTTGTGTCAATGCAAAATTTTTTTTTTAGTTTTTAGTTCGTTTTCAATAAAAGTGTGTTTTTTAAAATTTTTTTTTTATTCTATAGTTTTTAGCCATATACATTTTTTGAGTCAGTTTTTTGTTTTTGTTTTTAATTTTATTTTACCTAAAAATAATCACATTGACATCTCAGTAAATACATACATCATAATTAAAACCAGTAATTTAATAACTAACCTAAAATTTAATTTATGTTAATTTAATAAACGTTAAATACAATTAGTTAAATACAACAAATACAATTTGTTAATGCTATTTCTGTATAAACAGTATAAAATTTTAGTACGTTACCAAAACCCCCGGTATACAAGCCTTCTTCATTTTTTAGCACAGAATAAATCGTCAACTTGCAGCGCCATTTTGAAATTAAAACTCAATATAAAAAAAATTCAAAAAATCGCCTTAACGCCATCTAGAAAAATAAAACTCCATATAAAAAAATTCAAAAATTTTAATCAAAAACACTAATCTATTTTTTGCATATGGCAATGTTCATTGTTTTTTAAGATGGCGTGAATGAATAGGGCTTGTAGAATATCGGAGGTTTTGACGTTACTTATTGTTTACTCATTTACTCATTGTTTACGTTCTTTACTCATTGTTTTTTAGTTCTATTATTACATATGAGATGGCGTTTTTATTTTCAGAAATTTTACATTAGCTGGTATTAATCGATTAAAAATTTTTTTTTAAATTTATTACTACATATATATCAAGCATAATATAAAACATGTTATTTTAGGTCACAAAACTAAATAAAATTGTTTGAATTCAAACATATAGTTGTATGGAAAATGTTTACAATTTTCGTGTACTTTTTTACTTGAAAACTATTATTAAGACATGCTTAAGACTAATTATGTTTAATATTTACAAAAAGACTTTATAAACAATTAAAGTTGATTAATTGTAACCTATGTACTTTTTTTTATTTATCTCTTATCTGTAGCAGGTTTACAATGTTTTTTTTTTTTTTTTTAATAAAATGTGATGTGTAGTAGGCATTACAATATGTGTCACAACAACACATAAAAACCTTTTAAGTCCAAAGTCCCACAACAACATGTATGTGAAGTTAGCCCGTTTTTCATCCCGTAAAAATGCGATGGCAACACTAAAAATTGATATCATGACACTTTCAACTGTCAGCCCAAAAATTATACTCTCAGCCCAGAAAAATAACTATCGCGACAGTTTTGTGTGAAATTAACTTATGAAGTTAACTATTAATTTTTTAGATTTGTGAAGTTAGCCCGTAATTCTATCCCATAAAACAAGGAAAGTTTCATATCGTAATAATATTAGAAAACTTTATGCTATCATGATAGTTTATTTGAGTTTTATTACGAAACAATGCTATTTTACTTATTCATTAATTAAATTCAATTTTCAGTTAAAACTAATTTTTATTAATAACCTATTATAAAATGATTCCTCTAAAAATCTGCAACAAAACAATAACATCAACTCATTCAATTAATTTTGTTTTTACTATATGCTACTCTCAGCCCGTTTTTTTCTGTCACGACAGTCGACAGTGAAGTTAGCCCGTAATTTTATCCATTGAAACAATGAGAGTTTTATGTGGTAATAATTTTAGAAAATTTTATGCTATCATTATAGTTTATTTGGGTTTTATTGGGAAACAATGCTATTAACTTATTCATTAATTAAATTCAATTGTCAGTGAAGTTAGCCCAGAATTCTATCACCGTAATAGAATCCCTGTGGTAACTGCACAATATGGGTAATGGATCAAGAATATAAAATTTGATTTTTCCATTATCCGATTTCTGCGGAAAGCGGTTATATCTAGATTATTTCTCAAAACTTTGGAGTAAATTGTCATTTTTGAGAATTTTTCAGTGTAGCGATATAGACGCAAGTAGACTGAAAACTAGTTGCTGGCCGGGAACTGTAATACCTGCAAAAAATAGGTAAACGTTCAATAATGTGTTATTTGATTTTTCTATTACCAAATATCTGCTCCGAAATTAGAATCAATTCTCCGAACTTTGGAGTTAAATCTAGAATTGTCAATTTTGAGAATTTTTCAGTGCAGCGACACAGACGCTTTTAGGCTACAAACTAGCTGCTGGCCGAGAACTGTGGTACCTGCGGTAAAAATGAAAAAGTTTCATTATATGTAATATGATTTTTTCATTCCCAAATAACTGCTGTGAAATCTGAATAAATTCTCCGAACTTTGGAGTAAATTGTTACTTTTGAGAATTTTTCATTGTAGCGATACAGACGCTTTTAGCCTACAAACTAGTTGCTGGCCGGGAACTGTGGTACACGCACACAAAATGCGGAAGTTCGGGGTAAATTGTCTTTGGGGTAAATTTGGGGTAAATTGTCATTTTTGAGAATTTTTCATTGGAGCGATACAGACGCTTTTGGGCTACAAACTAGTTGCTGGCCGGGAATTGTGGTACACGCACAAAAAATTCGAAAGTTTAGTTGTGTGTAATATGATTTTTTCATTCCCAAATAACTGCTGAAAAATCTGAATAAATTCTCCGAACTTTGGAGTAAATTGTCATTTTTGAGAATTTTTCATTGTAGCGATACAGACGCTTTTAGCCTACAAACTAGTTGCTAGCTGGGAACTGTAATACACGCACACAAAATGCGAAGGTTCAATTGTATGTATTGTTTCATGCCCGAAAAACTGCTGTGAAATCTGAATAAATTCTCCAAACTTTGGCGTAAACTGTCATTTTTGAGTATTTTACATTGTAGCAATACAGACGCTTTTAACCTACAAACTGGTTGCTGGCCGGGAACTGTGGTACCTGCAGTAAAAATGCAAAGGTTCATTTATATGTAATATGATTTTTTCATTCCCAAATAACTGCTGTGAAATCTGAATAAATTCTCTGAACTTTGGAGTAAATTGTCATTTTTGAGAATTTTTCATTGTAGCGATACAGACGTTTTTGGGCTACAAACTAGTTGCTGGCCGGGAATTGAGGTACACGCACAAAAATTGCAAAGGTTCAGTTATATGCAATATGATTTTTTCATGCCCAAGAAACTGCTGTGAAATCAGAATAAATTCTCCGAACTTTGGAGTAAATTGTCATTTTTGAGAATTTTTCATTGTAGCGATACAGACGCTTTTGGGCTGAAAACTAGTTGCTGGCCGGGAATTGTGGTACACGCACAAAAAATGCGAAAGTTTAGTGGTGTGTAATATGATTTTTTCATTCCCAAATAACTGCTGTGAAATCTGAATAAATTCTCCGAACTTTGGAGTAAATTGTCATTTTTGAGAATTTTTCATTGTAGCGATACAGTCGCTTTTAGCCTACAAACTAGTTGCTGTATGGAAACTGTGGTACACGCACACAAAATTCGAAAGTTCAGTTGTATGTAATATGATTTTTTCATTCACAAAAAACTGCTGTGAAATCTGAATGAATTCTCCAAACTTTGGAGTAAATTGTCATTTTTGAGAATTTTTCATTGTAGTGATACAGACCCTTTTAGCCTACAAACTAGTTGCTGGCCTGGAACTGTGGTACACGCACACAAAATGCGAAGGTTCAATTGTATGTAATATGATTGTTTCATGCCCGAAAAACTGCTGTGAAATCTGAATAAATTCTCCAAACTTTGGCGTAAACTGTCATTTTTGAGAATTTTTCATTGTAGCAATACAGACGCTTTTAACCTACAAACTGGTTGTTGGCCGGGAACTGTGGTATTTGCAGTAAAAATGCAAAGGTTTATTTATATGTAATATGATTTTGTCATTCCCAAATAACTGCTGTGAAATCTGAATAAATTCTCCGAACTTTGGAGTAAATTGTCATTTTTGAGAATTTTTCATTGTAGCGATACAGACGTTTTTGGGCTACAAACTAGTTGCTGGCCGGGATTTGAGGTACACGCACGAAAATTGCGAAGGTTCAGTTATATGTAATATGATTTTTTCATTCCCAAAAAACTGCTGTGAAATCAGAATAAATTCTCCGAACTTTGGAGTAAATTGTCATTTTTGAGAATTTTTCATTGTAGCGATACAGACGCTTTTGGGCTACAAACTAGTTGCTGGCCGGGAATTGTTGTACACGCACAAAAAATGCGAAAGTTTAATTGTGTGTAATATGATTTTTTCATTCCCAAATAACTGCTGTGAAATCTGAATAAATTCTCCAAACTTTGGTGTAAACTGTCATTTTTGAGAATTTTTCATTGTAGCAATACAGACGCTTTTAACCTACAAACTGGTTGTTGGCCGGGAACTGTGGTATTTGCAGTAAAAATGCAAAGGTTTATTTATATGTAATATGATTTTGTCATTCCCAAATAACTGCTGTGAAATCAGAATAAATTCTCCGAACTTTGGAGTAAATTGTCATTTTTGAGAATTTTTCATTGTAGCGATACAGACGCTTTTAGCCTACAAACTAGTTGCTGTCCGGGTTTCTGTGGTACACGGACAAAAAATGCCGAAGTTCAATTGAATGTAATATGATTGTTTCATGCCCGAAAAACTGCTGTGAAATCTGAATAAATTCTCCAAACTTTGGTGTAAACTGTCATTTTTGAGAATTTTTCACTGTAGCAATACAGACGCTTTTAACCTACAAACTGGTTGTTGGCCGGGAACTGTGGTATTTGCAGTAAAAATGCAAAGGTTTATTTATATGTAATATGATTTTGTCATTCCCAAATAACTGCTGTGAAATCTGAATAAATTCTCCGAACTTTGGAGTAAATTGTCATTTTTGAGAATTTTTCATTGTAGCGATACAGACGTTTTTGGGCTACAAACTAGTTGCTGGCCGGGAACTGAGGTACACGCACAAAAATTGCGAAGGTTCAGTTATATGTAATATGATTTTTTCATTCCCAAAAAACTGCTGTGAAATCAGAATAAATTCTCCGAACTTTGGAGTAAATTGTCATTTTTGAGAATTTTTCATTGTAGCGATACAGACGCTTTTGGGCTACAAACTAGTTGCTGGCCGGGAATTGTTGTAAACGCACAAAAAATGCGAAAGTTTAGTTGTGTGTAATATGATTTTTTCATTCCCAAATAACTGCTGTGAAATCTGAATAAATTCTCCGAACTTTGGAGTAAATTGTCATTTTTGAGAATTTTTCATTGTAGCGATACAGACGCTTTTAGCCTACAAACTAGTTGCTGTATGGAAACTGTGGTACACGCACACAAAATTCGAAAGTTCAGTTGTATGTAATATGATTATTTCATTCACAAAAAACTGCTGTGAAATCTGAATGAATTCTCCAAACTTTGGAGTAAATTGTCATTTTTGAGAATTTTTCATTGTAGTGATACAGACCCTTTTAGCCTAGAAACTAGTTGCTGGCCGAGAACTGTGGTACACGCACACAAAATGCGAAGGTTCAATTGTATGTAATATGATTGTTTCATGCCCGAAAAGCTGCTGTGAAATCTGAATAAATTCTCCAAACTTTGGCGTAAACTGTCATTTTTGAGAATTTTTCATTGTAGCAATACAGACGCTTTTAACCTACAAACTGGTTGTTGGCCGGGAACTGTGGTATTTGCAGTAAAAATGCAAAGGTTTATTTATATGTAATATGATTTTGTCATTCCTAAATAACTGCTGTGAAATCTGAATAAATTCTCCGAACTTTGGAGTAAATTGTCATTTTTGAGAATTTTTCATTGTAGCGATACAGACGTTTTTGGGCTACAAACTAGTTGCTGGCCGGGAACTGAGGTACACGCACAAAAAATGCGGAAGTTCAATTGTATGTAATATGATTGTTTCATGCCCGAAAAACTGCTGTGAAATCTGAATAAATTCTCCAAACTTTGGTGTAAACTGTCATTTTTGAGAATTTTTCATTGTAGCAATACAGACGCTTTTAACCTACAAACTGGTTGTTGGCCGGGAACTGTGGTATTTGCAGTAAAAATGCAAAGGTTTATTTATATGTAATATGATTTTGTCATTCCTAAATAACTGCTGTGAAATCTGAATGAATTCTCCGAACTTTGGAGTAAATTGTCATTTTTGAGAATTTTTCATTGTAGCGATACAGACGTTTTTGGGCTACAAACTAGTTGCTGGCCGGGAACTGAGGTACACGCACAAAAATTGCGAAGGTTCAGTTATATGTAATATGATTTTTTCATTCCCAAAAAACTGCTGTGAAATCAGAATAAATTCTCCGAACTTTGGAGTAAATTGTCATTTTTGAGAATTTTTCATTGTAGCGAGACAGACGCTTTTAGCCTACAAACTAGTTGCTGGCCGGGAACTGTGGTACACGCACAAAAAATGCGGAAGTTCAATTGTATGTAATATGATTTTTTCATTCCCAAGAAACTGCTGTGAAATCAGAATAAATTCTCCAAACTTTGGAGTAAATTGTCATTTTTGAGAATTTTTCATTCTAGTGATACAGACGTTTTTGGGCTACAAACTAGTTGCTGGCCGGGAACTGAGGTACACGCACAAAAATTGCGAAGGTTCAGTTATATGTAATATGATTTTGTCATTCCCAAAAAACTGCTGTGAAATCAGAATAAATTCTCCGAACTTTGGAGTAAATTGTCATTTTTGAGAATTTTTCATTGTAGCGATACAGACGCTTTTAGCCTACAAACTAGTTGCTGGCCGGGAGCTGTGGTACACGCACAAAAAATGCGGAAGTTCAATTGTATGTAGTATGATTTTTTCATTCCCTAGAAACTTCTGTGAAATCAGAATAAATTCTCCAAACTTTGGAGTAAATTGTCATTTTTGAGAATTTTTCATTGTAGCGATACAGACGTTTTTGGGCTACAAACTAGTTGCTGGCCGGGAACTGAGGTACACGCACAAAAATTGCGAAGGTTCAGTTATATGTAATACGATTTTTTCAAGCCCCAAAAACTGCTGTGAAATCAGAATAAATTCTCCGAACTTTGGAGTAAATTGTCATTTTTGAGAATTTTTCATTGTAGCGAGACAGACGCTTTTAGCCTACAAACTAGTTGCTGGCCGGGAACTGTGGTACACGCACAAAAAATGCGGAAGTTCAATTGTATGTAATATGATTTTTTCATTCCCAAGAAACTGCTGTGAAATCAGAATAAATTCTCCAAACTTTGGAGTAAATTGTCATTTTTGAGAATTTTTCATTCTAGTGATACAAACGTTTTTGGGCTACAAACTAGTTGCTGGCCGGGAACTGAGGTACACGCACAAAAATTGCGAAGGTTCAGTTATATGTAATATGATTTTGTCATTCCCAAAAAACTGCTGTGAAATCAGAATAAATTCTCCGAACTTTGGAGTAAATTGTCATTTTTGAGAATTTTTCATTGTAGCGATACAGACGCTTTTAGCCTACAAACTAGTTGCTGGCCGGGAGCTGTGGTACACGCACAAAAAATGCGGAAGTTCAATTGTATGTAATATGATTTTTTCATTCCCTAGAAACTTCTGTGAAATCAGAATAAATTCTCCAAACTTTGGAGTAAATTGTCATTTTTGAGAATTTTTCATTGTAGCGATACAGACGTTTTTGGGCTACAAACTAGTTGCTGGCCGGGAACTGAGGTACACGCACAAAAATTGCGAAGGTTCAGTTATATGTAATACGATTTTTTCATTCCCCAAAAACTGCTGTTAAATCAGAATAAATTCTCCGAACTTTGGAGTAAATTGTCATTTTTGAGAATTTTTCATTGTAGCGATACAGACGCTTTTAGCCTACAAACTAGTTGCTGGCCGGGAACTGTGGTACACGCACAAAAAATGCGGAAGTTCAATTGTATGTAATATGATTGTTTCATGCCCGAAAAACTGCTGTGAAATCTGAATAAATTCTTCAAACTTTGGTGTAAACTGTCATTTTTGAAAATTTTTCATTATAGCAATACAGACGCTTTTAACCTACAAACTGGTTGTTGGCCGGGAACTGTGGTATTTGCAGTAATAATGCAAAGGTTTATTTATATGTAATATGATTTTGTCATTCCTAAATAACTGCTGTGAAATCTGAATAAATTCTCCGAACTTTGGAGTAAATTGTCATTTTTGAGAATTTTTCATTGTAGCGATACAGACGTTTTTGGGCTACAAACTAGTTGCTGGCCGGGAACTGAGGTACACGCACAAAAATTGCGAAGGTTCAGTTATATGTAATATGATTTTTTCATTCCCAAAAAACTGCTGTGAAATCAGAATAAATTCTCCGAACTTTGGAGTAAATTGTCATTTTTGAGAATTTTTCATTGTAGCGAGACAGACGCTTTTAGCCTACAAACTAGTTGCTGGCCGGGAACTGTGGTACACGCACAAAAAATGCGGAAGTTCAATTGTATGTAATATGATTTTTTCATTCCCAAGAAACTGCTGTGAAATCAGAATAAATTCTCCAAACTTTGGAGTAAATTGTCATTTTTGAGAATTTTTCATTCTAGTGATACAGACGTTTTTGGGCTACAAACTAGTTGCTGGCCGGGAACTGAGGTACACGCACAAAAATTGCGAAGGTTCAGTTATATGTAATATGATTTTGTCATTCCCAAAAAACTGCTGTGAAATCAGAATAAATTCTCCGAACTTTGGAGTAAATTGTCATTTTTGAGAATTTTTCATTGTAGCGATACAGACGCTTTTAGCCTACAAACTAGTTGCTGGCCGGGAGCTGTGGTACACGCACAAAAAATGCGGAAGTTCAATTGTATGTAATATGATTTTTTCATTCCCTAGAAACTTCTGTGAAATCAGAATAAATTCTCCAAACTTTGGAGTAAATTGTCATTTTTGAGAATTTTTCATTGTAGCGATACAGACGTTTTTGGGCTACAAACTAGTTGCTGGCCGTGAACTGTGGTACACGCACAAAAAATGCGGAAGTTCAATTGTATGTAATATGATTGTTTCATGCCCGAAAAACTGCTGTGAAATCTGAATAAATTCTTCAAACTTTGGTGTAAACTGTCATTTTTGAAAATTTTTCATTGTAGCAATACAGACGCTTTTAACCTACAAACTGGTTGTTGGCCGGGAACTGTGGTATTTGCAGTAATAATGCAAAGGTTTATTTATATGTAATATGATTTTGTCATTCCTAAATAACTGCTGTGAAATCTGAATAAATTCTCCGAACTTTGGAGTAAATTGTCATTTTTGAGAATTTTTCATTGTAGCGATACAGACGTTTTTGGGCTACAAACTAGTTGCTGGCCGGGAACTGAGGTACACGCACAAAAATTGCGAAGGTTCAGTTATATGTAATATGATTTTTTCATTCCCAAAAAACTGCTGTGAAATCAGAATAAATTCTCCGAACTTTGGAGTAAATTGTCATTTTTGAGAATTTTTCATTGTAGCGATACAGACGCTTTTAGCCTACAAACTAGTTGCTGGCCGGGAACTGTGGTACACGCACAAAAAATGCGGAAGTTCAATTGTATGTAATATGATTGTTTCATGCCCGAAAAACTGCTGTGAAATCTGAATAAATTCTCCAAACTTTGGTGTAAACTGTCATTTTTGAAAATTTTTCATTGTAGCAATACAGACGCTTTTAACCTACAAACTGGTTGTTGGCCGGGAACTGTGGTATTTGCAGTAAAAATGCAAAGGTTTATTTATATGTAATATGATTTTGTCATTCCCAAATAACTGCTGTGAAATCTGAATAAATTCTCCGAACTTTGGAGTAAATTGTCATTTTTGAGAATTTTTCATTGTAGCGATACAGACGTTTTTGGGCTACAAACTAGTTGCTGGCCGGGAACTGAGGTACACGCACAAAAATTGCGAAGGTTCAGTTATATGTAATATGATTTTTTCATTCCCAAAAAACTGCTGTGAAATCTGAATAAATTCTCCGAACTTTGGAGTAAATTGTCATTTTTGAGAATTTTTCATTGTAGCGATACAGACGCTTTTAGCCTACAAACTAGTTGCTGGCCGGGAACTGTGGTACACGCACAAAAAATGCGGAAGTTCAATTGTATGTAATATGATTTTTTCATTCCCTAGAAACTGCTGTGAAATCAGAATAAATTCTCCAAACTTTGGAGTAAATTGTCATTTTTGAGAATTTTTCATTGTAGCAATACAGACCCTTTTAACCTACAAACTAGTTGTTGGCCGGGAACTGTGGTACCTGCAACATAAATGCAAAGGTTTATTTATATGTAATATGAATTTTTCGTTCCTAAATAACTGCTGTGAAATCTGAATAAATTCTCCGAACTTTTTAGTAAATTGTCATTTTTGAGAATTTTTCAGTGTAGCGATACAGACGCTTTTAGCCTGAAAACTAGTTGCTGGCCGGGAACTGTGGTGCACGCACACAAAATGCGCAAGTTCAGTTGTATGTAATATGATTTTTGCATTCCCAAAAAACTGCTGTGAAATCTGAATAAATTCTCCGAACTTTGTTGTAAATTTTCATTTTTGAGAATTTTTCATTGTAGCGATACAGACGCTTTTGGGCTACAAACTAGTTGCTGGCCGGAAAATGTGGTATCTGCACGATAAATGCAAAGGTTAAATGATAAGTAATATGATTTTTTCATTCCCAAAAAACTGCTGTGAAATCAGAATAAATTCTCCCAACTTTGGAGTAAATTGTCATTTTTGAGAATTTTTCAATGTAGCGATACAGACACTTTTGGGCTATAAACTGGTTGCTGGCCGGGGATTGTGGTACCTGGACTAAAAATGCAGAGATTCAATTATATATAATATGATTTTTTTAGTCCAAAATAACTGCTGTGAAATCTGAATAAATTCTCCGAACTTTGGAGTAAATTGTCATTTTTGAGAATTTTTCATTGTAGCGATACAGACGTTTTTGGGCTACAAACAAGTTGCTGGCCGGGAACTATGAAACGCGCACAGAAAACGCGAAGGTTTATTCATATGTTATATGATATTTTCATTCCCAAGAAACTGCTGTGAAATCTGAATAAATTCTCCGAACTTTGGGGTAAATTGTCATTTTTGAGAATTTTTCATGGTAGCAATACAGACGCTTTTAGCCTAACACTAGTTGCTGGCCGGGAACTATGGTACACGCACACCAAATGTGAAGGTTAAATTGTATGTAATATGATTATTTCATGCCCGAAAAACTGCTGTGAAATCTTAATAAAGCCTCCAAACTTTGGAGTAAACAGTCATTTTTGAGAATTTTTCATTGTAGCAATACAGACGCTTTTTACCTACAAACTGGTTGTTGGCCGGGAGCTGAGGTACACGCACAAAAATTTCGAAGGTTCAGTTATATGTAATATGATTTTTTCATTCCCAAAAAACTGCTGTAAAGTTTGAATAAATTCTCCAAACTTTGGAGAAAATTTTCGTTTTTGAGAATTTTTCATTGTAGCGATACAGACGCTTTTGGGCTACAAACTAATTGCTAGCCGGAAACTGTGGTACACGCGCAAAAACTGTGAAGGCTCAATTGTATGTAATACGATTTTTTCATTTCCAAAAAACTGCTGTGAAATCTGAATAAATTCTCCAAACTTTGAAGTAAATTGTCATTTTTGAGAATTTTTCAATGGAGCAATACAGACGCTTTTAACCTACAAACTAGTTGTTGGCCGGGAACTGTGGTACCTGCAACATAAATGCAAAGGTTTATTTATATGTAATATGAATTTTTCGTTCCTAAATAACTGCTGTGAAATCTGAATAAATTCTCCGAACTTTTTAGTAAATTGTCATTTTTGAGAATTTTTCAGTTTAGCGATACAGACGCTTTTAGCCTGAAAACTAGTTGCTGGCCGGGAACTGTGGTGCACGCACACAAAATGCGCAAGTTCAGTTGTATGTAATATGATTTTTGCATTCCCAAAAAACTGCTGTGAAATCTGAATAAATTCTCCGAACTTTGTTGTAAATTTTCATTTTTGAGAATTTTTCATTGTAGCGATACAGACGCTTTTGGGCTACAAACTAGTTGCTGGCCGGGAAATGTGGTATCTGCACGATAAATGCAAAGGTTAAATGATATGTAATATGATTTTTTGACTGTGGTACCTGCAACATAAATGCAAAGGTTTATTTATATGTAATATGAATTTTTCGTTCCTAAATAACTGCTGTGAAATCTGAATAAATTCTCCGAACTTTTTAGTAAATTGTCATTTTTGAGAATTTTTCAGTGTAGCGATACAGACGCTTTTAGCCTGAAAACTAGTTGCTGGCCGGGAACTGTGGTGCACGCACACAAAATGCGCAAGTCAGTTGTATGTAATATGATTTTTGCATTCCCAAAAAACTGCTGTTGAAATCTGAATAAATTCTCCGAACTTTGTTGTAAATTTTCATTTTTGAGAATTTTTCATTGTAGCGACACAGACGCTTTTGGGCTACAAACTAGTTGCTGGCGGGAAATGTGGTATCTGCACGATAAATGCAAAGGTTAAATGATATGTAATATATGATTTTTCATTCCAAAAAACTGCTGTGAAATCTGAATAAATTCTCCCAACTTTGGGGTAAATTGTGATTTTTGAGAATTTTCATTGTAGCGATACAGACGGACGCTTTTGGGCTACAAACTAGTTCTTGTCCGGAAATTGAGGTAACCGTATGAAAAATTCGAAGGTTCAATTATATGTAATAAGATCGTTTTATTCCCAAATATCTGCTGTGAAATCAGAATAAATTCTACGAACTTTGATGTTTTTGTTTTTGCGATACTGACGCTTTTGGGCTACAAACTGATTGCTGGCCAGAAATTGTGGTACCTGCACTAAAAATGCAAAGATACAAGTATGTATAATTTGATGTTTTTATTCCCAAATAACTGCTGTGAAATTTGAATGAATTCTCCGAACTTTTGAGTAAATTGTCATTTTTGAGAATTTTTCATTGTAGCGGTACAGACGCTTTTAGCCTACAAAATAGTTGCTGGCCGGATACTGTGGTACATGCACAAAAAATGCGAAAGTTCAATTGTATGTAATATGATTTTTTCATTCCCAAAAAACTGCTGTGAAATCTGAATAAATTCTCCAAACTTTGGAGTAAATTGTCATTTTTGAGAATTTTTTATTGTAGCGATGCAGACGCTTTTAGCCTGAAAACTAGTAGCTGGCCGGGAACTGTGCTACACGCACAAAAAATGCAAAGGTTTATTTGTATCTAATAAAAGTTTTTCATGCCCGAAAAACTGCTGTAAAATCTGAATAGTTTCTCCGAACTTTGGAATAAATTGTCATTTTTGAGAATTTTTCATTGTAGCAATACAGACGCTTTTGGGCTACAAACTAGTTGCTGGCCGGGAACTAAGGTACATGCACAAAAATTGCAAAGGTTTAGTTGGATGTAATATGGTTTTTTTATTCCCAAAACACTGCTATGAAATTTAAATAAATTCTCCGAGCTTTGGAGTAAATTGTCATTTTTGAGAATTTTTCAGTGTAGCGATACAGACGCTTTTGGGCTATCAACTGGTTGTTGGCCGGGAAATGTGGTACCTGCACTAAAAATGCATAGATCCAATTATATGTAATAAGATTTTTTCATTCCCAAATAACTGCTGTGAAATCTGAATAAATTCTTCCAACTTTGGAGTAAATTGTTATTTTTGAGAATTTTTCATTGTAGCGATACAGACGCTTTTGGGCTACAAAGCAGTTGCTGGCTTCGAAATGTGGTACACGCACACAATATGCGAAAATTCAATTGTATGTAATATGATTTTTTCATTCCCAAAAAACTGCTGTGAAATCAGAATAAATTCTCCGAACTTTGGAGCAAATTGTCATTTTTGAGAATTTTTCATTGTAGCGATACTGATGCTTTTGGGCTACAAACTGGTTGCTGGCCGGGAACTGTGGTTCCTGCACTAAAAATGCAAAGATTCAATTTTGTGTAATTTGACTTATTTATTCCCAAATAACTGCTGTGAAATTTGAACAAATGCTCCGAACTTTCGAGTAAATTGTTTTGAGAATTTTTGAGAATTTTTCATTGTAGCGATACAGACGCTTTTGGGCTACAAACTAGTTTCTGGCCGAGAACTGTGGTACCGCATGCAAAATTCGAAGGTTCAATGTTATGTCAAAAGACGTTTTTATTCCCAAATATCTGCTGTGAAATCTGAATAAATTCTCCGAACTTTAGAGTAATTTGTCATTGTTGAGAATTTTTCATTTTTGCGATACTGACGCTTTTAGGCTACAAACTAGTTGCTGGCCGGAAACTGTAGTGCACGCACAAAAAATGCAAAGATTCAATCATATGTAATATGATTTTTTTATTTCCAAAAAACTGCTGTGAAATTTGAATAAATTCTCCAAACTTTGGAGTAAATTGTCATTTTTGAGAATTTTTCATTGTAGCGGTACAGACGTTTATGGGCTACAAACTGGTTGCTGGCCGAGAACAAAGGTACACGCACAAAAAATGAGAAAGTTCAATTGTATGTAAAATGATTTTTTTATTCCCAAAAAAATTCTGTGAAATCAGAATAAATTCTCCGAACTTTGGAGTAAATTGTCATTTTTGAGAATTTTTCATTGTAGCGAACTACAAACTAGTTGCTGGCCGGGAAATGTGGTACCCGCATGAAAAATTCGATGGTTCAATTATATGTAATAAGATTATTTCATTCCCAAATATCTGCTGTGAAATCAGAATAAAGTCTCCGCACTTTGGAGTAAATTGTCATTTTTGAGAATATTTCATTTTTGCGATACTGACGCTTTTGGGCTACAAACTGGTTGCTGGCCGGGAACTGTGGTACCTGCACTAAAAATGCAAAGATACAATTATGTGTGATATGATTTTTTCATTCCCAAATAACTGCTGTGAAATCTGAATAAATTCTCCGAACTTTCGAGTAAATTGTTATTTTCGAGAATTTTTCATTGTAGCGATACAGACGCTTTTAGCCTACAAACTAGTTGCTGGCCGGAAACTGTGTACACGCACAAAAAATGCAAAAGTTCAATTGTATGTAATATGAATCTTTTATTCCCAAAAATCTGCTGTGAAATCTGAATAAATTCTCCAAACTTTGGAGTAAATTATCATTTTTGAAAATTTTTTATTGTAGCGATACAGACGCTTTTAGCCTGAAAACTAGTTGCTGACCGGGAACTGGGCTACATGCACAAAAAATTTGAAGGTTTAATTGTATATAATATGATTTTTTTATTCCCAAAAAACTGCTGTGAAATCTGAATAAATTCTTCGAACTTTGGAGTAAATGTTCATTTTTGAGAATTTTTCATTGTAGCGATACAGACGCTTTTGGGCTACAAACTAGTTGCTGGCCGGAAACTGTGGTACACGCACAAAATCTGTGAAGGTTCAATTGTATGTAATATGATTTTTTCATTTCCAAAAAACTGAAATCTGAATAAATTCTCCAAACTTTGGAGTAAATTGTCATTTTTGAGAATTTTTCATTGTAGCAATACAGACGCTTTTAACCTACAAACTAGTTGTTGGCCGGGAACTGTGGTACCTGCAGTAAAAATGCAAAGGTTTATTTATATGTAATATGAATTTTTCATTCCCAAATAACTGCTGTGAAATCTGAATAAATTCTCCGAACTTTTTAGTAAATTGTCATTTTTGAGAATTTTTCATTGTAGCGATACAGACGCTTTTAGCCTACAAACTAGTGTTGTAAACCTTTTAAAACTTATCTAAATTTATTGAACTTATTAGTATAACTTAGTGATATTTCAAAATTTAATTTGGTTTAAAAATTGTGATTTCACAATGTAAAAATTTAATACAAGTCAAAATTGCATAGTTTCAATTTTTATTATATTTAAAAAATAAATATAATAAAAAGTGTGAACAAACTTAGTTTCTTGACTTGTGAATTTTTATATTGGGAAATCCTCTAAATTAGGTCAAATTATGTTTAATTGTTTTTATTAATTTTTAATTGGTTGTTTTTCTTTTGATAACGGAAAATAACGGTTTACAACATTTCCCCTATAATTAGTAATTATTGCAGAAATTTAAAAGTTAAAAGAGTAGTATTTTGGCAGTGAACTAAAGAAGACAGTTAATCAGTGAGTTAGTTAATGTTTATATTAATTAGTCAGGAAATTAAAGTATCGTAAATGTTTTAGCAAAATTTAAATTGAAAAGAAGAGTAGTGTAACAAAGAAAAATTATTAAAAGATTTCAAGGGGTGAACTTGAATTTATAAATTAAAGTGTTTTAAATTAAATAAACCTAACACACACAGTTATCACAAGGATAAGAATTTAACAATATAAAATTATTATTAATAACAAAAGTTATTATTACTGTAAAAAAAAAGGAACATAAGTTAATTAAAGGTTTTAAAAATTACAGTGTTGGTGTTGTAATTATTAATCCTAGACAAAAGGGTCATAACAGTTGTGATATATTTATATCCTAGCCTAAAAAGGATATAACACTAGTTGTTGGCCGGGAACTGTGGTACCTGCAGTAAAAATGTAAAGGTTTATTTAAATGTAATATGAATTTTTCATTCCCAAATAACTGCTGTGAAATCTGAATAAATTCTTCGAACTTTGTTGAAAATTGTCACTTTTGAGAATTTTTCATTGTAGCGATACAGACGCTTTTGGGCTACAAACTAGTTGCTGGCCGGGAAATGTGGTATCTGCACGATAAATGCAAAGGTTTAATGATATGTAATATGAATTTTTCATTCCCAAAAAACTGCTGTGAAATCTGAATAAATTCTCCCAACTTTGGAGTAAATTGTCATTTTTGAGAATTTTTCATTGTAGCGATACAGACTTTCTTGGCCTACAAACTAGTTGCTGGCCGGGAATTGTGGTACACCCACAACAAATGCAAAGGTTTAATTATATGTAATATGATTGTTTTATTCCCAAAAAACTGCTGTGAAATCTGAATAAATTCTCCCAACTTTGGAGTAAATTGTGATTTTTGAGAATTTTTCATTGTAGCGACACAGACGGACGCTTTTGGGCTACAAATTAGTTCTTGTCCGGAAATTGAGGTAACCGTATGAAAAATTCGAAGATTCAATTATATGTAATAAAATTTTTTTGTTCCCAAATATCTGCTGTGAAATCAGAATAAATTCTCCGAACTTTGGAGTAAATTGTCATTTTTGAGAATTTTTCATTGTAGCGATACAGACGCTTTTAGCTTACAAACTAGTTGTTGGCCGGAAAATGTGGTACACGCACACAATACGCGAAAGTTCAATTGTATGTAATAAAATTTTTTCATGCCCAAAAAACTGCTGTGAAATCTGAATAAATTATCCAATCTTTGAAGTAAATTGTCATTTTTGAGAATTTTTAATTGTAGCGATACAGACGCTTTTGGGCTACAAACTAGTTGCTGGCCGCGAACTGTGGTGCACGCACAAAAAATGCAAAAATTTATTCATATGTTTTATGATTTTTTCATTTCCAAAAAAACTGCTGTGAAGTTTGAATAAATTCTCTGAACTTTGGAGTAAATTGTCATTTTTGAGAATTTTTCATTGTAGCGATACAGACGTTTTTGGGCTACAAACTGGTTGTTGGCCGGGAACTAAGATACACGCACAAAAAATGAGAAAGTTCAATTGTATGTAATATGATTTTTTTATTCCCAAAAAACTGCTGTGAAATCAGGAAAAATTCTCCGAACTTTGGAGTAAATTGTCATTTTTGAGAATTTTTCATTGTAGCGATACAGACGCTTTTAGCCTACAAACTAGTTGCTGGCCGGGAACTGTGGTACCCGCATGAGAAATTCGATGGTTCACTTATATGCAATAAGATTTTTTCATTCCCAAATATCTGCTGTCAAATCAGAATAAATTCTCCGCACTTTGGAGTAAATTGTCATTTTTGAGAATATTTCATTTTTGCGATACAGACGCTTTTGGGCTACAAACTGGTTGATGGCCGGTAACTGTGGTCCCTCCACTAAAAATGCAAAGATACAATTATGTGTAATATGATTTTTTTATTCCTAAATAACTGCTGTGAAATCTGAATAAATTCTCCGAACTTTGGAGTAAATTGTTATTTTTGAGAATTTTTCATTGTAGCGATACAGACGCTTTTAGCCTACAAACTAGTTGCTGGCCGGGAACTGTGGTACCCGCATGAAAAATTCGATGGTTCAATTATATGCAATAAGATTTTTTCATTCCCAAATATCTGCTGTGAAATCAGAATAAATTCTCCGCACTTTGGAGTAAATTGTCATTTTTGAGAATATTTCATTGTAGCGATACTGACGCTTTTGGGCTACAAACTGGTTGCTGGCCGGTAACTGTGGTACCTCCACTAAAAATGCAAAGATACAATTATGTGTAATATGATTTTTTTATTCCCAAATAACTGCTGTGAAATCTGAATAAATTCTCCGAACTTTCGAGTAAATTTTCATTTTTGAGAATTTTTCATTGTAGCGATACAGACGCTTTTAGCCTACAAACTAGTTGCTGGCCGGAAACCGTGATACACGCACAAAAAATGCAAATGTTAAATTGTATGTAATATGATTTTTTTATTCCCAAAAAACTGCTGTGAAATCTGAATAAATTCTCCAAACTTTGGAGTAAATTGTCATTTTTGAGAATTTTTTATTGTAGCGATACAGACGCTTTTAGCCTGAAAACTAGTTGCTGGCCGGGAACTGAGCTACATGCACAAAAAATTTGTAAGTTTAATTCCATATAATATGATTTTTTTATTCCCAAAAAACTGCTGTGAAATCTGAATAAATTCTCCGAACTTTAGAGTAAATTGTCATTTTTGAGAATTTTTCATTGTAGCGATACAGACGCTTTTGGGCTACAAACTAGTTGCTGGCCGGGAACTGTGCTACACACAAAAAAATTTGAAGGTTAAATTGTATGTAATATGATTTTTACATTCCCAAAAATCTGCTGTGAAATCAGAATAAATTCTCCGAACTTAGGAGTAAATTGTCATTTATGAGAATTTTTCATTGTAGCGATACAGACGCTTTTGGGCTATCAACTGGTTGTTGGCCGGGAAATGTGGTGACTGCACTAAAAGTACAAAAATTCAATTAAATCATATATTATTTTTCCATTCCCAAATAACTGCTGTGAAATCTGAACAAATTCTCCGAACTTTGGAGTAAATTGTCATTTTTGAGAATTTTTCATTGTAGCGATACAGACGCTTTTAGCCTACAAACTAGTTGCTGGCCGGAAATTGTGGTATATGCACACAAAACGCGATGGTTCAATTGTATTAAATATGATTTTTTTATTCCCAAAAAACTGCTGTGAAATCTGAATAAATTCTCCCAACTTTGGAGTAAATTGTCATTTTTGAGAATTTTTCAATGTAGCGATATAGACGCTTTTGGGCTACAAACTAGTAGCTGGCCGGGAACTGTGATACACGCACAAAAAATGCAAAGATACAATTATATGTAATAGGATTTTTTCATTTCCAAAAAGCTGCTGTGAAGTTTGAATAAATTCCCCGACCTTTGGAGTAAATTGTCATTTTTGAGAATTTTTCATTGTAGCGATACAGACGCTTTTGGTCTACAAACTAGTTGCTGGCCGGGAACTATGGTACACGCAAAATAAATGCAAAGGTTTATTTTAATGTAATATGATTTTTTCATTCCCAAATAACTGTTTAGAAATCTAAATAAATTGTCATTTTTGAGAATTTTTCAGTGTAGCGATACAGACGCTTTTGGGCTATAAACTGATTATTGGCCGGGTAATGTGGTACCTGCACCAAAAATTCGAAGATTCAATTATATTTAATATGATTTTTTCATTCCCAAATAACTGCTGTGAAATCTGAAAAAATTCTCCGAACTTTGGAGTTCTCAAAAATGACAATTTACTCCATAGTTGGGAGAATGTATTCAGATTTCACAGTAGTTTTTTGGGAATGAAAAATTCATATTAAATACAATTGAACCATCGCAATTTGTGTGCATATACCACAATTCCCGCCCAGCAACTAGTTTGTTGCCCCCAAAAGCGTCTGTATCGCTACAATGAAAAATTCTCAAAAATGACAATTTACTCCTAAGTTCGGGAATTTATTCAGATTTCACAGCAGTTATTTGGGAATGTAAAAATCATATATGATTTAATTGAATCATTTTTTTTTAGTGCAGGCACCACATTTCCCGGCAAACAACCAGTTGATGGCCCAAAAGCGTCTGTATCGCTACAATGAAAAATTCTCAAAAATGACAATTTACTCCTAAGTTCGGAGAATTTATTCTGATTTCACAGCAGATTTTTGGGAATGAAAAAATCATATTACATACGAATCAACCTTAAAAATTTTTTGTGTGTAGCACATTTCCCAGCCAGCAACTAGTTTGTAGCCCAAAAGCGTCTGTATCGCTACAATGAAAAATTCTCAAAAATGACAATTTACTCCAAAGTTCGGAGAATTTATAAAGATTTCACAGCAGTTTTTTGGGAATGAAAAAATTATATTATATACAATTAAACCTTCAAATTTTTTGTGCATGTAGCCCAGTTCCCGGCCAGCAACTAGTTTTCAGGGCTAAAAGCGTCTGTATCGCTACAATAAAAAATTCTCAAAAATGACAATTTACTCCAAAGTTTGGAGAATTTATTCAGATTTCACAGCAGTTTTTCGGGCATGAAACAATCATATTACATACAATTGAACTTCCGCATTTTTTGTCCGTGTACCACAGTTCCCGGCCAGCTACTAGTTTGTAGGCTAAAAGCGTCTGTATCGCTACAATGAAAAATTCTCAAAAATGACAATTTACTCCAAAGTTCGGAGAATTTATTCTGATTTCACAGCAGTTTTTTGGGAATGAAAAAATCATATTACATATAACTGAACCTTCGCAATTTTTGTGCGTGTACCTCAGTTCCCGGCCAGCAACTAGTTTGTAGCCCAAAAACGTCTGTATCGCTACAATGAAAAATTCTCAAAAATGACAATTTACTCCAAAGTTCGGAGAATTTATTCAGATTTTACAGCAGTTATTTGGGAATGACAAAATCATATTACATATAAATAAACAAATACCACAGTTCCCGGCCAACAACAAGTTTGTAGGTTAAAAGCGTCTGTATCGCTACAATGAAAAATTTTCAAAAATGACAGTTTACACCAAAGTTTGGAGAATTTATTCAGATTGCACAGCAGTTTTTCGGGCATGAAACAATCATATTACATACAATTGAACTTCCGCATTTTTTGTGCGTGTACCACAGTTCCCGGCCAGCTACTAGTTTGTAGGCTAAAAGCGTCTGTATCGCTAAAATGAAAAATTCTCAAAAATGACAATTTACTCCAAAGTTCGGAGAATTTATTCTGATTTCACAGCAGTTTTTTGGGAATGAAAAAATCATATTACATATAACTGAACCTTCGCAATTTTTGTGCGTGTACCTCAGTTCCCGGCCAGCAACTAGTTTGTAGCCCAAAAACGTCTGTATCGCTACAATGAAAAATTCTCAAAAATGACAATTTACTCCAAAGTTCGGAGAATTTATTCAGATTTTACAGCAGTTATTTGGGAATGACAAAATCATATTACATATAAATAAACCTTTGCATTTTTACTGAAAATACCACAGTTCCCGGCCAACAACCAGTTTGTAGGTTAAAAGCGTCTGTATTGCTACAATGAAAAATTTTCAAAAATGACAGTTTACACCAAAGTTTGGAGAATTTATTCAGATTTCACAGCAGTTTTTCGGGCATGAAACAATCATATTACATACAATTGAACTTCCGCATTTTTTGTCCGTGTACCACAGTTCCCGGCCAGCTACTAGTTTGTAGGCTAAAAGCGTCTGTATCGCTACAATGAAAAATTCTCAAAAATGACAATTTACTCCAAAGTTCGGAGAATTTATTCTGATTTCACAGCAGTTTTTTGGGAATGAAAAAATCATATTACATATAACTGAACCTTCGCAATTTTTGTGCGTGTACCTCAGTTCCCGACCAGCAACTAGTTTGTAGCCCAAAAACGTTTGTATCGCTACAATGAAAAATTCTCAAAAATGACAATTTACTCCAAAGTTCGGAGAATTTATTCAGATTTCACAGCAGTTATTTGGGAATGACAAAATCATATTACATATAAATAAACCTTTGCATTTTTACTGAAAATACCACAGTTCCCGGCCAACAACCAGTTTGTAGGTTAAAAGCGTCTGTATTGCTACAATGAAAAATTTTCAAAAATGACAGTTTACACCAAAGTTTGGAGAATTTATTCAGATTTCACAGCAGTTTTTCGGGCATGAAACAATCATATTACATACAATTGAACTTCCGCATTTTTTGTCCGTGTACCACAGTTCCCGGCCAGCTACTAGTTTGTAGGCTAAAAGCGTCTGTATCGCTACAATGAAAAATTCTCAAAAATGACAATTTACTCCAAAGTTCGGAGAATTTATTCTGATTTCACAGCAGTTTTTTGGGAATGAAAAAATCATATTACATATAACTGAACCTTCGCAATTTTTGTGCGTGTACCTCAGTTCCCGACCAGCAACTAGTTTGTAGCCCAAAAACGTTTGTATCGCTACAATGAAAAATTCTCAAAAATGACAATTTACTCCAAAGTTCGGAGAATTTATTCAGATTTCACAGCAGTTATTTGGGAATGACAAAATCATATTACATATAAATAAACCTTTGCATTTTTACTGCAAATACCACAGTTCCCGGCCAACAACAAGTTTGTAGGTTAAAAGCGTCTGTATCGCTACAATGAAAAATTTTCAAAAATGACAGTTTACACCAAAGTTTGGAGAATTTATTCAGATTGCACAGCAGTTTTTCGGGCATGAAACAATCATATTACATACAATTGAACTTCCGCATTTTTTGTGCGTGTACCACAGTTCCCGGCCAGCTACTAGTTTGTAGGCTAAAAGCGTCTGTATCGCTACAACGAAAAATTCTCAAAAATGACAATTTACTCCAAAGTTCGGAGAATTTATTCTGATTTCACAGCAGTTTTTTGGGAATGAAAAAATCATATTACATATAACTGAACTTTCGCAATTTTTGTGCGTGTAACTCAGTTCCCGGCCAGCAACTAGTGTGTAGCCCAAAAACGTCTGTATCGCTACAATGAAAAATTCTCAAAAATGACAATTTACTCCAAAGTTCGGAGAATTTATTCAGATTTTACAGCAGTTGTTTGGGAATGACAAAATCATATTACATATAAATAAACCTTTGCATTTTTACTGAAAATACCACAGTTCCCGGCCAACAACCAGTTTGTAGGTTAAAAGCGTCTGTATTGCTACAATGAAAAATTTTCAAAAATGACAGTTTACACCAAAGTTTGGAGAATTTATTCAGATTTCACAGCAGTTTTTCGGGCATGAAACAATCATATTACATACAATTGAACTTCCGCATTTTTTGTCCGTGTACCACAGTTCCCGGCCAGCTACTAGTTTGTAGGCTAAAAGCGTCTGTATCGCTACAATGAAAAATTCTCAAAAATGACAATTTACTCCAAAGTTCGGAGAATTTATTCTGATTTCACAGCAGTTTTTTGGGAATGAAAAAATCATATTACATATAACTGAACCTTCGCAATTTTTGTGCGTGTACCACAGTTCCCGACCAGCAACTAGTTTGTAGCCCAAAAACGTTTGTATCGCTACAATGAAAAATTCTCAAAAATGACAATTTACTCCAAAGTTCGGAGAATTTATTCAGATTTCACAGCAGTTATTTGGGAATGACAAAATCATATTACATATAAATAAACCTTTGCATTTTTACTGCAAATACCACAGTTCCCGGCCAACAACAAGTTTGTAGGTTAAAAGCGTCTGTATCGCTACAATGAAAAATTTTCAAATATGACAGTTTACACCAAAGTTCGGAGAATTTATTCAGATTGCACAGCAGTTTTTCGGGCATGAAACAATCATATTACATACAATTGAACTTCCGCATTTTTTGTGCGTGTACCACAGTTCCCGGCCAGCTACTAGTTTGTAGGCTAAAAGCGTCTGTATCGCTAAAATGAAAAATTCTCAAAAATGACAATTTACTCCAAAGTTCGGAGAATTTATTCTGATTTCACAGCAGTTTTTTGGGAATGAAAAAATCATATTACATATAACTGAACCTTCGCAATTTTTGTGCGTGTACCTCAGTTCCCGGCCAGCAACTAGTTTGTAGCCCAAAAACGTCTGTATCGCTACAATGAAAAATTCTCAAAAATGACAATTTACTCCAAAGTTCGGAGAATTTATTCAGATTTCACAGCAGTTATTTAGGAATGACAAAATCATATTACATATAAATAAACCTTTGCATTTTTACTGCAAATAGCACAGTTCCCGGCCAACAACAAGTTTGTAGGTTAAAAGCGTCTGTATCGCTACAATGAAAAATTTTCAAAAATGACAGTTTACACCAAAGTTTGGAGAATTTATTCAGATTGCACAGCAGTTTTTCGGGCATGAAACAATCATATTACATACAATTGAACTTCCGCATTTTTTGTGCGTGTACCACAGCTCCCGGCCAGCTACTAGTTTGTAGGCTAAAAGAGTCTGTATCGCTAAAATGAAAAATTCTCAAAAATGACAATTTACTCCAAAGTTCGGAGAAGTTATTCAGATTTCACAGCAGTTATTTGGGAATGACAAAATCATATTACATATAAATAAACCTTTGCATTTTTACTGCAAATACCACAGTTCCCGGCCAACAACCAGTTTGTAGGTTAAAAGCGTCCGTATTGCTACAGTGAAAAATTCTCAAAAATGACAGTTTAGACCAAAGTTTGGAGAATTTATTCAGATTTCACAGCAGTTTTTCGGGCATGAAACAATCATATTACATACAATTGAACTTCCGCATTTTTTGTCCGTGTACCACAGTTTCCGGCCAGCTACTAGTTTGTAGGCTAAAAGCGTCTGTATCGCTACAATGAAAAATTCTCAAAAATGACAATTTACTCCAAAGTTCGGAGAATTTATTCTGATTTCACAGCAGTTTTTTGGGAATGAAAAAATCATATTACATATAACTGAACCTTCGCAATTTTTGTGCGTGTACCTCAGTTCCCGGCCAGCAACTAGTTTGTAGCCCAAAAACGTTTGTATCGCTACAATGAAAAATTCTCAAAAATGACAATTTACTCCAAAGTTCGGAGAATTTATTCAGATTTCACAGCAGTTATTTGGGAATGACAAAATCATATTACATATAAATAAACCTTTGCATTTTTACTGCAAATACCACAGTTCCCGGCCAACAACAAGTTTGTAGGTTAAAAGCGTCTGTATCGCTACAATGAAAAATTTTCAAAAATGACAGTTTACACCAAAGTTTGGAGAATTTATTCAGATTGCACAGCAGTTTTTCGGGCATGAAACAATCATATTACATACAATTGAACTTCCGCATTTTTTGTGCGTGTACCACAGTTCCCGGCCAGCTACTAGTTTGTAGGCTAAAAGAGTCTGTATCGCTACAATGAAAAATTCTCAAAAATGACAATTTACTCCAAAGTTCGGAGAATTTATTCTGATTTCACAGCAGTTTTTTGGGAATGAAAAAATCATATTACATATAACTGAACCTTCGCAATTTTTGTGCGTGTACCTCAGTTCCCGGCCAGCAACTAGTTTGTAGCCCAAAAACGTCTGTATCGCTACAATGAAAAATTCTCAAAAATGACAATTTACTCCAAAGTTCGGAGAATTTATTCAGATTTTACAGCAGTTATTTGGGAATGACAAAATCATATTACATATAAATAAACCTTTGCATTTTTACTGCAAATACCACAGTTCCCGGCCAACAACCAGTTTGTAGGTTAAAAGCGTCTGTATTGCTACAATGAAAAATTCTCAAAAATGACAGTTTACACCAAAGTTTGGAGAATTTATTCAGATTTCACAGCAGTTTTTCGGGCATGAAACAATCATATTACATACAATTGAACTTCCGCATTTTTTGTGCGTGAACCACAGTTCCCGGCCAGCAACTAGTTTGTAGGCTAAAAGCGTCTGTATCGCTACAATGAAAAATTCTCAAAAATGACAATTTACTCCAAAGTTCGGAGAATTTATTCTGATTTCACAGCAGTTTTTGGGGAATGAAAAAATCATATTACATATAACTGAACTTTCGCAATTTTTGTGCGTGTACCACAAATCCCGGCCAGCAACTAGTTTGTAGCCCAAAAACGTCTGTATCGCTACAATGAAAAATTCTCAAAAATGACAATTTACTCCAAAGTTTGGAGAATTTATTCAGATTTCACAGCAGTTTTTCGGGCATGAAACAATCATATTACATACAATTGAACCTTCGCATTTTGTGTGCGTGTACCACAGTTCCCGGCCAGCAACTAGTTTGTAGGCTAAAAGGGTCTGTATCACTACAATGAAAAATTCTCAAAAATGACAATATACTCCAAAGTTTGGAGAATTCATTCAGATTTCACAGCAGTTTTTTGTGAATGAAAAAATCATATTACATACAACTGAACTTTCGAATTTTGTGTGCGTGTACCACAGTTTCCATACAGCAACTAGTTAGTAGGCTAAAAGCGTCTGTATCGCTACAATGAAAAATTCTCAAAAATGACAATTTACTCCAAAGTTCGGAGAATTTATTCAGATTTCACAGCAGTTATTTGGGAATGAAAAAATCATATTACACACAACTAATTTTTCGCAGTTTTTGTGCGTTTACAACAATTCCCGGCCAGCAACTAGTTTGTAGCCCAAAAGCGTCTGTATCGCTACAATGAAAAATTCTCAAAAATGACAATTTACTCCAAAGTTTGGAGAATTTATTCAGATTTCACAGCAGTTTTCGGGAATGAAAAAATCATATTACATACAATTGAACTTCCACATTTTTTGTGCGTGTACCACAGTTCCCGGCCAGCAACTAGCTTGTATTCTAAAAGCGTCTGTATCGCTACAATGAAAAATTCTCAAAAATGACAATTTACTCCAAAGTTCGGAGAATTTATTCAGATTTCACAGCAGTTTTTTGGGAATGAAAAAATCATATTACATATAACTGAACCTTCGCAATTTTTGTGCGTGTACCTCAAATCCCGGCCAGCAACTAGTTTGTAGCCCAAAAACGTCTGTATCGCTACAATGAAAAATTCTCAAAAATAACAATTTACTCTAAAGTATGGAGAATTTATTCAGATTTCACAGCAGTTATTTGGGAATGAAAAAATCATATTACACACAACTAAACTTTCGCATTTTTTGTGCGTTTACAACAATTCCCGGCCAGCAACTAGTTTGTAGGCTAAAAGCGTCTGTATCGCTACAATGAAAAATTCTCAAAAATGACAATTTACTCCAAAGTTCGGAGAATTTATTCTGATTTCACAGCAGTTTTTTGGGAATGAAAAAATCATATTACATATAACTGAACCTTCGCAATTTTTGTGCGTGTAACACAAATCCCGGCCAGCAACCAGTTTGTAGCCCAAAAACGTCTGTATCGCTACAATGAAAAATTCTCAAAAATGACAATTTACTCCAAAGTTTGGAGAATTTATTCAGATTTCACAGCAGTTTTTCGGGCATGAAACAATCATATTACATACAATTGAACCTTCGCATTTTGTGTGCGTGTACCACAGTTCCCGGCCAGCAACTAGTTTGTAGACTAAAAGGGTCTGTATCACTACAATGAAAAATTCTCAAAAATGACAATATACTCCAAAGTTTGGAGAATTCATTCAGATTTCACAGCAGTTTTTTGTGAATGAAAAAATCATATTACATACAACTGAACTTTCGAATTTTGTGTGCGTGTACCACAGTTCCCGGCCAGCAACTAGTTTGTAGGCTAAAAGCGTCTGTATCGCTACAATGAAAAATTCTCAAAAATGACAATTTACTCCAAAGTTCGGAGAATTTATTCAGATTTCACAGCAGTTTTTTGGGAATGAAAAAATCATATTACATATAACTGAACCTTCGCAATTTTTGTGCGTGTACCTCAAATCCCGGCCAGCAACTAGTTTGTAGCCCAAAAACGTCTGTATCGCTACAATGAAAAATTCTCAAAAATAACAATTTACTCCAAAGTTCGGAGAATTTATTCAGATTTCACAGCAGTTATTTGGGAATGAAAAAATCATATTACACACAACTAAACTTTCGCATTTTTTGTGCGTTTACAACAATTCCCGGCCAGCAACTAGTTTGTAGCCCAAAAGCGTCTGTATCGCTACAATGAAAAATTCTCAAAAATGACAATTTACTCCAAAGTTCGGAGAATTTATTCAGATTTTACAGCAGTTATTTGGGAATGACAAAATCATATTTTTTTTTTTTTTTTTTTTTTTATTAATTAGTTGGACATGTTTAGCACACTAAATATGAAATATTCATTATTTAGACTCTTTGAATATCCGAAGATACCATGTCAACTATAAAGGAAGGAGATGAGGAAAATGGAAGGAATGGGGATATAGGGATAACTATTCTAATTTTTTTAAATGATGATGGACATTTGCTTTAAATGCCTGAGGGGAAAATTCATCGGGAAATACAGAGGAAGGCATTGAGTTCCATAATTTGACCACTCTATTAAAATAGTCGTTTTGGAAGGACACAGTTCTACAACGAGGTATTTGGACAGCAAATGGGTGAGATAACTCTGAAGTTCTTGTTCGCCGATTAAATTGCGCACACGATGGAAGGATATTTTGAATTTCCTTAGAGGAGAATTCGCTAAAGTTATATTTATAGTAGATTGACAATTCAGCCACATTTCTTCTGTGCTGGAGTGAATCAAGCTGGTCCGTTAGTTCGGTATTACCAATCAACCGCATTGCTTTTCTCTGTACAGAGTCTAGACATTTTATTGTTGACTGACAAGCACCTCCCCAAACATGACAGCAGTACTCCATACATGGACGAATAAAGGACTTGAAGATTAGCAAAATTTGCTCGGGATTGAAATACTTTTTACATCGACTCAAGAATCCTAATTTTTGCATTGCAGATTTAGCGAGGTTGAACACATGTTTATTCCATTTCAGGTTATTTTGAATATCCACTCCAAGAAGTCTAACTGATTCAACCTCATGCAATTCCTCATGGTTTATTTTAATAGGAAATTTTTATGTCGCTCTATTCGTGAAAGACGGCATAATTTGGTTTTGGTTGGATTAAATGAAACAAGGTTACGATCACCCCATTCCATTATACGCTCCAGATCTTTGTTGATGGAATCAATAAGCAGCTCTCTATCAGTGGTAACTGCAGTATGAGGTCGAAATTTAGGAGATGCATGTGATGCATGTAATGTGCTGTCATCAGCAAAACTATGGATTGGGTGCACTGTGGAAATAAAAATATTACATATAAATAAACCTTTGCATTTTTACTGCAAATACCACAGTTTCCGGCCAACAACGAGTTTGTAGGTTAAAAGCGTCTGTATTGCTACAATGAAAAATTCTCAAAAATGACAGTTTACACCAAAGTTTGGAGAATTTATTCAGATTTCACAGCAGTTTTTCGGGCATGAAACAATCATATTACATACAATTGAACTTCCGCATTTTTATTCTGATTTCACAGCAGTTTTTTGGGAATGAAAAAATCATATTACATATAACTAAACCTTCGCAATTTTTGTGCGTGTACCTCAAATCCCGGCCAGCAACTAGTTTGTAGCCCAAAAACGTCTGTATCGCTACAATGAAAAATTCTCAAAAATGACAATTTACTCCAAAGTTCGGAGAATTTATTCAGATTTCACAGCAGTTATTTAGGAATGTCAAAATCATATTACATATAAATAAACCTTTGCATTTTTACTGCAAATACCACAGTTCCCGGCCAACAACCAGTTTGTAGGTTAAAAGCGTCTGTATTGCTACAATGAAAAATTCTCAAAAATGACAGTGTACGCCAAAGTTTGGAGAATTTATTCATATTTCACAGCAGTTTTTCGGGCATGAAACAATCATATTACATACAATTGAACCTTCGCATTTTGTGTGCATGTACCACAGTTTTCGGCCAGCAACTAGTTTGTAGGCTAAAAGGGTCTGTATCACTACAATGAAAAATTCTCAAAAATGACAATTTACTCCAAAGTTCGGAGAATTCATTCAGATTTCACAGCAGTTTTTTGTGAATGAAAAAATCATATTACATACAACTGAACTTTCGAATTTTGTGTGCGTGTACCACAGTTTCCGTACAGCAACTAGTTTGTAGGCTAAACGCGTCTGTGTCGCTACAATGAAAAATTCTCAAAAATGACAATTTACTCCAAAGTTCGGAGAATTTATTCAGATTTCACAGCAGTTATTTGGGAATGAAAAAATCATATTACACACAACTAAACTTTCGCATTTTTTGTGCGTTTACAACAATTCCCGGCCAACAACTAGTTTGTAGCCCAAAAGCGTCTGTATCGCTACAATGAAAAATTCTCAAAAATGACAATTTACTCCAAAGTTTGGAGAATTTATTCAGATTTCACAGCAGTTTTTCGGGCATGAAACAATCATATTACATACAATTGAACTTCCGCATTTTTTGTGCGTGTACCACAGTTCCCGGCCAGCAACTAGTTTGTAGGCTAAAAGCGTCTGTATCGCTACAATGAAAAATTCTCAAAAATGACAATTTACTCCAAAGTTCGGAGAATTTATTCTGATTTCACAGCAGTTTTTTGGGAATGAAAAAATCATATTACATATAACTGAACCTTCGCAATTTTTGTGCGTGTACCTCAGTTCACGGCCAGCAACTAGTTTGTAGCCCAAAATCGTCTGTATCGCTACATTGAAAAATTCTCAAAAATGACAATTTACTCCAAAGTTCGGAGAATTTATTCAGATTTCACAGCAGTTATTTGGGAATGACAAAATCATATTACATATAAATAAACCTTTGCATTTTTACTGCAAATACCACAGTTCCCGGCCAACAACCAGTTTGTAGGTTAAAAGCGTCTGTATTGCTACAATGAAAAATTCTCAAAAATGACAGTTTACGCCAAAGTTTGTTGAATTTATTCAGATTTCACAGCAGTTTTTCGGGCATGAAACAATCATATTACAAACAATTGAACCTTCGCATTTTGTGTGCGTGTACCACAGTTCCCGGCCAGCAACTAGTTTGTAGGCTAAAAGGGTCTGTATCACTACAATGAAAAATTCTCAAAAATGACAATTTACTCCAAAGTTTGGAGAATTCATTCAGATTTCACAGCAGTTTTTTGTGAATGAAAAAATCATATAACATCCAACTGAACTTTCGAATTTTGTGTGCGTGTACCACAGTTTCCATACAGCAACTAGTTTGTAGGCTAAAAGCGTCTGTATCGCTACAATGAAAAATTCTCAAAAATGACAATTTACTCCAAAGTTCGGAGAATTTATTCAGATTTCACAGCAGTTATTTGGGAATGAAAAAATCATATTACACACAACTAAACTTTCGCATTTTTTGTGCGTGTACCACAATTCCCGGCCAGCAACTAGTTTTCAGCCCAAAAGCGTCTGTATCGCTACAATGAAAAATTCTCAAAAATGACAATTTACTCCAAAGTTCGGAGAATTTATTCTGATTTCACAGCAGTTTCTTGGGCATGGAAAAATCATATTGCATATAACTGAACCTTTGCAATTTTTGTGCGTGTACCTCAATTCCCGGCCAGCAACTAGTTTGTAGCCCAAAAACGTCTGTATCGCTACAATGAAAAATTCTCAAAAATGACAATTTACTCCAAAGTTCGGAGAATTTATTCAGATTTCACAGCAGTTATTTGGGAATGAAAAAATCATATTACATATAAATGAACCTTTGCATTTTTACTGCAGGTACCACAGTTCCCGGCCAGCAACCAGTTTGTAGGTTAAAAGCGTCTGTATTGCTACAATGAAAAATACTCAAAAATGACAGTTTACGCCAAAGTTTGGAGAATTTATTCAGATTTCACAGCAGTTTTTCGGGCATGAAACAATACATACAATTGGACCTTCGCATTTTGTGTGCGTGTATTACAGTTCCCGTCTGGCAACTAGTTTGTAGGCTACAAGCGTCTGTATCGCTACAATGAAAAATTCTCAAAAATGACAATTTACTCCAAAGTTCGGAGAATTTATTCAGATTTCACAGCAGTCATTTGGGCATGAACAAATCATATTACATATAATAAAACCTTCGCCTTTTTTGTGCATGTACCACAGTTCCCGGCCAGCAACTAGTTTGTAGCCCAAAAGCGTCTGTATCGCTCCAATGAAAAATTCTCAAAAATGACAATTTACCCCAAAGTTTGGAGAATTTATTCAGATTTCACAGCAGTTTTTCGGGAATGAAAAAATCATTTTACTTACAATTGAACTTCCGCATTATGTGTGCGTGTACCACAGTTCCCGGCCAGCAACTAGTTTGTAGGCTAAAAGCGTCTGTATCGCTACAATGAAAAATTCTCAAAAGTAACAATTTACTCCAAAGTTCGGAGAATTTATTCAGATTTCACAGCAGTTATTTGGGAATGAAAAAATCATATTACATATAATGAAACTTTTTCATTTTTATCGCAGGTACCACAATTCTCGGCCAGCAGCTAGTTTGTAGCCTAAAAGCGTCTGTGTCGCTGCACTGAAAAATTCTCAAAATTGACAATTCTAGATTTAACTCCAAAGTTCGGAGAATTGATTCTAATTTCGGAGCAGATATTTGGTAATAGAAAAATCAAATAACACATTATTGAACGTTTACCTATTTTTTGCAGGTATTACAGTTCCCGGCCAGCAATTAGTTTTCAATCTACTTGCGTCTATATCGCTACACTGAAAAATTCTCAAAAATGACAATTTACTCCAAAGTTTTGAGAAATAATCTAGATATAACCGCTTTCCGCAGAAATCGGATAATGGAAAAATCAAATTTTATATTCTTGATCCTTTACCCATATTGTGCAGTAACCACAGGGATTCTATTACGGTGATAGAATTCTGGGCTAACTTCACTGACAATTGAATTTAATTAATGAATAAGTAAATAGCATTGTTTCCCAATAAAACCCAAATAAACTATAATGATAGCATAAAATTTTCTAAAATTATTACCACATAAAACTCTCATTGTTTCAATGGATAAAATTACGGGCTAACTTCACTGTCGACTGTCGTGACAGAAAAAAACGGGCTGAGAGTAGCATATAGTAAAAACAAAATTAATTGAATGAGTTGATGTTATTGTTTTGTTGCAGATTTTTAGAGGAATCATTTTATAATAGGTTATTAATAAAAATTAGTTTTAACTGAAAATTGAATTTAATTAATGAATAAGTAAAATAGCATTGTTTCGTAATTAAACTCAAATAAACTATCATGATAGCATAAAGTTTTCTAATATTATTACCATATGAAACTTTCCTTGTTTTACGGGATAGAATTACGGGCTAACTTCACAAAGATCACAACAACATGCGTTCTAAGGATGTTAATGGACGCAAATCTGTTTTTTTTTTGTTCTTTTTTAATTTTTTTTGTTCAATAATGGATAACTAAACCATAAATCCTATCACATATAAAATATGACATAGGCCAATATTTCGTGATAGGATAGAGAAAATAAAAATAAAATAAGAGATAAAAAGCAAATTTGTTTTAAAAATTTGCAGGAACAAAACTAAAATTGGTTTGCCAATAGTCCAGCTAATGGCATAATCCTTGATTATAGGACGCAGTATATTTTTCAATGATTAAAGCTCAGATATATAGTTATATGAAGGCTCGTTTCTTCGAGCAAGCTACAGCGTTCCAGCATCAAGGAATATTCATTTGCTACGACTGAGAGTGCTACCGTTGACTAAATACAGTTCATCCGCCAGCACCCCTAAGATATCACCTTGGCTAGTGATATCTCACTGCTATTGACAGTGGTATGTGATATCTCACGTTAACTCATATGCCAATAGCAGGGACTGGAGTACGCGGGGTTGTCACACCCGTGGATCAAAAAATAGAAAAAAATTAACAAATTAATAAAAACTGATCCCTCCATGCGTCCGGAACATCAAATTCTTTTATACAAACATCAAAACCTTCACTATTTCTAGTCTGATCGTATGCAAAATACAAAACATGCAAAATACAATGAATCTTTCATATGCTGAACCTCTAAATTTGTTTAATATCGTATATTGTTTATGTTTTTTCTGTGCTAAAAAACAATCAGGTTTAGGATATAGAAGGTTTTGACAAACACAATAAAAAATTTCTTTCGATTTGCTGCAGCGCATTCTATTAACTGATATAAATAACTATTATTATTAAAACAAATCATGAACAAAATTAAAGCTTAATAAAAACAACAACAAAAAGTAAAATTTTGATTTTTTTTAAATCCATTATTTTTAATTTAAGGTCGTTTTTCCATATAAAAACGACACAAATGTGTATGATATCCATGACTACATTGATATACACAGCATTACCAAAATTCCTACGCTCAAAATGGATCAACCAGATTATGATGATTTCAGTGCAATTGTTAAAGCTTTTATAGAATGGAGAAAAATATGAATTTTTTATTTTCAGTTTTATGAAGTTTTTTGCTTTAAATTTTTTAGAAATACGTTCTGACTGCTCCAACAAACTTGTCTTTTAAATTTGGGATCAATCAGATAATGGGAAGTTACTGAAAAATAGATCACAAAAGAGTAACTATCACAACTGTCAAAAGTTAAGTTAAATAAAAGTGTGTAAAAATATAACGGTGATAACAGTTACACAAAAACAATTACGAAAAAAAATCATCTCGGAATTAGATATATGTACAAGTATTGTATTATAATTATAACCATAATAACATATCGCCGCGGGATTTATTATTCAATAAATAGCAACAACCAACATTGAGGGATTAGATTAGAAAATATGTATTAGAATATTTCTTTAGTAAGGTGAGTACAGTAATATTCTTTCATTTCTCAATCAAATATACCTACGATACACACTCACGGTACAATTAAAATAAATAAAAAATTGAATTTTTTCTTGAAAATTTTTTTTGTTGTTGGAAATTTATTTTCTAAAGCAATTAAAAATTATTATTTTGGATTTTCGATTTTGAAAATATATTTCTTAAAGTTTGAGAGAGATAATGTTTTTTAGATAAACATTTTTTTAGTTATTAAATAAAAAAAATACTAATAAATTTATTGGGTTGTTTGAAGAAATTCTGATTTATTTTTTTCTCACTAAATAATTAATTATTTTTGTATAATATTGTGTTTGGGCATCAACTTTTCTGTTGTTTTGACTTTGGATATGATAATTATTTATCAGGTTGTGTGTATATAGACATTTATTTATACTCATATACTTATAATAAATTTTTCAATTTACTGCGTGTCGCGACTATCAAATATTTTATTACTTTTAAATAAAAGCGTTAAATGAGTGATCGCGACTCAGATTCCGATTCGCAACAAAATCCACAGAAAGCAACGCGTTCTGGTGTAGTTTTCGGGAAATCAGCTGCATCACAATCATATATACCTTAATCTTACTTAGCGGCTAAAACTCCTACTATGTCGAGTATACAGATACCGCTCTCGGATTATATCGAATCCGATCCGGGCTTATGGTTTCTTCAAATTGAAAATATTTTCGCGACAAGGAACGTGACTGATGATCGTCAGAAATATGCTGCTGTTATAGCAGTTCTCAAGCCTCATGTGTTATCTCTCATACGCAACATATTACTTAACTCTCCAACAACTGATTGGTACAATAAGTTGAAGTCTGAAATAATCAGTCACCTAACACAAACAGAACAGGAGCGAATCGAAAAATCGCTTCGAACCGTAGAAATGGGGAACCAAAAACCCCCAAACTTCTACAATCAGCTACTACAAATAGCTGGTGATTCCTCTGCAATAAATCCAAAGCTCGTTAGAAAGCTTTGGATCGCCCGACTCCCAATTAGTAGTCGTCTCAATTGAGACGACAATTGTCTCAAACCTGTAGTCGTCTCAATTGAGAGTGATGACATTCTGACACTCTTGCCTATCGCGGACAGAGTTTAGGAAGCAGTACGCGATCCCACCACTCCTTCTTGTGGTAAAATTGATCGTTCCTTAATCGATTGGGTTAATCAACCATCGACATCAATAGGAAATGATCAACAACCACAAACTTCGCTTGCGAAGATGGTTGAACAACTAACCACTTCTCTGAATTAAATGAGATCTCGCCTAGATCGTTGGGAAAATACCAACCATCAGGCTAGGAGATCCCAGTCACCCTCTAGAGACTCGTCATTTCGATGAAGCTCTAGATCTAGAGGTAGATCACCTTTGTTCGGTAACCTTTGTTGGTTCCACCAAAAATTCGGACCAAGGGCTAAACGATGCGTAGGAAAATGTTCCTACAAATCATCCAACCCTACTGAAACACCAAATTCTTGAAACTAATAAGTCCCAACGTAAATGCAGCTAACGCTGGGATACAAACTTCAAGCCGTCTGTTCGTTCGGTGCAAAAACACCAAACTTCAATTCCTCATCGACACGGGTGCCGATGTTTCAGTAATCCCATGTCAACCACTTTCAAATTTAGTTCAAGACAAACACAATGTCCTCACAGCTGCTAATGGATCTCAGATCCACACTTAGGGTTTTAAATTATTGAACTTAGATTAAGGTCTCCGCAGAGAATTACGACACTCATTTATCGTAGCGTCAGTTAGTAAACCTATTATAAGTGCTGACTTTCTGACTAAATTTCGTTTAATAGTTGACCTCAAGCGCAAGCGCTTGCTCGATTGAACCACAAACTTAGTAGTGAATACTATTTCGTGTTTATAAAATACGTCATCACTACGTTTGCTTAACGTTCAGGGAATCTATGGAGATATCCTTTCAGATTTCCCTACTCTTACAACACAGGAGCCCAAATTCAATGCCCTAGTCAAACACACCGTGGTACACAAAATTATTACAGTAGGACAACTACCTTTTTCTCGATCTCGGCGACTGGAGGCTACCAAGTTCAGAATAGCCAAAGATGAATTTTCACACATGGCACAGCTACGATTAATTAGACCTTCCTCATCTTGTGTTTCATTTCCACTGTATTTAGTTCCGAAGAATGAGCCAAATGACTGGAGACCGTGCGAAGATTATCGACGTTTGAATGATGTTACCATCCCAGATCGATACCCAATACCACACATACAGAATTTGTCTATGCATCTCAACGGATGCACTATGTTTTCAAAAATCGATCTTGTCCGTGCATACCATAAAATCCCAGTTGCTGCGGAAGACATACACAAAACAGCGATTACAGTCCCTTTTGGTCTCTTCGAATTCCTTAGAATGCCTTATGGTCTGAGAAACGCAGCTCAGACTTTTCAGCGTTTTATGAACGAAGTGGCTAAAGGACTTGACTTCGTTTTTGTGTATATTGACGACGTTTTGGTGGCAAACAAATCCCCTGAGGAACAACAAAAACATTTACGCCTACTTTTCAAAGATTTACTGATTATGATATTAAAATCAAACTTTCTAAGTGCGTGTTTGGTGTACATTCTCTTGATTTTTTAAGCCACGAAATCACAAAAGGTGGAATAAAACCCTAACCAGATCGAATCATGGCCATCCAAGATTTTCCTCAGCCATCATCAGTTCGTAAAGTTCAACGATTCGTGGGTATGGTAAATTATTACCATAGATTTATACCCCACTTAGCCGAACTAATAGCTCCACTTCACGGCAATCTCGCTGAACTAGCCAAGATTAAAAAAAAATCAGCCTTTATCTGGCCTCTCCAATGTTGATCAAGTCAAACCCGCGCTTGCAAACTGCACCCTCTTGGCTCATCCGTTACAAAATTCAAGCTTTTGTATCAAAACGGATGGTTCAGGTGCTGCAGTAGGAGCAGTACTTGAACAATTAAATAAAGGGTGTTGGCAACCCTTAGGATTTTTCTTCACAAAGTTCTCACCTGCAGAGCAAAAATATTCTACTTTTGACCGCGAGTTACTAGCTATTTTTCTTTAGCAATTAAGCATTTTCGTTACTTTATAGAAGGTCGTTTGTTCACAGTGCTCACTGACCACAAACCTCTAGTAACATCAATCGCCTCAAAGACTGAGAAAAGTCCTCGCCAGGCACGTCATTTGGATTTTATTTCCCAGTTCACAACAGATATTCGACACATCTCTGGTACGGATAATGTAGTGGCCGATACACTTTCTCGAACTGAGGAAATGGCTATCAACTTTACTGGACTGGCCGATACAAAACTCAACAATCTTATTCAAAACCCAAAAATTGTAGGATCTAAGTGTAAGTTAGAACCTATCTCAACCAATCATTCTGCAAAAGCGATTTGGTGCGAGACTTCGACTAACATATTACGTCCATATATTCCTGAACCCCTGAGACGATCTATTTTCGATTCGCTACACAATCTCTCTCATCCTGGAACAAGAGCATCGCAAAAATGGTCACAAAACGATACTTCTGGCCGTCAATGAATGTAGACGTTGGCTTTTGGTCTAAGACATGCTTACCATGTCAAAGATCCAAGGTCCACCGTCATACTCATTCCAAATTCGGACAAATACCTGTCCCTACAAAAAGATTTGAGCATAAACACATCGATTTGGTACGTCCTTTATCACCTTCTCATGGATATCGCTATATCCTGACGACCATTGATCGTTTCACCCGATGGCCGGAAGCCATTCCTTTAGAAGATGGAACAGTTGCAAGAGCCTTCGTTACAAATCATATATTTAAATTTGGTGTGCCGTTAAATATAACTTCCGATCGCGGAGCAAATTTCGAATCGAAGTTATTTCAAGAACTGATGAACATCATTGGTTCTCAAAGACTACGGACGACGGCTTACAACTCTAAAGCCAATGGAATAATTGAACGATTCCATAGACAGCTATAATCATCTTTAAAAGCTAATGGAAACACAATCAATTTGAGTGATACACTCACCCATCTTCATGTTAGGCATTCGGACTTCGGTCAAAACTGATCTAGGATGCGTAAAAAGCCTGAAAATCCCTGAAGAGCTATTCATACATTCAAAGGATTCGCATCCAATCGAACCATTAGATTTGGTTGATCATTTAAAACAATGGATGCAATCCTTAATACCAAAAGATACCCGGAAGGATCCTCAAAAGAACATTTACATTCCGAAAGATCTCACGGAATGCGACTTCGTTTTCATCAGGGTGGATAAAGTTAAAACAGGCTTATCTCTACCATATGACTTATGAGGGTCCATATAAAGTCATCAGGCGTTTCCGGAAGAGTTTCATTGTTGAAGTAAGAGGAAAGAACATTTCTATTTCAATTGACAGACGTAAACCAGCTTAAATGACTGACAAAATTGCTAAACAACCAGAATCAAAAAAAGATAGATTTCAGCTTACCTAATTTTTTGTTTCTCGTATTAATCCAAAGTCAAACGAACAATATCAATAAATATTAGTTAATGTATTAGCCTTTTTGTTTTCTCTCTCAATAAAAATGTATCTATATACATTATACATATATTTTATTTTATTTTTCAAAGGAAGGGAGTCCTGTAGGACCTCTTAGTTCTACATTCCTGCCCTAATATTGTTATTAAAATTTTATGTGTGTATGGTAGTGATAGAAGAAAACAATATTGTATCTACTGTTTTTTTTGTATTTTATATTTTTATTTTGCAAAATAATTCAAATCAGATCTCTTAATAAATCGATTGAGATACCATCAATCTGACGCGATCAAATTTGGTTGTAAAATTATATAAAAGTGGTTATAATAAAATAGTGTTTTCTAAAAATTCAAATTGTGTTTTTAATAAAATATAGTTTAAAAACTTATAAAATATACGTCAATACAAACAATATATCAAAATTTCAGATTTTTTAAAAATTAAAAATTTAAAAATCGACAAAAAAATGTACGTTTTCAAAATAATAGCCCATAAATCACTCTGGAAATTCAGTTAGTAAAAGTGTTCAACTTCAAAGATCCGTAACGTATTTAACAGAAATAATGGGAATGATATGTGATAAAGTGGATGATTACGCTAAAGGATTTATAAAACAAGTGATAAATTTACAATGTTAAAAGTGGTTACAAGTGCTGAAGTCCTTGACAAATATGAAGAAGCCGCAACAAAATTTTTTATGGATGAAAATGAAACTGATAATGATTTTAAATTATGTGGCCAAATTACTCAATATTGTAGTCAATCGGCAACGTAGATTATTTTTTTTTTTTTTTTAAGAAAATGTGTTGTGTAATAGGGTTTAGAATATGTGTCACAACAACACATAAATACCTTTTAAGACCTAGGTCTAGACCTGGGTCCCACAACAACTGGCGTTCTGAGGTGTAGATTAACGCTTTTTTTAAACATCTGTGGGTTGAAGCCACCTGAGACTAAGTGTTCCGGCAAACTATTCCATTTGTACACAGTTCGGACAAAGAAGTCTCTCTGCGATCTGCCAGTATGACAGCGCGGGATCTTTACCGTTTCACTGGTTGCGGCAGCCGATTGCCGAGTGGAACGGGAGTAAGAATAAGTTTGAGGCATGATGCCGCTGATTTCATCTGAGCACTGCTGATGACGATATTTGTAAAAAACAACGAGGTCAGCAACAGTGCGACGATGTTGTAGGGAATCAAGTTTTGATGTCAAAGTTCGATCACCTACAATTCGTATAGCTCGCTTTTGAACAGAGTCCAAGAGGGCCAAGATGGAAACAGAGGTAGCACCCCAAACTTGACAGCAGTACTCCATACAGGGACGAATATAGGACTTATAAACATGGAGCAATTGGTATGGAGTGAAAAATTTTTTGCATCTATTTAGGAGGCCGAGTTTTTTAGACGCGCTTTTTGCCATCGCCATTACATGATCGTTCCAGAGTAGGTCATTTGAAACTGTGACACCCAATAAACGAATGTTTTTACATTCACCTATTGGTTCATCACACATACTAAATAAAATATCTTTGGGGAACTCGGTCTTTAATCTGGAAACAATCAACAGCTGTGTTTTGGTGGAGTTGAAATTGACAAGGTTTTGGTCACCCCAGTCGGCGACTTTATTCAGGTCTTTGTTCACGTTTATGGCAGCGTCTCTCCGGGCAGGATTAATTCGTTCGTGCATTTTACCTTTTGAAGGAAGGGGCTCGAACGACTTGTGCAGAGTACTATCATCTGCAAAACTATTTATTGGGTTGCTGGTGATTTTCAACAATTCGTTGATATAAATCAAAAATAGGGTTGGGGACAATACTGAGCCTTGGGGTACACCAGCGTTAATTAGTTTAGACTCAGAAGAATATCCGTCTAAGGTTACCGAAATGTATCGGTCGGATAGAAAATTTTGAATCAGCTTCACAACATTGGGATGAAAACCGTACGCAACGAGCTTGTTGATTAAGTTGGCATGCCAGACTCGATCGAATGCCTTGGAGATGTCTAAAGCGATAACGTATGTTTCACCACCTTTATCAAGTATGCTGTTCCAACAATGCGCTACATAGTTTAATAGATCGGTAGTTGATCTTTTGTTTCGAAAACCGTATTGGCTGTCGGATATTAAATGATTTTCTTCCAGAAATTTTGAAATATGTGTATTAATATAATGCTCATAGACTTTGGATAGGACTGATAGTAAAGCTATTGGCCTATAATTTGAGATATCGGATTTTGGTCCCTTTTTGGGGACGGGCTGGACATTTGCCAACTTCCAGCACGAGGGAAATATACCAGATTTGTAGGATTGGTAGAATATTTTAGTTATAGTTGGTGCAAGTTCTTTGGAAAAGGTTTTTAAAATAATGGGTGGAATATTGTCCATTCCTGATGCTTTGTTGATGTTTAACCCCTTTAAAAGTTTAGCGACTATTTTGGGTTTGAAGTGAAGTTCATTCATATTAACTCCTGAAGACTGGATTTGGGGTATTTCTTTAGGAGTTTCCAAAACAGTGGAGTTCAGAGCAAAGCGTTCAGCGAACAAGTTAGCTTTTCTTGCGGGATCATTGACGATTAAATCACCATCAATAATAGGGGGAATAGAAAATTTTGTACCAGAATTTAAAGAATTAATGGCACTGTAGAAACTCTTGTCAGAAACAGACATAGACGTAAGTTTTGAGGCTTTCGCTCTGTCAATTTCGGACTTTTCGTTTGAGATAATCTGATTAGATATTTTGTTGGCCTTTAGATATTGGGATCGATTAGTGGGAGTTTTGTTATGAATCCAAATATTAAATGATCTACGTTTGTTTCTAAGTGCCGTTTTGGCAGCTTTCGAATACAAGTATTTTTGTTTGGGTTTTACTATGGAGAAAGGGACAAATTTATTGATAGCAAATTGGATGGTTTCTGTAAAGTTTTGAGCAGAAACATTTACATTGTCAGTGTAAAAACAAAGACGGTCGAAAGGGAAACCATGGAAAAAATTTTGAATACCACTCTTATCCATTTTTGAGTAGTGAAATATTTTACGGGGTTTGGGAGCTGTAGTTTTAAGTAAATCAGTTTTGATAACTGATGAGATTAAATAATGATCAGAATTTCCAATACTACCTTTCGCAACATCGACACTCGTAATATCTGGCATTGTGGTAAGATAGAGATCTAGTAGAAAACTATTATCACCGCCATTACGGGGAGTGAAAGTCGGGCTTTTAACAATTTGGAATAGGCCCTGAGACGCGGCAAAAATTTCTGCCAGTTTTCCACTATTGTCAACATCGTCGGTCGATTTGGAGAATTCCAACCATGATTTGTTGTGGACGTTGAAGTCACCGGTAACGATAACGTAGATTATAATTTAGAACAAGTGAATTTAGAACAAGTGAAACAACAAATTACAGCGGATTAATATTCAACATTTAATAATGTAAGCTTATGTATTTTAATTTATATAATTTTAGTTAATTTATTTTTGTTCTGTTAAATTATTTTGGTCATGTATTTTTTTATTACATAGTTTATATATATTTCTGTGATAAAATAAGAGATTCCCCAGGCATGATTCAGATACATTTTTTTTATAAAAATTCAATCTCTGCAAGAACAACCTGTAATTCTTAACCCAAAACTGTTGTATGCAATACTATAAAAACCCTTATAAGAATTTACAAATGTATAATAAAAATGACTTTGAATAGAATCAGAAAAGAGAAATTTTTTAGTTTGAAGCAAGAAGCAAGCTAGTTTCATTATATTATCCACTTGGACTCTGTTATACAATACCCAATCTACAGGAAAGGTTCACCCGAACGATAAGATACATATGGACTAAAGAGGATTTTGGTAAAAGCAGAATGCAAACAGCAAATGGGTCAGAAGATAATCACCACAAAAACCTATCTGGGTTGAACAGGATAAAAAAGTAGATTTTATCAATTTGAATAATTGTCGGGCTTTAGTTTTATTATTAATTTAAGTAAAGCAAAGTAGAAGGATGTGCTAATCTTAGTAAGCATAGGGAGATTTTGCCATGGCGGCTCATCTCTCCGGAGAAACTGGGTGGTGATGCAGGCAAGCGTTGTTTGTTTTTTTACTCTAAATATTTACTTTTTTTTGCTATGTCGACTTCTGAATTACCTGCGACTGCCGCATGATCATTGTATTGTTACAATTACCCAGTTTGTTTAACCTGCCGCCTCAGACAGTTAACAAGTATTTTGGATGTGATGGTGTATGAGCTTAATTAGTGCCTTAACGGATACTTTGCTGTCATTCTTCTTATTCCGATAATTTTTTCTCAAGCTAAAGTCTGCGCATCTTTCGATTGCACATATGTCATCCAGGAAGATGGTGATGTAGGTGCGTAGGTGCGATATACCTCAAAATATCATAATTCTAGGTCCAAATACGGTGACGCCAACATCTACCTCGGTTATTGAACCATCCGCCTACCATACGGCAACATCGTTACACTGATCATTCCGTCTTTAGGACTAGAACAAGAGATTCCCTCTTAAAAATTGCTCTCGATGTTTAAACTTGATGATCTTGAACTTTTCCATAACTCTCTATGCTGAATCTCACGATGGGTTTCCCGGCTCTGCTTTTAATCTGCAAATTAAGTGAAACCATATTACTCTTACTTTAGGAAAGCAGGGATGCATTTCTGTATTTTATCCGCAGAGTTATTGTATACCATTAGATCTCGAATAACTTTCTTCACCACTGCTTCCATATCCATCCACAGAAGTTTGGTTAAACTAGACTCTAGAAATACTTCCAGATATTTGTTATACTGTCCGAATTCAATTCTGGCACTCCTCGTGATGATGGGTGTCATTCTAAGATCTTTTTCTTGGTGAGCGATACCAACGTGGTTTTACTCAGACTTAGTTTTAGTCCCACAAAGGTAAACCATGTGTCTATCAGATTAAGTTCATCTTAACAAAGGTACAAAAAGTTTCCCCGAACTTACATTTGGGGATAATGCCAATGTTTACCGCGTACCCAATACAATTGATTCCTTTGTTACTTAAGACAACCAAAAGCTCGTCCACCATTAGACTACACAGGGGTGATATGACTCCACCAGGGTGCACGTAGTGGTGCCAAGGCTGATTTATCAATCACCAGCCTTAGTTTTGCCTATCTTAGTTCTCAGCATCTCACAAACCCTGTTTGTTGTGGTGTTATCAACATTTTTCTCGAAGACTCCTTCAATGTTCAGAAGAACACAGATCCACCGCCTCCTCTAGTTTTCTAGCTGACTTGAACAGTTCCGTTTCCGTTGATCTCCTCTTGTGTGCGCGTGTTGACTATCCTGCAATGACGATCTTACCAGTTAGTTTGTGTATGGCTCGTATGAGACTACGATCACCTTTTCCATCGTTTTTAACATAAAAGATGTTAAACTGATGGGTCTATGAGACTTCAGTTGGATGAAATTTTCTCCTATATTGGAATTAATTTATCGATTTAGTTTTGGAATATTCCCAAGTACCAGACTGCTTCTCATGATTCGCAGAAGGTGCGGTAACAGCCCCTTTTTCTTAATTTGCAAGAGAACTGCGACTATACTGTCCAGCCCTGATGATTTGTATGGATGAAAAAGGTCTATGGTTAGGTTTGCATAGTACGGTCATTTGTAAATACTGAGGTATAGTATAAAGTAAGGTAGAGTAAACTGTATAGACGAAGGAGAAGGAGTTGCAAGCCATCAACAAGCTTTTTACCGCTATAGATGTATCGGTTATTCAGTTTTTTCAAATAGACTAATAGTTCGTCTTTTCACCCTTCCACGATTTGCTGGCATCTGTTGAATAATACTGTTTTAGCCGCCAGGACTAACAGTTTTATAAAAACAGCATAAAATGTTGTGTAATAATTTAACACATGCATGCAGGATTTTAAAAAAATCAATTACGTTTGCTAATTAGTTTCATAATTTAAATGAATAATATTATAACAAACATATCACTACTCAAAATAATTGAACTAATTCCACAAAAAACGTTTTCGATGTTTATTTAACACAAAAAAATATTCATTAATGGTAGTTTTAATTAACGCAATCTACATTAACTAAAACAAAAAATATTAAAATATTAAAATAAAATAAATTAGTGTTTTATCCTGGTAATTAAATATATTTCCAATTAAATCGTTAAACAATTTTTTTTAATTAGTTTTATTTTAACATTATTTTAAAATTACAGCCTTTTTTAATCGAATTTCAGAAAATTTAATTCATAGTAATTTTGAGAAAATTTAATAATTTGACGATGATAAATCATTAATATATCACATGGTTTTGTGGATGGCTTTTTGTTTTAAGAAACGACTTTGTGTAAATACGTATGAAGATATCAGTTTTGTTAATTTGAAAGTTTTTGTTAATTTTTGGATCTACGTGTATGACAATTTTCAAGTTCGCGTGAGATATAACATACCACTGGGTATCACATACCAATTACTCCGCCTAAAAGGATCAGTTTTTGGTTGATTTGTAAATTTTTTTATCTACGGGTGTGACAACTCCGAGTATTCCAGTTCGTGCTATTGAAATACGAGTTAACGTGATATATCACATATCACTGGCAATAGCAGTAAGATATCACTAGCAAAAGTGCAGTACTAGGGGTACTGGCAAATGAACTCTATTTAGTCAACTGTAGCATCCTCAATCTTAGCTATGGAGTATTCCTTAACGATGGCACGTTATTCCTTGCTCAAAAAATCGATCCTCCATAAAACTCTTTAATGGGCTTTTATTATTGAGGAAACATGATCAAGGAATGCCACTAGCTGCATTATTGGCAACCCCGTTTATAAAGTTCTGTTCGTACATGTTTTTAAAACAAATGTTTTTATTTGTTTTTATCTATCCTATCATGAAACTTGTCATATTTTATATGTGATAGGATTTGCTGTTTAGTTATTCTTTCTTTAAAAAAACAATATAAAAAACAAAAAAACATTAACTTGCGTCCATAAAACCCTTAGAACGCATGTTGTGTGACCTTGGTCTTAAAAAATGTTTATGTGTTGTTATCACACATATTGTAATTCCTAATACACAACACATTTTCTTAAAAAAAAGATATTTCTGACCTATTACAGTAAATTTTCTTAATTTGTTTTAACAAAACAAGCCATATTCTAGAAAATAAAAATATGTAAACTCATAAAAAGCAACTTTTTCATAACACATGTTCGACCACAAAAAAATTTACTTCTCAAACGGGATTTTTAGTGACGCAATCGATTCAAAATCTTAAACGCCAATTTATTTAATAGTTGAGTGTTGCCTTGACGATGATGTCATCTAGATTCTAGACGAACAAGACATTTTTCCCAAACGCATTGCAATCCTTTACCATTTTGTACCTGTATCACTACAATCTTTTACCATGTTGGCTATACAATTTTCTATAGGGTTAAAAATTATTATTATTATTGAGGTAGGTTTTGTGTTTTCATGTCGATATGTACGTAGTATACTAAATTGAAATAAGATAATCCGTTGTTTGTTTTGAGGCATAAGATACTATGGCATAAAATTAAAATAAAAAAATTGGATTCTGTTAGAAGATAAAATGAGCAGTAAGTGTTTGATTTCCTGGACACCAGTTTATTTAAAACATTGAAAATTTCAGTTCTCATACAATTTTTTGAATCTCTATAAGTATGGTTCTTGTAAAGTTTCAAAAAATGTTGCATTAATTAGGGTTTGTAGCCGCATTTTGAATAATATCTATAAATAAACCGCCACAAAACTTTAAATAGTATACATTTTTTAAACTATACACTTTATGCATATTTAACGCAGACTTTATAAAGTTGTGACTCAAAAAATTATTTTTCAACACGTATGGCCTGAGATAAAGATAAAAAAATTTATGCGATCATCAAATCGTAAATTATTTATGTTGTCTTCCACCAATTCATTCCATTTTCCAAACGAACAAAAAATTGTAAAAATGTAATAAAATCTGTAAAAATACAGAAAATGTAATAAAATCATAAAATTTTATTTGAATCGATAAGAAAAGGCCAAAACTACTCACCAAATTTTCATTCAATAACTTTCGAACAGTAAAATTCTATGCTTATTGTATTGAATGTATACAAAATAACAATAACAATCATAATGAAAATGGCATTAAATAAGCTATAACGCTTTGATGGACGAATAAATTTGTAAAACGAAAGACAGTGGCTACCAAAGTTGGTAACAAAAATGTTGAATTTTATAATATACTGATGTATGTACAAAACAAAGACGATGTAGTGAAAACTGTTCTACGTTTTGCGAAATGTTACAGTAATAAACTTACAGTATACGTATACCATAACTTTTAAAAAGCTGCTATATTTTTTCATATTTTGTTGTTAAAAACAAAATATATATAGATATTATATTAGATTTTATGGTTACTTCACTATAAAAATTAATAGAAGATGAAAATCGGTGCATATTCCATAGAAGGCTTAAAGTATTTTGAGGCTCTGTTGTATTGTACTACGCGATCATATGATGTTTTTATAATCGTTCTGAAGCTGATATGAGTGAAACTTGAGATGGTATTTTATTTTTATTTCCGTCTGTATTAAAACACAACAGTGTCACAGAACACAATGTACCATTATAATCTTAACATAAAATGTATCTTAAATATTATCAATATACATAATTTGAATTGAATTCTGCATTATACAAAGCCATACTCTTCAAAATCTTTGAAAACCAAAGTGTTATATCCTCAACCGAAAACGATTGTTTTATGATTTTTGATATGAGTGGTTTTATGTATAGACTGGTATTTTTATGTAACTATATAAAACCATTTTCATAACTCTGAAAATTTCAAAACTATTTAATTAAATTTTCCTACTAAATCTATCCTCAAAACACTGCAACAAAAAAAAATTGCATATTTATTTCTTTTCATTGAAAAATCGTTCTCAAACATTCATACAAATTTTGCTCACCACAAACCTATAGGAGTTATTTTGAATTTACCAAGAAAATATTGGAACGTATATAGTTAGACTGCAAATGAAATTTATTCAAAATCACGAACGATTTAATTTTATATATGAAAATATAATTGCACTTGAAAATTTGTTTGTGATAAAAAAATTTTATAAGTATCATTATTTTAAGTTAATTTTATTACATATTTATAATAATAAATTTGGTTAACCGTAAGTCGTGATGTGTAAAGCCGCAATTAGACTATTGCAGAACTCTGCAATATTTCTGCAATAGTCGTGCAATGGTAGTGTGTAAAATATTAATTGCAGAAAAGTTTGGCAATGAACTCATTGCAAAACATTGCAATGAGTCAATGCAATGTTTTACAATGAGTTCATTGCCAAACTTTTCTGCAATGAATATTTTACAATATTTCATTGCAGAAATATTGCAGAGTTCTGCAATAGTCTAATTGCGGCTTAAGCTTATTCAAATGTTTTGCACTTAATTGTTATTAGAAACGTTGGGCTTAAATAAAAATTGGTTTTCAGCAGCTTAATTTTTTGTGACGAAGAAATTTTTCAACGCCAGGATCATTGTTCTGCAATGTTCACCAAGAACACAGCTCCAACGTTGATTTCAAAATTAATATGATGAGTCGGTCTAAAAATACAACAATAAATATAATAAAGATTTAATCTCTATGTGGAATACTTATCGTTTTCAAAATATTTTTAATGGTTGTTGATCTAAAGTTGCTACTGCTGTTGTATACATTTGTTTTATCTATAATTATAAATAAAATAATAGCTATTTATGTATTAAGGGCATAAAGTATGTCTTTTCCGCTTGAGAGTGAAACTGTTGCTCGAGGCGTTAGCCGAGACAAATAATCACTCGAAAGCAAAAAAGATACTTTATGCCCGAATTGCATACAAGATTTTTTGTACGAGTAAGATTCTGTATTATTTGCATAAATATAAATATGTATATATATTTACACAAAATAGTAAAACATTTTTTAGAAAATTATTTTATCCAAGTAGTTTTTCGAAATAATAGTAATAAAAATAACTTTATGTTTTGTTGATTTATTATAAGTAGTTTAGACCTTAGTTACCGAAATAATAATAACATTCTTAATTCCCTAGGGAATTATAAGAGGGAGTTATGGATTCATATTAGACCTAGTTTTCATTATAAATTTTTGTTTTGTTTATTTATAAGCAACATTATAAAGCCATAGTAATGAATAATAATACATCAGCAATACAATTTGAAATGAAAAATAACTAACTTGATCAATTAAAACGAAAAATCATGCTATCAATTATGTACTTGAGAAAAATAAATGTTTTAGTTTAATAAATGTTTTAGGTAGTAAAACATAAAATTATTTATGTCAATTACCTTGAAAAACTTACTAACCCTCGGGCCGGAGGCCGTCGGGTAGTAAACGTTTCCCTAGGTAATGAACATCCTTATAATTTCCTTTATACCTAAATAACTATTAGGCATTGTTATAACAGGCGAATACAATAATAACATTATTTTACACTTGTAAAAATGCGATATATAATTGTTTATTTTTTACACAGTCAAATTTAGATATGTCGTTTTGTAAGTTTTTAGTAGATGAATTTGACAATATGAATAGTGAAAATAGTTCATATATTTTCTCTAAAAACTTTTACAGATATTACAGATATTTTTTTTATCGACTGGAAGTCATCGTTTAAAGTAAAAATTTAAAAAATTGTAGGTAAAGTTTCAATTAAAAACAAATATAAATAAATTTTTTAATAAAATTTATTTATTTATTTAATAAAATTTTTTTTATGTTTTTTTTTGCGGAAAGAACTCAGAGAATATATTTTATATCTGACAGTTAATTATCGGAGGAAAAAATTATACGATATATCTGATACAAATTTTATTTTATCGCTCCGATTTCTCAGATATAGGAAAAAAACACACTCATTATTAGTTTAATTAATTAATTACACACAACTGATATAATGATTAGTTTCGATTCGATTCGATCAAAATATTCAAAATATTCAATCCCTTCAAAATACTGCAATATTGACAGAAATAAACACAGCAACAGAAACAGTAAATCAAATTCAATCTCAAATATTCAATTATTTATTCAACCCTTTAAATAACCACCACCTATAGGCGACCACCGAAACTTATTTACTTTCAGTCCTAGTGACGGAAAACATTTTCAGTCACTACTTAGAAAAAGTTTCCCTTTCACATAGGTTTTACTATATATTAAAATAACATTTTTGTAGCTTGAAGTAGAAAAAATATTTTTAATTGGGTATATATAATCTATCTCTAAGCAGCCAGCTCAAACAAAATTTCATACCACATACATATTTTAAATTTTTGTTTTTCATTTTTTCGAAAACGACGGGGCTAACTTCTAATCAAAAAATCGTTCTTGCGTACCAAATTTTTGCATTGGTAGTATGGAATTTTTTTTGAGTAGCACAACTAGCACAACAATAGAACAATACACCACAGCCTTTGTTTTTGTTTTTTTTGCCAAATGGCAGGGCTAACTTCTGCTTAGCCTTCTGTTCGAATGCGTTCTGCTCGAATAATCGTTTTAGACTGTCGTTATTTATTTATTGGTGATATGGAATTTTTCTTGAGTAGCACATCCAGCACAACTATGGTACAATACAGCACAACATCCTTTTTTATGTTCTGTTAAATGGCTGGGCTAACTTCTACTCGAAAAATCGTTTAAGCGTGTTTAAATTTTTCCGTTGGTGGGTACGAATTTGTTTTGGAGTAGTACAACTCGCACAACTTTAACACAATACAGCACTCAATTTGTTTTTTTTTGCCAAAATGGCGGGGCTAACTTTTATTTGAAGAAATGATGTTAACGTTATAAAATTTTTCTGTTAGGAATACGAAATTTTTGTCTGAGTAGCACAACCAGCACAACTGAGGCACAATACAGTACAACCTTGGTTTTTTATTTTTTTATAAGTGGCGGGGCTAACTTCTGCTTGAAAAATCGGTTTAGTCTGCTAACTTTTATTCATTGCTTATATGCAATTCTTTCTGAGTAGCACAACCAGCACAACTACAGTACAATACATAACAACCTTTGTTTTTCATTTTTTTTTTTCAAAATGGCGGGGCTAACTTCTGCTTAATCTTCTGCTCGAATGTTTTCTGCTCGAAAATATCCTTCTGCCAGAAAAATCATTTTAGCGTGCCAACTTTTTTTCATTGTTGATATGGGATTCTTTTTGAGTGGCACATCCAGCAAAACTGTAGCACAATACAGCACAGCCTTTCTTCTTTGATTTTTGCAACTTTTATTCGAAAAATGGTTTTAGTGTGGTTTAAATTATTCTGTTGGTGATACGATATTTTTTCAGTAGCACAACCAGCACAACTATAACACAATTAGTGATTACAAATTACCCGGTTACTCGATTCGTATTTTCCAAATTACCCGGATTACCCGGATAACCCGGGTAGTTATAAAAAAATAAAACGATGAAAAACGATAAAAAAAACCTCACAGAAGTAAACTAAAAATTAATCATTTTTTAATTGTAAAGTAATATTTCAAAAATATTACGGCATTTAGGGTAGCTGTACTCATCCGATTTCGTACTTTTTTTTTTAAAATGCCTGCAATAGAAAAAACCCGCCCCGATAAATTGGATGTTGGCTTCACGGTCAATAACGATTGATTTAAATTTTCTATCATTTTTTTCGGTTTCCTTTATTTACATACAACATCTTCAGCTCTTTATCAACTGTAGTACCACTGTTATCTATAGTAGATCTTGTGTAGACAGCAATACATTTTTGTAGTTGTAAATTTTCAATATTATAATTAGCCGCATCATTATCCGATCTAATTTTTCATTGCTGACGTATTTCCCCATTTAGTTGAAATTATTCGTGCGCATCTAACTACGTGGCACCGAGATTTATCTGATGACATTTTCTTGAACTGGTCCCAAACTTTCGATGACATTTCGATGACACTTATTTTAATTATTAGCTTAAATCTTAAATAAAAACATATCGTCGCCTTAATAATGAAACAACGTATGCTATTTATACGTTGTTTTTATATTATAGGTGTGCTGCATTCCCCATAAGGGTATCTTTGAATTGGCGTTTTTACATTTTCGAATTATTTTATGACTGGGGGTAAGAATTAATAAATTATAAATTAACATCCATGCAAATGCATGCGCACATCAAACTTTAAACTCAAATATCTCGAAACTATACTTTTGCGTATACGTCGTTTCATTATTAAAGCGACGATATCATAATATATTTGCCGTTTCTATTTTAAACTAAATATAAAAAAATAACCAATGAAGATCCTTAATTTTTTATGACTTAATATTAATTTTAATAAAAACTAAAATTCCATAAATTTTGTTATGTGTTCTTCGTCGTTTTTCTGTTGTTTTCGTAATTCTAACAATAATAATTAACTAGAGGGCAGTTTAATGTTTACGGATGTGGTTGGTTTAATGTTTATGGCCATATTGCAATTTGTATGGTTAGAATAGAATCATTTGTCAATAACTAGCATAAAGAATAATTCAAATTTGCAAAAAGAGAATGAGCTGAATTTTATTTTGTAAATTTTATTGAGAAAAAAACTGGACCTTTTGTTGTTCGGGTATTCGACCAAAATATCCGGATACTAAATACCCGAAAAATCTTCCTAAATACCCGGGTATTCGGATACCCGGGTATCCGGGTACCCGGATACCAAGATTGCAAACACTAAACACAATACAGCACTTCTTTTGTTTTTGATTTCTTCCAAAATGGCGGAGCTAACTTCCATTCGAAAAAAATGATGCTCACTTTGTAAAAAAATTCTGTTAGGGTTACGAAATTTTTGTCTAAGTAGCACAACCAGCACAACTCGAGCACAATACAGCACAACCTTTGGTTTTCATTTTTTTTCAAAATGGCGGGGCTAACTTCTGCTCGAACAGTTGTTTTAGCGTGCCAGCTTTTTTTCATTGATAATATGGAACTATTTCTGAGTAGCACAACCATCACAATACAGTACAACCTTTGCTTTTAATTTTTTTCAAAATGGCGGGACTAACTTCAACTTGAAAAATCGTTTTAGCGTGTTTAAATTATTCTGCTGGTGTTACAAATTTGTTCTTGAATAGCACAACTAGCACAACTCTAACACCGTACAGCAGACCCTTTGTTTTTCTTTTTTTCCAAAATGGCAGGGCTAACTTTTACTCGAAAAAATGATTTTAGTGTTATAAAATTTTTCCACTGGGGATATGAAATTTTTTTCTAAATAGCACAACTCGAGGACAATACAGGACAATCTTTGTTTTTCAGGTATTTCAAAATGGCGGGGCTAACTTCTGCTCGAAAAATTGTTTCAGCGTGCCAACTTTTTTCCATTGGTGATATGGCATTCTTTCTGAGTAGCACACCAGCACAACTGTAGCACAATACAGCACAATCTTTGTTTTTAATTTTCTTAAAAATGGCAGGGCTGAGTTAGGTGACATAATACTTAGGTCTTTCAGACCGAAGTAATTTATCAAAGACACAATTGTGTCTTTGATAAATTTGCCTTTTAATTTATTTACCATTATTTGGGTGGCTGATAAATATACATGGGATCTTGATGAAACTTTGACTTATGATCCGGGTTCACTTGAAAATAAAAGATCTGGATTAATTTCAATATTGGACAAAATAGCGTGGGGTCTCCCGTGCACCTTTAATTTTGAATCTTCAATAACTTGTAATTTTGAATTTCATATCGTAATGAATGTTGGTATATAAGATTTAAGTTCTGTTTCCAATACTTCTGCATACCGATTTCCGGTTTGTCATTTCCGGTTTTTTCGATTAAAAACTTTTATGACTACATTGTTTTTAGTTTTGGGCAGCGATGTATATTAAACATAAAACTCTATGTTAAAGTACAAGTATTTTTTATCTCTTTTTTGAAATTTATTACATAACTAGCACGAAACATTAATATGTTGCCGGAAAATTATAACAGATCATAAATTAATATACTGTAGTGAAAATATGATACAATTAGCAAACTACTCAAAAAGCGTTGCGAAAAAATATTACAAAATCAAAAATTCATATTTCTCTCAAAATTCTAAAAATTATAATAAAATCAAAAATTGAAACTTTTTTTCAAAATTCTAAAAATATTCCAAAAATTAATACAAAATCAAAGATAAAACTTTTCTCAAAAATTCTAAAAATATTGCAAAACTTAAACAGAATGAAAAATTGAAACTTTTTTCAAAATTCCAAAAATATTCCAAAAATTAGAATAAAATCAGATATTTAAATTTTTTCTAAATTCTAATAATATTCTATAATATTAATAATAATATTATTATTAATATCAAAAAAAGTCTTTTATTTTTTTCCATAATTGGGTAAAAAAAATAAATGAAAATCTTTCTTTTGACTCACTTGACAACATTTTTTTGACAAACTTATAATGCCATAATTCTCAATAATAATAAAATAAAATTCATATCAAATAAATAATTAATTTTATTTTTTTCAAAAACATTGGGTAAAAAAATAAATAAAAATCTTTCTTTTGACACACTTGACAACGTTTTTTTGACAAACTTATAATGCAATAATCTAGAATTTGGTCTCACATACCAATCCCGACCATCAAGATTTCTCCAAAATTCAATGTTGCTACTAGTAATCACTTAAAATAAAAGTTTTTTAAGCAAAAACGATGCATATTTCCTTGTTTTGATACACTTGACGATTTTTTTGACACACTTTCGGTACAGTTATCGAACACATCGTCCTTTCGGCTTTTGAGTAAACCTATTTTTAGAAGAAAAAAAATTTTGAAATCCGCCCATAGCGGTTTTCTAGATTTCGTAGGTTGTGAAAGCCGGACAGCCGGACGGCCGACAGACAGACAGACATTTTTTTTTGCTTTTTTAGAATCAGTAGGTCCTAAAACGTCGAGAAATACCAAAAATGTGGGGGTAAGAATTTCACTTTTAGCTCATAAATGTAATACTTAGGTCTTTCAGACCGAAGTAAAAGATTAAAATTAAATATAATATAATTTAACTTATAGTTCATTAAGTGTTTAAAATTGTTTAATTAATTAGCAGAAAGTTCTTGCCTTAAAATAAAAATGTGTTACATACACGTGCTACTTGTTTATTGTTGTGTGGTGTGTGGGTTCCTCCATGTGTGAAGCATTTTTACCAAAGCACGGTCGGTATGTTTTGCAATTAGAGTAATATAATGTTGTTCAATTTGCAGTGCAAATTTTGCATTCAATTTGCAACTTGCATTCATCGCATCATTTATTGAAACATTCTTCGTTGAATTTTTTATTACTAATTATTTGCTGATTTATTTTTATTACAACATTCAATGATAACAATTCTTCGTGATATTACATATTAACTTGCTGATTTCTTCGAACTACATCATTCATCGCATTAATTATTGAAACATTCTTCGTTGCATTTTTTATTCATATATGATTGCTGACCTCATCGAATTCGTCACATAATTTATTGAGACCTTCTTCGTTGTATTTTTTATTACTAATTATTTGCTGATTTATTTGTATTACAACATACATCGTGACATTTATTGATAACAATTCTTCGTGATATTAGCTTTTACTAATTATTTGCTGATTTCTTCGACTTGCAACATACATCGTATCATTTATTGATAACAATTCTTCGTGAATCGTGATATTATTTATTGTTTGCTGATTTCTTCGAATTAATTGAGACTAGACATCGCGTGAATGTCTCTGAATACATAAGCAAACTGCACACTTGAAAAAGTAACTGCAATATTTAAAGCAAGTCTTGATATAGGAGCTATGCGTTGCAGGTTATTATTGAATTGTAAAGTAAATGTTGCATTAAACCTAATTTCAATGCATTTCTATAAAATTTAAAACAACTCTTGCATCATAATTTATTTATATAGAACAGCTAGAAGTTGTAATGCACCTTGCTACAATTTAATACATTAAAAATTTAATTAAAGTTCAAAATTCACTAGAGTATTATCCATTTTAGAAATATAAAGTTAAAATCGTTTCATGTATGTTTTAGTTATCGCTTCTCAGCTGAAAGTCTATAATAATAGTGATTAAGGTGGTATGTATGTTTTAATTTTTTTCCGTTGTAATTTTTTTATTTTAATTTGGTTAATTTAGGCAGGTGCGTAATAAGCAAAGTATCTCGAAATTATGATGTAATTTGTATTAAAATGTCATACTAAAAAAAATGTTGCGTGTAATTTATTTAATGCAAATAACAGACATTTTTAAACAACAAGCTTTATATTTTGCTCCAAGTACTCTGTTAAATATGGATGCAAAGAGCATTAGTTTAACTTTATATAGCAAGCGTTGTATTGTTTTGTAATGGAAACTTCCGTAAGAACCTATATGTGTACCAATTTGCATTACATATTCAATTTTTTTTTAACTGTGTGTTATTCGTTGATCCGCCAAACTTGGTTGATGTGGCATCATCGTTTTAAATTATTATGGCAAGAATAAATACAGTCCACTAGTTTTTTCGGAGCAGTCGCCGCATCATTGGTCCTCCAAGCCGGATTTGCGAACTTCAGATCGTCAATATTGGATTTTGGATTGGTATATTGTCATAGTATATTAAGGTACAGGTTAGTTAGTCATAATTAATTTTTAAGAATTGTCATTTTTTTTGCATTGTCAAATTTTATATAAATTTAGTGTTAAGCATGTGTCTACGGTAACTATTCCACGTTCATTTGCTGCTAATTATATTTTATTATCAGTTCCAAAACAAATTTGTTGTCTTCGTTAATATTTTAAAAAATCGTCATTCATTTCGTCGTAATTTAATGGAAATTGAGTTCCAAAGTAAATTTGTTGTCTTCGTTAATGTTTTAAAAAATGGTTATTCATTTCGTCGTACTTAGAGATTTTTCTCGAGAATTCTTTTTCTCGATTTCTCAAGAATTCCCTATAGATTTTTATTTCTCATTTCTCAAGAAATTTTGTTTTATTGCTCTAGAATTTGAAAAAAGTTAAAGACAAACAAAAATCACTCACTAAATTTTTAAACCTTAAATTTAAATTCTTTAAAACTCACTAAGCTTTTCTTGCAGTCAGCGCAACCCTTCTACAATTTTTCGAAGGTTTCTGTCAGAATAATTCATTAAATTAGATTGAGAATCATGTTTTATCTTATAAACGTTATCGTCTTATAAAGTTTTAAATTAGATAACAAAAACTATATTTTTTTATATGATAAATATTGTAAATATTGAGAGTGAGGACTCCGTTATCCATATGATAAAAATGATGAATCGCTGACGAATTATTAGAATATTCTTTTTTTTCGTATAATGTCTATAAAGGAACCTAATTTTTATGGCCGAATTTCATTTGAAGACTATTTCACTTTCACTTATCTTATAAACGTTATCGTCTTATAAAGTTTTAAATTAGATAACAAAAACTATATTTGTTTTATATGATAAATATTGTAAATATTGAGAGTGAGGACTCCGTTATCCATATGATAAAAATGATGAATCGCTGACGAATTATTAGAATATTCTTTTTTTTCGTATAATGTCTATAAAGGAACCTAATTTTTATGGCCGAATTTCACTTGAAGACTTAATCTTTAATACTTTAATACTTTAATCGATTAGTTTTATATGGGTGACCTAAGTGAGGACCAAAGTTCATTCAAATAGTATATAGTTGTTTTAGTTACACCCCCAATAGAAATTGTGTATCGCAACACTCTGTAAAAACTGGGAAAAGAAAACTGTTTTCTCTATTTGATTTCAAAATTCGTAAGAATAGTTTGTTTACTTTGATAGAGTATTTTAACAGGACTGGTTTCCCATACAGGAAATGATTTGACTGTCAAGAAACTTTAACAAAGCGTCCGCTGATTTAAATAGAAACATCTCTCAATTCTAGTAACTTTAAAAAATTCCAGATGCACAGTTAAAAAAAATTGAATATGTAATGCAAAGTGCTACACATATAGGTCCCACGGAAGTTTCCATTACAAAACAATACAAAGCTTGCTATATAAAGTTAAACTAATGCTTTTTGCATCCATATTTTGCAGAGTACTTGGAGTAAAATATAAAGCTTGTTCCTTAAAAATGTCTGTTATTTGCATTAAATAAATTACGCGCAATATTTTTTTTAGTATGACATTTTAATACAAATTACATCATAATTTCGAGTTACTTTGATTATTACGCACCTGCCTAAATTAATCAAATTAGAATAAAAAATTACAACGGAAAAAATTAAAACATACATACCACCTTAATCACTATTATTATAGACTTTCAGCTGAGCGATAACTAAAACATACATGAAACGATTTTAACTATATATTTCTAAAATGGATAATACTCTAGTGAATTTTAAAATTTCATTAATGTATTAAATTGTAGCAAGGTGCATTAAAACTTCTAGCTATTCTATAGAAATAAATTATGATGCAAGAGTTATTTTAAATCTTAGAGAAATGCATTGAAATTAGGTTTAATGCAACATTCACTTTACAATTCAATAATAACCTCCAACGCATAGCTCCTATTGCAATACTTTCTTTAAATATTGCAGTTACTTTTTCAACTGTGTAGCTATTGATAATTTGGCGGTTATAATTAGAGAATAGGGATTATAAGGAGTTATTGGGTTAGAAAACTATTTATTAATTAAAGAAAATTAATATAGAATTATCTCGAGAATTCTTAAGAATTCCCGAGAAACAGATTTCCGTTCTCAATTTTTCCCGATAAACAGAAAATATTGCTAAAAGCGCATCTCTAGACTAGTACTTTAATGAAATTTGAGTTCCAAATTAAATTTGTTGTCTTCGTTAATATTCTGAAAAATTCTTATTCATTTCGTCGTACTTTAATGGAATTTGAGTTCCAAAATAAATTTGTTGTCTTCGTTAATGTTTTAAAAAAATGCGTTATTCATTTCGTCGTACTTTAATGGAATTTTATTTCCAAAATAAATTTGTTGTCTTCGTTAATATGTTGAAAATCGTTATTCATTTCGTCGTACCTTATTAGAATTCGATTTTCAGTTGATTCTTCGTTAATGGTTGGGAATCACTATTAGAATAGTAGAATGTGATTCCCAAAATAAACTATGTTCTCTTCGTGGCATTATGAAAGTCGTTATTCATTTTCGTCGTCCGTTATTAGAATTCGATGTTCAATCAAATCTTTGTTAATGGTTTGGCATTATTATTCGTCTCGTCGTACTTCAATGGAATGTGATGTCTGGATTAAAACTGTCATCAACTGTCGTTAATAGTTTGAAATCCTTATTTGTTTCGTCGTACTTAGTAGAATGTGATTTCCAAAATAAGTTTGTTGTCTTCGTTAATATGTTGAAAATCGTTATTCATTTTCGTCGTACCTTGTTGAAATTCGATTTTCAATAAATTCTTCGTTAATAGTTTGGAATCATTATTCGTTTCGTCGTAATTTAGTAGAATGTGATTTCCAAAATTAAATTTGATGTCTTCGTTAATATGCTGAAAATCGTTATTCATTTTCGTCGCACCTTGTTGGAATTCGATTTTCCATGAACTCTTCGTTAGTAGTTTGGAATCATTATTCGTTTCGTCGTAATTTAGTAGAATGTGATTTCTAAAATTATATTTGTTGTCTTCGTTAATATGTTGAAAATCTTTATTCATTTTCGTCGTACCTTGTTGGAATTCGATTTTCAATAAATTCGTCGTTAATAGTTTGGAGTTCCGTAATTTAGTAGAATGTGATTTCTAAAATGAAATTTGTTGTCTTCGTAATATGTTGAAAATCGTTATTCATTTTCGTCGTACCTTGTTGGAATGCGATTTTTAATGAACTCTTCGTTAATAATTTTTTCTTTTGTATTTTCTCAATTAAAACCCCGTTTTCAATTTATATTAATACTTTTCTTTAATTGATCAAAATATTTCTGGCTAGGCCCATCTTCAGGATCATTATATAAAAAATAACAATAATATCAAAATTGAAATAAAATAATTAAATGACGTTTATATAAAACAAAGTTTGATATATAAACTATGTGTAAGATATCTATGTTAAAATTAACTTAAAAAATGGTTGTCAAGTGGAATTTATTGAAAATTAACGTTACTTTGAAATTTTAAGAAAATCGAATTAAATTATAATAGTTATTCGAAAAATCTTTTTTGTCACTTTTAAAGTTACAAGTTTTTTTTTCATTGTTTATAATTTAGCATACCTCATTTATTTGTAATTTAGTTTTATTTTTTTCTTTTACTAAAATTTGAACATCATCGAATTTAAATTGATGTTTATTCTCAATACAATGTTTAGCAAGTGCAGAACAATTATTGTTAGCAATAGTCTTTTTGGAATCATAATGATGTTGATCCATACGAACACCTAATTTCTGTATTTTTTCCCCAATATATGTTGTTTCACAATTATCACAATCAACTTTGTAAACAACACCACTCTGTTGTTCTTTAGAAAGTTTTGCTTTTGAGTTAGTAAAATTATAACTATTTTTATTTTTAGGTTTCATAGCCATTTTAATGTTAGGAACGTATTGTAAGCAAGACCCAGAAAGTGCTTCACTTAGACCAGGAACATAAGTTAAAGATGCATGTTTATTTGAATTTTGAGTATTTGGTACCATATTATCATCTGTTTGATCAAGTGATAGGTAATTATAACTGTTACCTAATTGCTTTAAATTAGTATTTCTAACTTACAATATGAATCTTCGTTAATAGTTTGGAATCATTATTCGTTTCGTCGTAATTTTGTAGAATGAGATTTCCAAAATTAAATTTGTTGTCTTCGTTAATATGTTGAAAATCGTTATTCATTTTCGTCGTACCTTGTTGGAATTCGATTTTCAATAAATTCGTCGTTAATAGTTTGGAGTCATTATTCGTTTCGTTATAATTTAGTTGAATGTGATTTCCAACATTAAATGTGTTGTCTTCGTTAATATTTCGAAAATCGTTTAGTCGTACTTTTTAATCATTCGTCGTACCTCATTAGATTGATTGTTGTATTCCTAGAAGATCAGATTCTAGAAGAAAAATTAATATATTCATCGGATACTATTGAATTGATCAATTTATTAATCGGATCATTTCAAAATCATCGTTATAAGGTGTGAAATAATTAATTATTCAATCCACTCATCGTTCCACATCAATCCACACATCATGCTACATGGAAAGTCTGTTTACAGTAATTTTTAGAACATCCACTGGTATTTGGATGTGTTAGCTTAGCTTCATTAATTTCTCGTCGTTTCTAATTTTGTTGCTATCATAGTTAATTATTCGTCATACCTTAGTAGAATTCGATTTCATTTCAATCTTCGTTAATAATATGAAAACATTATTCATCTCGTCGCAATTTAATAGAATGTGATTTCCAAAATAAAATAGTTGTCTTCGCTAATATTTTGACAATCGTAATTCATTTCGTCGTATCTTGTCAGAGTTAAATTTTCAATAGAACTTCCGTAATAGTTTTATGTCATTAGTTTTTATCAGTTGTTTATTCGTTTCATTCATGACCTAGTAGTAGTTATATAGGATAATGTTCGTCGTTTCATTTTCTGATCTATTCGTCGTTACATTTGATCAGTTGTTTTTTCGTTACAGTCATGATCCAGTCTTCGTCATATAGGTTTAGTTTCTTTGTGTCATTTCCTGATCCATTTGTCGTTATATAAGATCATTTGCTCTGTTCCCATTTCACCGTCAAAACTCCGTTAAATGAGATTATCTTTGTCGTTTCATGTCACGGTCAACTTCTTCATTATAACCAATGGTCAACAGGTAGTTCTCTTGGAAGGTTATCTCTTGATTGTCTCATTATTGCGTAAACATCATCTAGCAGTTTCTACTCAATCCAGTGATCCAAATGATCTGGAAGTGGGACATTTTCTTAAAGGATCCCCGTTGGCTGCCGTTCTGGACCTTGACATCACTAGTAATAAATTATCGAGATTCCAAAGAATTCAACAGCTGATACATCAATTTTGGGACCGTTGGCAGGTTGACTATTTGTCGGAACTACAACGACGATCAAAATGGAATCAAAATCCCATTGAAGTCCACATTGCTTCGTTAGAATTGATTCATGATGACGATATTTCACCAACAAGGTGGAATTTGGGAAGAATAATAAAATTGCATCCAGACAAAAACGACTAACTCGAGTTGTCACTCTTAGAACGTTCACAACAATTTTGAAACGGAGTGTGAACCGCATTAGTGTTCTGGTTATTAATAAATCAAGTCTAGTTGATTGTCAAACTAACCATAGTCAAGTAAGCCAACCTGAGTTGCAGCATTCTACGGAAGCATATGGGAAACTCTGTGCATTTGTCATTCTTGTTCGCGAGCTTTTGTACAAATATCGCAAAATAAGGTCAGGTTTATTTTTTTCGATTACAAGTCTTTATAAGCAATATATCTTCGTTGCCAACCAACTACAAAATAGTCTATAGTCATAAGCACTATTAAAATTATCTTTGCCTATGAATACTAACATTGTTGAATTATCGATACAAATGACCTTCACAAAATTAGTTCGTATATTCATAATAAATTCGTTTACCAACATTCGTTTTTCGTCCGAACTACTGTAAGTCATATCAAATCGTGTTCAGAATCCTTCCAACTACGAATGGAAAATGACTATGTGAATATTGCAGATTAAATATATTTAACAAATTTCAATAATTATTAGTCGCACGGCGATACATCATCCTTAGTTTGGTATTTGTTTTTAAATTGTGGTCATTTTCTCTTCATGTCCATGTTCAAGTTTTGAGTCACTCACCAATAGAAAGCAGGAAATATAGGGAGCCAAAGGCAGACTCAGCAAGTTCAGTTTGTATTCCAATTTCAGAAAGAAATTATTTAACACTTGTTTATTGATATAATAATTTGAATATTATATTAATAACATTAAAATCGGATCATCTACCATCATTGTGCGCGATTATATACTTCTTTTGTGCCAGGAGTATGTCAACGCAAGGATCATTGTTCTACAATGCTTACCAAGAACACTGCTTCAACGTTGATTTCAAAATTATTATGATGAGTTGGTCTAAAAATACAACAATAAATATAATAAAGATTTAATCTCTATGTGGAATACTTATCGTTTTCAAAATATTTTTAATATTGTTGATCTAAAGTTGCTACTGGAACTGAAATCATAAGTTTTACACATTTGCTTTATCTATATAATTATAAATAAAATAAAATAATTTAGTACTAATAAGGTCAAAATAATTTGTACTTGAATAATTTAACTTACTGGTTATTATTTTTGATTTGATTTACCTGTCAAAAGTCTGTTTACTTATATACCGGATGTAATTAGAATATACCGTGCGCCCATTCAATTTTAATTATAGTTAATTCTAATAGATGGCGTATAAACCGAATAGAAAGTCAAAAAATGTATTTTAGTTGTAAGAGTAATCGATGTATTTTTAATTATCATTCCTTCGAGACGATTGGAATCATAAAGTTCATTGTTTTCCAATTATGAAAAAGATTAAAATTAAATTTAATATAATTTAACTTATGATCATTAAGTGTTTAAAATTGTTTAATTAATTAGTAGAAAGTTCTTGTCTTTAAATAAAAATGTGTTACATTCACGTGCTACTTGTATTTTTATTGTTGTGTGATGTGTGGGTTCCACCATGTGTGGAGCATTTTTACCAAAGCACGGTCGGTATATTTTGCAATTATAGTACATATTGTTGTTCAATTTGCAGTAATAATTACATTAATCATCGCATCATTTATTGAAACATTCTTCGTTGCATTTTTTATTACTAATTATTTGCTGATTTATTTTTGTTGCAAAATGCATCGCATTATTCAATGATAACAATTATTCGTGATATTTAATATTAATTTGCTGATTTCTTCGAACTACATTATTCATCACATCAATTATTGAAACATTTTTCGTTGCATTTTTTATTACTAACTATTTGCTGATTTATTTGTATTACAACATACATCGTATCATTTATTGATAACAATTCTTCGTGATATTAACGATTAATAATTATTTGCTGATTTCTTCGACTTACAACATACATCGTATAATTTTTCGCTAACAATTCTTCGTGATATTAACGATTAATGAGTATTTGCCGATTCCTTCGACTTACCACTTAACTTAACACATACATCGTATAATTTGTTGATAACAATTCTTCGTGATATTAACCATTACTAATTATTTGCTGATTTCTTCGACTTGCAACATACATCGTATCATTTATTGATAACAATTCTTCGTGATATTAATTATTAATTATTGTTTGCTGATTTCTTCGAATTAATTGAGACTAGACATCGCGTGAATGTCTCCAGCAAAGTGTTATTCGTTGATACGCCAAACTTGGTTGATGTGGCATCATCGTTTTAAATTATTATCATAAGAATAAATACAGTCCATTAGTTTTTTCGAAGCAGTCGCCGCATTAAAATTGTTGGTGCAAAAACGTGTATTATAACAAGCGCAGACGGTCATCATCATCAAAAGAAGTTAACAAATCTTGATCAAAGTTGTCAATTATACGGAATTCACGACTGTTAAAAAAAATCTATAAAAAAATATAATTCATAAAATTATAGGTACAATTATTAATATAAATTAATTAGAGACTACTGTATTAAAACCAACTTCAAAAAACAAATTTTAATAATTACTCATCTACATAATTTGACTCGTAAAGCTAAGCCCGTTAAGCAAAACAACGTTTTCCATATAAATTAATGTAAAAATATGAATCAAATAATTAAGTTGGTGAAAGAATCTCAAATAAAATTCGTCTATGATCCATTTGGGTGAGAACGAATCAAATTTTTCGGGTCACCGTACTCTGATAATATCTGGTGGCTTATTGAAAACATTTTCGGAAGTATAGTAAACAATTTTGAAAAGCTAAAAACAATCAGAAACACAATTTATAATCGGTAGTACACTCCAGACTTAAAGACGCACTAAGATTATATTAGAATTGTATTGATTTACAGAATATTTTGGTTTTGTTGGGTTATGGAGTGATCAAATTCCATGTTTAAAGGCCAGTTTAAAATACTTCCGACTCAAAAACAGTGCATGGCCATATTTGTAAAAGAAAATCATGTTATTTATTTTTATAGTAGTCTTAATATTGCCTTCCAACAACAGATGTACGTGTTCTTGTTTTCTTTTACAAGTTTGAAGTTAACAAATAACATAATAAACCCACAAATATCAACCATAAAGATAAACCCTAATTGGACTAATAACATGACCTTTAAAACAGGGAAAAAATAAAAATTCCTTAAACCTTACTTTTAACGACAACGTCAAAAACGAAAAATTCAAAATAATTGGAAAATTTCAATCGATAAACTAAAAACATGGCAAAAGTTAGATTTTTCAAACTTTTCTACTGATTTATTTATTCAGTTTGTTGATTATGGAATGTTAATTCAGAAAAATAAATATAAAAGTTTTTTAAACTTTTGATTATTTTCTTATCGATGAAGATAAAAACTTTCAGTTGGATTTACAAGAATAGAAAATTCGTCAAAAGTTTTGAAAATATAACAAATTTATTAGTTCTACGCTATATCAGATACACAAAGAGTAGATTAATCATGTTTTGACAGAAGGTTGCGAACAATATAAAAATCAAGGTTTAATTTAAATTTGAACACAAAATACAAAATAAAAGCATAAACATAATATAGGTTAGAAAAAGTTTCTTTTAATTGTCAAAGTGGTTTCAGTCATTCAAATATAAGTAAGCTTTTGGAATCAACGAGAGACATATTTTAGTTCCCAAACATTGCTAGAATTGAAGAAGCGAAGGAAGGAATAAGGAGAGTATTGGTATTGACGAATAAAAAAAAGCTTATGGCTACGATATTTTATTGTTTTTAATATTTATCTCTAGTGATTTATTTCAGTTAGTTATTTTACCATTTATCTCTAGTTATGTTTTCTTTATAGTTTTACCATTGATCTCTTTATACTATTTAAATGAGAGCTTCCAAAATTACCGTTTTTGCCTCACCCAATTACAACCAATCTCCGCAGATACTTCATATTGCTGCACCAACAATACCATTCGTGAGATACCATGAGGACCGCAAAAACAATTTGCGTCATTGTGACTCAAACTGGATACCACTTTTCACTAGTGATAGTCCTTCACTGGATGTTTATTAGTCTGTGCATCGAGTGGAGTTGGTTGCTAGGAGAAATCGGGTTAAAAAAATCAAAAATCGTCTTTCAATATTGTTTCAATTTCAATATTCAAAATGTTATAGAACTGGATTCTACAGTCTTCAGCGTAACACTTCAGAAATGGTGAATAGATTGGCGTTCGCTGCCATTTGAACATATGTGAAAGGTCCACATACTACATGGGATTTTTATCTTGGGAAGAAAGCTTATGCTTTGTCAGCCACTGTGCATTGTTATACTCAATACTCACCGTATTATATGTTGTTCGGACAATATCGAATCTCAGATGGGATGACGTATCAGCTTTTGAAATCCCCTCACATTCTCAATGAGACTTTTAATGAAAGGCTAGATCGTTTGGATCGTCTGGTCATACTCAGATCTCGTGTTCAGTCAAACCTAGAATCTGTCTTCGAAAAATCGATACTTTATTATAATCTACGAACTCGGTTTTTACCTCAACATCGTGTCTTTGTGCAGCAAAATCACTTGAGTGATGTTGCTAATAGATTCTTAGTAAAAGTAGCACCGAAATTTATGCCAGAAATAATAGAATCCAGAGTTGATAATCTATTATATAAATGAAGAAATCTGGATGGTAAAAACAGCGGTGTTTATCATGCTAAAGATACTAAAACGTAATCTTTCTGTACTTCGTTTAATTCTCTTCGCTTGTTTTTCGTTTATTGGGGTGTTAACTCTGCATCTCTGGTTTAGATCGGGGATTTGACAATACTGATGGAAATCATTAACTGTGAAGATCAGCGTTCCGTGGCAATCTTATTATAGATTTAGCACGCGCTGAGATCTCCTTTCGTTCTGTTTATCAGTTTTCGTTCGATTACTGACCCCAGATAATCGTGATGTTTAAGCTCTAGTGTTCTCTAGAATCTAGATGCCCCTTCATGTTGTAGTTCATTCTGAATTATATTTCAAATAATAAATGTTTTACTTTATTATTTATATTTAACTCAGTCAGTTATAATGACACGTTTTGATTAAAATAATTTTACAGCCAACTCTCCTAAACATATCAATTGAAGTCTGTTATAAACTTTTTGTGTTAAATGAAATAACGGTATCACACGTGTAAATCTGCCTTTATTTTCAACTATAACGAATTTAAGAATGAAACAAAAAACAAATGAAAGAAAAAGAAAAATCTATAGATCGTAGTCGATGTCCTCTAGAATGTTAAAAAAAAGGATCAGATTAATTTGGATAATCAACAGAATTCGTTCGTTAATAAAAAATTACTTAAAATAATATTTCATTAAACTGGGAATTTTTTAAAATCAATTAAAATCAAGTAAAAAAAAGTAATTGGAATTTTTTCAATTCAAAGGTACGGTTGGAAATTTCTGAGAAAAAAAACTCCAGTTCACATTTTTCGTGTTTCGGATGAATTCGAACCTTTCTCCTCAGTGCCTGGTTCGAATCCTTAGGCAAACACATTGTCGATTACGCCGTTGAGGCGCTGACAATTTCGAAGTTGAATCTTCTTTATCACTTACTTATTTTACTTAAACTGAATTTGTCACTGTCATTAGACTCCATATTATGGACAATGTTTTTACATTATATGGGATTTTTTGCATTAAATTTCTAGACAATACTTTGTGTAGATCATAGAATGGGGAGTATTTTTATTCCAATTAACATCCTAAGTCACGATTGTATTGTCGTCATTATTGATTGTTTTCAATCAATCTGAAATCAATGGCTGACACTTGGTCAATTTATAGTCCTATATTTCATTAATCTTTTAATGTGCGAAAGAAATTCTATTTTGTTTCCTATTCTGTTTTTTGTTAAACAACAAAGTAACACTATCGTAACAACAAACATTTGTATTTCTAAGGTAATAATACCACGTTTACAGCGACATAGCAAACTAGTAGATAGTATATTAATTTGCATCTTATCATATTTAATATGAGTTTACAGCGTGGATTGCAAATTAAATCTTTTATGATATAATAGTACATTATGATGCTACGACGTATCGCTAAAGATTTTGGACGGATGTGGAGTTTGCAAATCGAGGCACTAGCCAAGATTTGCACCCACATTAAGTCCAAAATAGCTTACGTCCGTGCATCATATACCATTTTTTATTCGCCGCAAGCAAAAATTTGTTCATTCTAAATTAAAATTATAAATTTGCATAAATTTTAAAATAAAAATATGTGGAACAAGTATCCTTTGACAAAATATTTGTTATTTTTTTCAAATTATTGTATAACCATGACAACAAATGATAACAAGTATTTTAATTGGATAATGAAACTTTGAAATTAAGGGTTGCTTTGATAAAAAATTCTATTTTCCATAGAATTTAAACAAATAAAAATGCTTTTTACTTTTTTGGACGTAGCTATGACAACAAAATAAATAGTTAAAAGGTGATACTTTAAGGCCGCAAATCACAGTAATAAAGTAACACTTTAATATGTAGGCGAATAAAAACGTATTTTAATTTAGTTTGGATTAAATTGCTATCTGTCAAACTTTTAAAACAGTAATAAAAAATAGGATAACTAGACCATTCTTCAAATTCTTTCTCTGATTATTGAAAAATATTTGACGGAGAAAAGAAATTTGATAATTTAAGATTTTTAGAAACAGGACACGGTGTAGAAATCAAAGATTTTTTTATTCGCCGGCATATTAAAGAGTTACTTTATTACTGTGATTTGCGGCTTTAAAGTATCACTTTTCAACTATTTATTTTGTTGTCATAGCTACGTCCAAAAAAGTAAAAAGCATTTGTATTTGTTTAAGTTCTATGAAAAATAAAAATTTTTATCAAAGCAACCCTTAAATTCAAAATTTCATTGTCCAATTAAAATAGTTGTTATCATTTGTTGTCATAGCTACACAATACATTGGAAAAAATAATAAATATTTTGTCAAAGGTTACTTGTTCCACATATTTTTATTTTAAAATTTATGAAAATTTACAATTTTAATTTAGAATAAACCAATTTTCTTAAAATATTTTGCTTGCGGCGAATAAAAAATAGTATATGATGCACGGACGTAAGCTATTTTGGACTTAATGTGGGTGCAAATCTCGGCTAGCGCCTCGATTTGCAAACTCCACATCCGTCCAAAATCTTTAGCTTTACGTCCTAGCATCATAATGTACTATTATTACTTCGGTCTGAAAGACCTAAGTATTACATTCATGAGCTCAAAGTGAAATTCTTACCGCCACTTTTTTGACATTTCTCGACGTTTTAGGACCTCCTGATTCTAAAAAAACAAAAAAAAAATGTATGTCTGTCTGCCGGGATTGGTATGTGAGATCAAAAACTAGATTATTGCATTATAAGTTTGTCAAAAAAAAGTTGTCAAGTGTGTCAAAAGAAAGATTTTTATTTATTTTTTTACCTAATTTTTTGGAAAAAAAATAAAATTAATTGTTTGTTTGAAATGAAGTTTTATTATTATTATTGAGAATTATGGCATTATAAGTTTGTCAAAAAAGTGTTGTTAAGTGTGTCAAAAGAAAGATTTTTATTTATTTTTTAACCCAATTTTTTGGAAAAAAATAAAATTGTTTGTTTGAAATGAAATTTAATTATTATTATTGAGAATTATGGCATTATAAGTTTGTCAAAAAAATGTTGTCAAGTGTGTCAAAAGATTTTTATTTAGTTTTTTACCCAATTTTTTGCAAAAAAAATAAAAGTGTTTGTTTGAAATGAAATTTTATTATTATTATTGAGAATTATGGCATTATAAGTTTGTCAAAAAATGTTGTCAAGTGTGTCAAAAGAAATGTTTTTATTTATTTTTTACCCAATTTTTTTAGAAAAAACTAAAATTAATAGTTCGTATGACATGATATTTTATTTTTATTATAGAGAATTTTGGCATTATAAGTTTGTCAAAAAATAATGTCAAGTGTGTCAAAAAATGATTTCATTTAATTTTTTAGCCAATTTTTTGAGAAAAAAAATGTAGCTGTTTTTATGACGTAAATGTAATTTAAAGTGAAATTGGACATGGAAATTTTTGAATTTGTTATAGTTTTTGAAATATTTTTGGAATTTTGAAAAAGTTTGTATTTTTGATTTTGTAATAATTTTTGCAATATTTTTAGAATTTCGGCAAAAGTTTTAATTTTTGATTTCGTAAGAATTTTTGAAATATTTTTAGAATTTTGAAAAAATTTTAATTTTTGTTATTATTATAATTTTTGGAATTTTGAAAAAAGTTTCAATTCTTGATTTTGTAATAATTTTTGAAATATTTTTAGAATTTTGGAAAAGATTGAATTTTTAAGAATTTTTGAAATATTATTGGAATTTAGAAAACATATTTGTTATGTCACTGTAAATGCGGTATACGATTTTAAAAATGAACAATTGAAATAGCAAATATTTTTAAAATTAATTTTCAAAACAAATTTAATAAAGTTTATTAATTTGGGCTTAAACCTTCGGCGGCTCTGTCAACGACAGTTTTCTCTATCGCCTAAATTTATATTTCAACCGCAACGAAAAAAAAGTCCAAGCGGCACGTATATCCGCTAGAAATAGGTAGATTTCGAGATCAGACAGTTTTGTGTGCCAGTAGAATCTGATGTATCAGATTAGTTTAAACAAAACAAACTAATTTCAAACAGATATCGAACAAATTTTATAAAGATAATTAGCTACCTACAAGCAAAATTATATCTATCCAATTTTGCAACAAACAAATATAAAATCTACCACAGTACATGTGTGTGACAATTTATGACACAAACCTACTCTATATCATATGTCGTGCAATTACTGCAAAATATCAAAATAATTTATTTCTAAGAAAAAAATTAATTTCTTCTATTCAAATCTTTTATTTTTTTGACTGTTGTAAGGTTGACATTGACTATTATAAGGTTTTTGGAAATTGTAGTTGGGGATTGTTGCAAACTTTTTTGTTGAAGCCAACAAGTCAAAAACCTCCAACTGCAGAGGTTTATATTTATAAGAAACGGATTAAAATGTTTCCACAGATTCTAAATTTATGAAGATTGTAAAAATATTAGTATCCAAACGGCCGTTATAACGGATCAAAAAAACTACTTTTTTTTCTAGTATAAAGCCTATAGTTCCTTAACCATGTGTCAAATTTTTCTGATTTACGAACTTGTCCAAGATATTAATAAAACACACATTTTTAAGAAAGGTTTTTTGATCTGGCTCCACAAATGCAACCGTGAGAGGGCTAGTTGATTCAAACGCATTTTGTGTTTTACAAGCTTTGTTGTTGGAGCCGCTCACTCAGAAACCTCCAACTGCAGAGGTCTATTTTTTGAAAGAAACTGATTAAAAAGGTTTCAAAGATTCTAAATTTATGAAGTTTTTAAAAATATTAGAATCCAAACGGCCGTTATAACGGATCTAAAAAACAGAGTTTTTTTCTAGTATAAAGCTTCTAGTTTCTTAACCATGTGTTGGATTAGGCTGATTTACGAAATTGTCAAAGATATTAATAAAACGCACATTTTTAGAAAAGGTTTTTTGATCTGGCCTTATAAATGCGACCGTGAGAGTGCCGGTTGTTTTAAAAAAAAAATTTTTTTGCAAACATTTTTGTTGGAGCCGCCCACTCAGGAACCTCTTACTGCAGAGGTCTACTTTTGAAACAAATTGATAAAAAAGATTCCAAAGATTCTAAATTTGTTAAATTTTTTGAAATATTAGTATCCAAACGGTCGTTATAACGGTTTTAAAAAATCAATTTTTTTCAGAAAAAAGCCTCTAGTTTCTTAACCACGTGTCGGATTTTGCTGATTCACAAACTCGTCCAAGATATTATTAGAACACACAAGTACAGAAATTTGTTTTGATCTAGTTCAACAAATGCGACCGTGAGAGTGCCGGTCGTTTTCGTTATATCTCATATCGTTTATATATATATATATATATATATATATATATATATATATATATATATATATATATATATATATATATATATATATATATTTATATATACATATATATATATATATATATATATATATATATATATATATATATATATATATATATATATATATATATATATATATATATATATATATATATATATATATATATATATATATATATATATATATATATATATATATATATATATATATATATATATATATATATATATATATAAATATATATATAAATTAATTTTTTTTTGTTTTTTTGTCTCCGCTTATCATATATAGTCGTTTGGCACAAAAATTTTTCCGAAATTCCGAGATGAAGCCCATTGCAATAGGTAGATTTTTATATGAAATCTACCTAAAAACATAATATTGTGAAAGCAGAATAAAAATGTGCTCACAGTATGTCAACAACTTTTTCATAACTTTAATTTCTATTAAAAATTTTATTAGCTCACCAAAAGAGTAAAACAATCAAACTTCCACAACAAATTTTCATTTCCATCCGCTTTTTATTGTTATTGCTGTATACGAATGTGTTCGTATTTATTAAAGCCTGTGTAAATACAAAGGCTATTCAAAAATAATAATAAGTAATTGTATATTTTTATCCAAGGTTTAGGTTTTAATCCATTTTTAAGCATCGGCCATTTGTAAAACTATCAGTTTATATCCGAAATTTATAGCTTAAGATTGATCGATGACAAATAGAAGATTTAAATAACCATAAAAACCTTTTAGGAAGCAATTCTTTTTAAAAGCTAACCATCGTATTACATTTTATACAAGTTTTATACTTATATAACAAAAGAAGAAGGATAATTTTAACTACAGAAACTGTTGACGGTTTTTTCAGTTAGGTGGAAAAAAGTCACAAAAAGTTAGATTAATCTGATATATTACGTTTGGCTTGGTTTTTTCTGATGCATTATTATATTTTGGTTGGGTTTTATAATAGAGCTTATGGAATAATTTTTGAATTGAAGTCTTTTCTGAAAACCAATCAATTATGAAAACAGAGCATACTGTAATGCTGACCAAGCATTAAATGTATAAAATTAAATTATGAATTCCCTACACGCGTTCTATTTCCATTTGCCACCCTTCCAAATTCTGTTTTCACCATATAATATATTATACAAAGCCTACTTCATTTATTCTAAGAAGAATACTGTCAGTTGTTAATCATGACATAAATAATATATTATATTTTCTCCTACCTGCTGAATTATCTTAAAATTTTAGAATCAAAAAGAAACAATTATTTGTTTTTCCTTGACATAAAACTTAAAAAATATAATTAGAAGCTCGTCTATGTTTTGCTTTTGCGTTAGGTTCATTAAAATTTTATGATCTACTCACATTTTCTTTGTTGAACAAATTGTTTTCGAAATCGAAATGGAATTAAACTTAGATGCTAAATATGGTAGAGAAGCTAGGTGGAAATTTAAATCAATAAAGTTTGTTGGTAATTGAGAAACAATGTGTGGGAAAAAATTTAATTAGAAACGGGAGTCAAGGGAACAGAAAAGGGAGTAACAGTTTGTTTATATGTATGTAGATTACGACAAAATTATGGTGAATCATGTGGGAATACGCACTTAAAAATTAATCATTTATGATACCTTTCATAATTTTTGGGTTTGTTTACTTTGTGTTTATTGAATTCTTTTTTTTTTATACTATGTTAGACATGTTTAGTGTTAATTTAAATAAATTATAAATTAACGTCTCTGAATATCCGAAGATACCATGCCAACTGTGGATTGTGGAAATGGATTATGTTTCTTTAAGAAATTGGTGGACATGGACTTTAAAAAATTGGGGATTAAAATACTCAGGGAAAACCCATAAGGGCAAGGAATTCCAAAGATAAGAAGCACGGTTGAAAAAATCACGTTGAAAGGCGACAGTTCTACATTTTTTTATTTGAACGGTAAATGGGTGGGCCATGGCTGATGCTCTGGTTGAACGAGAAAAAATAGCGGGTTTGGGAAGTATTGATTTGATGTCCTCTGAAGAGTACACATCCATAATGTATTTGTAAAATATCGTCAAATCAGCGACATTTCTTCTATGCTGTAACGAATCAAGCTCGTTTGTAAGATTTGAATTGCCGATCAATTTATTGCTTTTCGTTGGACAGTGTCTAGATATTTTAAAGAGGTTGGGTATGCATCACCCCAGATGTGAGAATAGTACTCCATGCAGGGGCGAATAAATGATTTATATTAAAAAAGCTGTTCGCGATTGAAAAACTTACGACAACGCCCTAGATATCCTAACTTTTGAACCGCGCTCTTAGCAAGATTGAAAATGTGAGCATTCCATTTCATATCATTTTCAACCTCAACCCCCAAAAGTTTGATAAATTCCTTTTCTTCTTGATCGTTAAAATCAAATTTTAACGGAAATGGGTTGGATGTAGATGATCTTGTAAAGTGCCAAAACTGCGTTTTACTTGCATTGAATTCTACACTGTTTGTATGACCCCATTCTAAAATTGTTTTAAGATCAGAGTTTAAGGAATCCGTCAAATTAGATCTATGGTTATTAATAACATCAGATGCCTGTTGCCTTTGTGTTTCATGGGATGCATGTAGCGTACTATCATCGGCGAAACTATGAATGGAATGAACGGTGGAATCTAACAAGTCGTTGATATGTATATATAAGAAAAAGGGTGGGAGACAAAGATAATCCTTGAGGTACTCCTGCGTTGGAAGAAAATGTTTCCGATGATATCCCATCGATATGTAATCGAAACTCTCTCCCAGCTAAAGAGTTTTGAATCCAAGAAATAAGTTGCTCTTCAACACCATAACATCTCATCTTACATATAAGATTGTCATGCCATACTTTATCAAAGGCCTTGGATATACCCAGTGCAATGCCAAATGTTTCACCATGGTGCTCGAGCGACTTGTTCCATACATGTGTTACATAAGATGGCAAATCTCCTGTCGATCGTGCCTGTCGAAACCCATATTGCCTTCCATTAAAAATGTTTGAAGATTCCAAATAAGTCATAATATTATAGTTAATATATTTTTCGAAGACTTTTACAACCGACAAGATGGATATCGGTCTGTAATTGCTTGGGTCATTCTTTTTTCCTTTTTAGGTAGATTTCATATAAAAATCTACCTATTGGTATGTGCTTCATCTCGGAATTTCGGAAAAATTTTGGTGCCAAACGACTATATATGATAAGCGGAGACGGAAAATCAAAATGAAAAAAAAATTTATATATATATATATATATATATATATATATATATATATATATATATATATATATATATATATATATATATATATATATATATATATATATATATATATATATATATATATATATATATATATATATATATATATATAACGATATGAGATATAACGGAATTTGGCGGCACTCTCACGGTCGCATTTTTCGACCTACACCAAAATAATTTTTTGTGTGTGTTCCGGCAAATAATGTCTTGGACAAGTTCGTGAACTGGCCATATCCGGGCACCAGTTAAGCGGCTAGAGCCTAAAATGTCGAATAATCTAGGGCGCTATAACTTCCGTTTGAATCATAATATTTTAATAAAATTTATAAATATTAAATATTTAAACATATTTCTATCATTTTTATCCAGATGACCACTTTGGCGTTTCAGGTTCCTCAAAAATCAGCTGTTTTAAAAATTTACTAAACTTTGCTGCCCTTGATCTAGCTGAAATGGCCAAGCTCATAGTTGAAAACTTTTTTTCACGTACTTAAAATATAAATCTTTCCAAAATTTTAAAAAATAATAGTTTAAGTCTAACGGTTGAGACCCTACGGCTGTTGAAATGAAAACAAACGCAAAAGGCAATGCTTTCATCATGTTTCAGTTTATGTTATTTAAATTCATCTTAGCTTTAAAAACATACTTTTCAACTATAGCCTCAAAAAATTTCAGCTTTCTAACCCAAAAGGTTCCATTTTTATAAGCATTATAATGGAACCCTTACAAGAAAAATATCAACCCATTTAATACCATAGAAAAATTATCAAAATCTCTTTTGTTTTTATTTTTTTTACTAAGTAACCGTTTGAAAAAAGATTAAATAAGAACAAAAAAACACAACAACAAAAGATGATTTTGAAATAAAATTGTTTGATAATGTTATAAATTATGTGTGATGGTATAATTGTAGTTGTGACGTAGTTCATTTGATCTTTGGTGGATTTAATATGTTATTAAAAGTAGTTTAAAGCAACTTAAATAAAACTGTTCCGAAATTGTATTGATGGAGTTAGTTCGGATAATGTATTTAATTTGGTTCGATAATTTTTTTGAATTATTCTGTTTCTACTTATATTAGGTAGATTTCATATAAAAATCTACCTATTGCAATGACCGTCATCTCGGAATTTCGGAAAAATTTTGATGCCAAACGACTATATATGTAAAGCGGAGACGGAAAAACAAAAAAAAAAAATTATATATATATATATATATATATATATATAACGATATGAGGTATAACGGAATTTAGCGGCACTCTCACGGTCGCATTTTTCGACCTAGACCAAAAGTTTTTCTGAGCGTGTTGCGGCAAACAATCTCTTGAATAAGTTCGACAACTGGCCATATCCGGGTACAGGTTAAGAGTCTAGAGCCTTAAAACTGTCAAAAACAAAGCGTTATAACGGCCGTTTGGGGCAAAATATGTAAACAAAATTTATAAATATTAATTATTTGAACACATTTCTATCATTTTTTAAAAAGCCAGACATCTGCAACAAAAGGTTCTTTAGCTATCTGCAATAAACTGTGTGAAGTATAACGGCATTTAGCGGCACTTTCACGGTCGCATTTTTTCACTTACGTTAAAAATATTTTCTGGGTATGTTGCGGCAAACAGTTTCCTGAATATGTTTGACAATTGGCCATATCGGGGTACAGGTTAAGTGCCTAGAGCCCAAAAACTGTATAAAATAATGTTTATTTTTAAAGTTAGTTTAATACTTCTGTTTTTAATTAGTATTTTTTATAAAGTAATCTGATAAATCCGATTCTAAATGCACACATAACTGTCTGATCCCGAAATCTACCTATTTCTAGCGGATATACCTGCCGCTCGGACTTTTTTTAATAAAATGTGTTGTGTAATAGGACTTACAATATGAGTCACGACAACACATAGAAGCTTCTCAAGACCTAGGTCTCACTAAGTCTTAAAAGGTCCTAGGTTCTACGTCCCAATTATTATAAATTCAAGCTTATGGATATTTTAATTGTTTGCTCAAAAATAACATTTTATGGTAGATTAAATTACCCGGGTAGTTAATCGAAATACCCTGGTAGTCGAGTATGTTGAAAAAGCAAAAAATACCCGTGTACTTGATAATCGACATTGAATATCCTAGATATAACTGATTATTGTGAAAATTTTGTACTTGATCGTGACTGGTTTGAAGAAATATATATTTCGATTAAAACTATTTTTAATAAAAAACATTTAAAAAATACATGTAGTGATAATAAATTCGATGGAACTAAAAACACTATTAAATTACCAGAAATTAAGTTACAAAAGTTTGAAGGACAATTTGAAAATGGTTTAACTTTCGAGATACGTTTATATCAATGATTCATAATCATGCATTTTTAAGTGATATTCAACGTTTGCATTATTTGTTAGGATGTTTAGAAGGTGATCAATCTCTTGGACTAAAATGGTAGAATTCTTAAACAATAAAGCTAGAACATTAAGTTGTATTGAAATTAAAGGGCAGACACCAATATCATCTGAAAATCGAAATCACTATTTAAACCGAAAAATGCATTTCTGGTATAAAATTGAATTCAAGCAAAACATTCCACAGTCAACCGGTAATTTCAAACCATGAGTTGTAACATATGTAAAAGCAACTCGCATTATACATCGCAATGTAAGTTATTTTTAGAACTCAGCATAGGCGAAAGATTTAATAAAGTTAGGAATCTACAATTATGTGTTAATTGTCTAAGAATTGGACACAAAATGTTTGATTGTCGCTCGACAATAAATGTAAAATTTGTCATAAAAGACATCATTCTTTGTTCCAACGTATTTCAACAAATACAATAATGTTCCCGATTCAATAAATAGTAATAATGATGTCAAAAATAGTTTAATTATTGTCAATATACCATCAACAAATAAATCAAATACACTTCAAAATTAAAACACTTCAATTGAAGCAGTTCAAAATACTGTTGCATGTTCCTCATCGTCCAATCAACAGGTTTTCCTATGTACTGCACTTATTTTAATTGAAGATGGTTCAGGAAAACAACATGAATGTCGTATACTTTTAGACTCAGGCTCTCAGTCTAATTTAATATCTGAATCATTCGCTCAAATTTTATGTATTAAAAAACACCGCATCACAATGTCAGTCTCAGGATTGAATGAATCCGCTTTAAATATAAAACACAAAATTGATTTTTTAGTTGTTCCAAAAATCACGAATTTGGTTCCATCAAATTATATTAACACAAATGAATTAGGCATATCAGATGATATCGTATTGGCAGATCCTAAGTTTAATCGTCCATCAAAACTTGATGCGTTAATTAAAGCTGAATTGTTTTTATAAATTCTTAAAGATGGACGTTTCAAATTAAGTAATCAAGAACTAATACTACAAAACACAGAATTAGGCTATATAATAAGCGGAAAAGTCAATCACACTGTTAACTCTAATACAACAAGTTTTATTTTGACTAACAATGAAGAACTCATTCTACAATTAGAAACATTTTGGTGTCGCAACATGTCTGAAGAAGAAAAGATATGCGAATCACATTTTGTTAAAACACTTTCAAGGGACAACACAGCCAGATATACCGTTGATACTCAAATCAAATTTAAAAGATTTAGGTGATTCAAAAAATATAGCATATAAAAGATTTTTATATTTAGAACGCAAATTCGAAACAAATAAGGAATTAAAAACACAATTTGTAGAATTCATCAAAGATTATAAATCACAAAATCACATGAAATTAGTTGATGAAAACACTGCAAACTTCAAAGTCAAACTCAAAAATCACTTACTCTTACCACACCACAGCGTCATAAAACCTTCAAGTACTACAACACGTCTAAGAGTCGTTTTCGACGCTTCATCAAAATCGGAAAGGGGCATATCATTTAACGATGTTCAAATGGTTGGTGCAATGAGCCAAGAGGAATTATTTTCTTTGGTATTGAGGTTTCGAAAATATTGCATTGCATTTACGGCAGATGTTAAACAGATGTATGGACAAATAAATATTGTGGAAGATCAGCATAAATTGCAGAGAATTTTATGGCGAGAAAACACAAATATGCCACTACAAACATACGAACTGAGTACTGTTACATATGGTACGGCCTCAGCTCCGTTTTTAACAACACGAGTACTCCAACAAATCGCTCATGATGAGGGAAACGATTTACCAGCAGCAAAAGAAGCTATGGCAGACTTCTATATTGATGACATTCTTACAGGTGCAAATAATAAAGAGAACGCAATAAAATTAAAAGATGAATTAATTGAAATGTTACTTAGAAGCAAAATGGTTTTAAGAAAATTTGCATCAAATTCAACAAAACTATTAAATACCATTCCAATCGAAAATCGGGAATTAAAAAATGATGGTAACAGTTGCCATGAATTGATAAAAACACTTGGAATAATGGAATCCTGAACTAGATATTTTTATATTCAAACCACATGATTTTAAGGATGCACAATTCATTACAAAGCGATACATTCTATTTGAAATATCGAAAATATTCGATCCTTTGGGTTTTATTTCACCAATATTGATCCAAATAAAAACCCTGCTACAAAGACTGTGGCACAACACAACTTGATTGGGATGATCCAGTTTCTATATGGAAGAGATTTCAAACCGAATTTAAATCAGCTCATTCAATTGAATTAACTCGATGTATTACACCAGCTGAAACTACCTACTTTAATTTTCATGGTTTTGCTGATGCGAGTGAAATTGCATATGGGGCATGTGTTTATGTAACAAACACAAATAAGAACAACGATATTACACCACATTTGGTATGCAGCAAAAGCAGAGTTGTACCAATAAAAAGATTAACTATACCGCGACAGTTAATACAAAAGGTTACAACAGCTATGAAATCAAAACCACAGTCAATTTTCTTATGGTCGGACTCAACGATAGTTTTATCGTGGATCAGAACACCAGCAAACCAATTGAAAACGTTTGTAAGCAGTCGACTTTCAGAAATACAGAAAATGACATCTTCAATGAATTGGCGTCATATTAATTCCAATCAAAATCCTGCTGATATTATAACAAAGGGTATGAAATAGCATGATCTCAAAAATTGCAATATCTTGTGACATGGTCCAGATGTTTTAAAATCATAAACTGACTTTCCAGATATAAATTATAAAATTGAAAGGGATGTACCTGAATTGAAATCAATTACATTAATATCCCAATTTGATGAATTAACCAGTTATATAAAACAATTTTAGTTCTTTTATTAAACTAATTAAGGTCACAGCATATATTTTAAGACTAAAATTACCCAAAAATGATAAACTGTTATCATTAGAAGAAATTAACAGAGCACAAATAGTTCTTATAAAATTAATTCAGGCACAATCATTTCAAGATGAGGTCAACAAATTGAAGAAAAATAAGCCTGTTCAGAATAGCAATAAACTAAAAACATTACAGTCAATACTTGACAATGAAGATATCATCAGAGTCGGTGGTAGAATCAAGAATTCACAACTAACATACAATGAAAAACATCAGATCATAATCTATATATATAAAATTGAAAGTATGTATGTTTGTCGTTTATGCATTAATAAACCATTAATCAGATCATCATGAAACTTTGGGAAGTTGTTGTGCACACTTGCGCATATGTAACAGGTTTTTTTGAATGGAACCCCAGGGAGGGCCATTATAATTATCTTAAGGGGTTCTGCCTAAATGTTGATAATAATTTAATTTGATTTTTCTTTAAATCAATCTTTGATCAATTTTTTTGTTGAACATAATTTAATGAAATTGAAAAATGAAAGTATAATTTGAAACAATTACATTTGTATATCAAAACTATATGTATTTGAATTAAACACATAATGATGTTACAAATTTTATCATCTATACAATGCGTTATTGTTATTGGTAATAAACTAAATATGTTATTGGCTTGCAATTGTATATGTAATGCATGTTTCTTCAACTAAGAAAGATAGTTGATAACATCGATTAAAAGCTCAAAATTACGAAATGGAATTCGCACAAATACTATACAAAGAAGCATAACTTATGTATAATCAAACATGGATAGCAAGTATGATAAACAAACTAATTAAAAATGTGGCCCTTATGACTGGCAACACGTTTGCAATAGTGAGTTTTCTGCATAGGATGTTGATGAAACTTTGGCATATAATACAAGTTCACTTGAAAATGGAAGATCTGGATTCATTTTAAATTTGAACAAAATGGCGGGGGGTCTCACGAACACCTCTAAGTTTAAATCTTGAATAACTTCTGATCCCGTACTATGATCTTATTGAAACTTAGTATATAAGGTTTTAGTACTGTTTCCAATATTTCTGCATACCAACTTCCAGTTTGTCACTTCCAGTTAAAAAGTTTTTTTTTCAGGTGTTTATCCATACTGTAGTCTACAATTACCGATCGATTTTCATGAAACGTTGGTAAAAGCTTTTAAATAACATGAAAAAGATTTTGTTAGCTTTTGGAGCACATTGGATAAAGGGTTTGGGGGTCCACCATACAACAGGTGGTTTTTCCACAAAGTTTTTATGTTTGTTGGGAGCATAAAACATTCATTCGTGAATGAATTTTGATGACACTTTGATAAAAGATGCAAACATGTATGACAAAGAACTGATTAGTTTTTGAGCGATAGTGAACAAAATGGTGTGGGGTCCCTGGAGCACCTGTTTTTTTGAAAGCTATATAACATCTGTACCTGACAAGCGAATTGGATGAAACCTTGGTACATGACCATGTTGTCCGGTTCACAATAGTTTTGCGTCCCAACTTCCGGTTTTTCACTTCCGGTAAAACAAATTTTTTGTACTTTCTTGAAGTTTTTTCAGTGTCTTTATGCACACTACAGCCTACAATAATGAAGTGATTATGATGAAACTTATGGAAAAGGTTCAATTAGTGTGAGAAAATAATTATCACCTTTTGGGACACATTGATCAAAGTGGCGGGGGTCTACCATACAACTGCTGACTTTTCACACTTTGTTTTTAAAGTTTGCTGGGAGCATACAGACTTCATTCATTGATCAATTCTTATGACACTTTGGAAAAAGATGTAGATTTAAATGACAAGGAACTGATGAGTTTTTGTACAATATTGGGATAAGTGGTACGGGGCCTCCCGAACACCTGTTTACTATGTCATCGTTTTTTCACTGTTTGTTGGTAGCACAAAGCATTCGTTCGTGAACCAATTTTGATGACACTTTGGAAAAAGATGCAAACATGTATGGCAAGGAACTGATTAGTTTTTGAGCGATAGTGAACAAAGTGGTGGTGGTGTCCCATACACCTGTTTTTTAAAAGCTCAATAACATCTGTACCTGATAATCAAATTGGATGAAACTTGGTACATAAGTATTTAGTATGGTTTACAACAGTTCTGCATCCCAACTTCCGGTTTTTTAGTTCCGGTAGAAAACAATTTTTTTTAATTGTTGGCAGTTTTTTCAGTATCTTTATGCACACTACAGCCTACAATAGTGAAGTGATTATGATAAAACTTATGGAAAAGGTTCCAATTAGTGTAAGAAAATAGTTATCATCTTTTGAAACACATTCATCAAAGTGGCGGGGGGTCTACCATACAACTGCTGACTTTTCACACTTTGTTTTTAAAGTTTGTTGGGAGCATACAGATTTCATTCATTAATTTATTTTAATGGTACGGGGCCTCCCGAACACCTGTTTACTATGTCATCATTTTTTCAATGTTTGTTGGTAGCGCACAGCATTCGTTCGTGAACCAATTTTGATGACACTTTGGAAAAAGATGCAAACATGTATGGCAAGGAACTGATTAGTTTTTGAGCGATAGTGAACAAAGTGGTGGGGGGTGTCCCATTCACCTGTTTTTTTTAAAGCTATATAACTTCTGTACCTGATAATCGAATTAGATGAAATTTGGTATATACACATTTAGTACGGTTTACAACAGTTCTGTATCCTAACTTCCGGTTTGTCACTTCCGATAAATTTTTTTTTTTACTTTTTCTCGTACAACAGAATTTATGTTTGTTGGGATACTACTGCTTGCTTTAATATTTTTGTTATTAGAACTACGAAGTCTATAATATTAGTTAGCTTTTAATTAAAGTATTTGATGGATATTAGCTCAATATATATCCAGAACACTATGTTTCCAGAGCTGTGGTGAAGTCAGCCTATGCATCAGCGTCGCAATATTTTTTAAAATAAAATGTGTTGGGTAGTAGGAATTACAATGTGTGTCACAACAACACATAAGAACATACTTTCTAAGGTGTTGATGGACGTAATTTTTTTATTTTTTAAAAGAATGAACTTTTTGCTTGCTCGAATAAATGAGCTTCCATATAATTATTAAATATGCTGGCTTGAAGTAAACAATGCGTTATATGATCTTGGAATATGCTTCTAGCACTAGGATAATTAGGAACCTAATTTTAGCTTTGCTCCTGAAAATTTGAAAAAAAAACAGTATATGAGCAATTTCACGCAAGTTCAGCAAATTTTTGGGAAATTTTGACTTGACCCCTTTTAATTTTGATTATTTTTTGTTTATAGATAGTCTTTCATAAATAAAAAATACAAGTTCTCTTAGAATTTTTTTTTTCGACCAGGGGTCTTCACAGGGTGCCCCTCAATTTTTTGTTATTTTGTGATGTGAGTGCATTTTGACGAGCGATTGTAGAAAAACTACTGAATCGATTTTCATAAATGATATGTCGTTGAATAGGTATTAAAACAAAGTTTTTAAAAATGTACACTGTTAATTTTTTGAAATAATTTTTAACGGTGTAACATAAGAAAAAAACGGTGTAATTGAAAAAAAGATGGCATAGCCTCTTTTTTTTTTTTTTTAAACAAAATTGAAGCTTATTTTATATCTAACAACTTGTGAAAGTTTAGGACTAGCGATAGTTTTTGTTTTAAAGATAAAATTCGTTGTGCATATGACTGTCGGGAATCAGTTTTTTTTGTTCCGAAGGAAAATTATAAAAATGGCGTTATAAACTAAGAGATTTTTTTTTATGTTAAATATCAAATATTTTATTATTAAATGAACTTTTTAAAAAGCAATTTCAGTCAAGTTCAACAAAATTTTGCGACATTTTAATCGAAACACACTAATCGAAATATCTTTAGCACACTCGGTCGTTGATCTGGCAACAATTAATAGTCATGTTTTGGTTGAGTTAAAATTGAACATATTTCAGTTACCCCAATTGGAAACTTTCAGGCTATCATATACATTTATGACAGAGTCTCTCCAGGCGGGCTTTATTCGTTCATGCCTTTTCCCTTTTAAAGATAGGAAAACAAATGACTTGTACAGTGTACTATCATCTGAAAAATTATTTATTGGGTTGCTGGTGATTTTAATTTAAAAGTAAAAAATTAAAAATAAAGTGGTGACAAAACTAAACCTTGTGGTACATCAGCGTTAGTTAATTTAGACGCAGAAGAAAAGCCATCAATGGATACCGAAATGTATTGGTCGGTGAGAAAGTTTTGAATAAACTACGCAACTGCGGGGTTAAGGTTATCCGTACGCTACGCGCTTGCTAATCAGGTTTGCAGCCCGGATTTAATCAAATGCAAATTGACGACCAAATTGTAATTAAAATGGAAAATATTATTCAAATTTGCCTTAAACAACAGAAAATTACTGATTATTTTTCAGTAAAAAAATTGTCCATCGCAGATTAATCTGAGTAGGCCAATATTCAGACATTCTCATACGAAAATATTAACATACATTTGTCATATTAACATAATATTAACACATATTAACATACATTTGTCATTTATTTTAAAAGTGCCACAAGTGAATATATACAGCACCGAAGTTTTATACTCATTTCGGATATAAACGATCACAACAGTACTACAGTCCATCTTTTAATTACAAAACTTATTGAATTCATCAAAACGCATATAAATTCTAATATTACAAAAATAATTTATAACACTGACGGTGCACCTTCTCAATACAAAAATAAACATAACCTAATTAACTTATGCCACCATAAAGAAGACTTTAAGGTTGACGCTGAATGGCATTTTCATGCTACCAGCCATGGAAAGGGACCTTGTGATGGAATTGGTGGTACACTGAAGCGTGCTGCACACCGTTATAGTATGGCGAGCGAAGATAATATTATTGATACACCAAAAAAACTTTTCGAATGGGCTTTAAAATGGGAATCTACCATGAACTTTGGATACGCCGATAAAAATGAATATCAATTAACAAAAGAAAAATTACAAAATCGATATAAAAATGCGATTACTATAAGTGGAACTCAAAAATTTCATTCTTTTGTACCAGTAGATACTAAGACAATAAATGCAAAAATGTTTTCCAACTCAAAAGAAACTTTTGAATGTAAAATAAGTAAATAATTTTTAATAACTATATTTATTTTCACATATATAATTTGTATAATATTTTTAAAAGTTTATTCAATAATAAAATATTTGTAATTTAATGTTGAAAAACAATCTTTTACTTTATGATTCCATAATAACATAATACGAACATAATACTTCTCCAGTCAAAAGTTACGGCTTTTTTGTTTGCAGTCAAGACTGTCAAATTATTTTTTATAAGAGTGACAAGTGATTACTAAAAGTGATAAATAAACATTTCATTTTTTATGCCATCTAATACAAAGAAAATAATTGCAGAAGTGCTTTCCTATTCAAAAGAAACTTCTGTTTGTAAAATAAGTAAATTATTTTTAACAATTGTATTTATTTTATTTATTGTACTACATATATAATTTTTATAATATTTTAAAAAGTTCATCTAATAATAAAATATTTGATATTTAACATAAAAAAAAAATTTCTTAGTTTATAACGCCATTTTTATAATTTTCCTTCAGAACGAAAAAAACTGATTCCCGACAGTCATATGCACAACGATATCTTTAAAACAAAAAATATCGCTAGTCCTTAACTTTCACAAGTTGTTAGATGTAAAATAAGCTTCAATTTTGTTTAAAAAAAAAAAAAAAAAAAGAGGCTATGCCATCTTTTTTTCAATTACACCGTTTTTTTCTTATGTTACACCGTTAAAAATTATTTCAAAAAATTAACAGTGTACATTTTTAAAAACTTTGTTTTAATACCTATTCAACGACATATCATTTATGAAAATCGATTCAGTAGTTTTTCTACAATCGCTCGTCAAAATGCACTCACATAACAAAATAAAAAAAAATTGAGGGGCACCCTGTGAAGACCCCTGGTCCAAAAAAAAAATTCTAAGAGAACTTATATTTTTTATTTATGAAAGACAATCTATAAACAAAAAATAATCAAAATTAAAAGGGGTCAAGTCAAAACGTTGTTGAATCTTCGTGAAATTGCTCATATTGTTTTTATTTCCTCCATCCTATCATGAAATATTGCCCTATATCGTACATTATTATGTGAAAGGATTTATTATTTAGTTTTCCATTATTTAAGAAGAATATAAAAAAAAGAAATTCGCGTCCATCAACGTCTTAAAAAGCATTATGTTGTAGAGCCTATGTCTTAAAAGGTTTATATGTGTTGTTGTGACACATATTGTAATTTCAAATATGTCACATATTTTGAAATTGCACAAACTTTTTTGAACTTCCGTGAAAACAAAGATGTACAATGCCATTGAAGCTACAACTTTGAGTGGAAAATTCGTAGAGGAAGATGTAGTGCTGCCACGACAGACAGGCCACATATTTCAATCATTCCAACAGATTCAAACGTTTATTCAACTAACTTTTGCAATTTCCATCAACAAAGCACACGGACAGTTACTGCAAATATGTGGACTAGATTTGGAGAATCCGTTCTTCTCACATGGACATGGACAACTTTATGTGGCTGGCGCGTTAGGAAAACCTTCTGATTTATTCGTGTACGCACCGGACGGAAAAACAAAAAATAAAGTGTGCCCACAAGTTTTTGAATAAATAAATAGAATTAAAACGACATTTTGAAAGTCGTTCCATATTAAAATAAATAAGTTGCAATAAAAATGACACAATGTTAATTTAATGTTATCTTTACGAGTTTTCTCGAGTTTTCTTTTTATGAGATAGCGGCAATATGCGACGGATGTTAAATAAACAAAACTTTTACGTTATTTGGTGTAAAAAATAAAATTTTGAGATATTTTGTGAGTGATTAAGATCAAAGTAATTATTGTAATTCACTTGAATTTTGCAATTTGACAGTATTTTTCATTTTCATTTCTCAGAAAAACTTCTTTAGAAAAGTTTTTGTGTGTTTCGTGTCGGGTACAAATACAATGCATGAGCACTGTGAACATTTGTGAATCTATTTTTGTTCTGTATAATGTTCCATATAGAGATGAGTGTTGACACACCTCTACTAATGCAACAAGTCATTTAAATTTTTTTATAGCTTACTCGAAAACTTATTTGATCGCCAATTTTTCATATATCCGAACTGATGAGCTAAAGTACTGCGGTGACATGTGGTAACATCGAAGTTTTCGATGTTCGATAAAGTATCGAAATTTTCGATAAATCGGCATGTTGTAACATTTTCAACCATCACTTTTTTCGATTCTCCTATTTTTCGATTCTTTGCACAAATGCTGCCAACGTAAAACATTTACTATCGAACGAAAAAGTTGTAACATACCAATTATATTTATTTTCGCTTCGATGATCACTATCGAAGCGAACGCAAGTGATGTTACAACATGTCACCCTTGATTATTTTCATTCATATTTTTAAAAACAAAAATTAAAAACAACGCTATCATTTCTCATTACTACTTTTTGAAATCATTGCGACTACGTCAACAAAATGTCTGTGCACAAACTTTATTTATAAGCGTAGCAAAGCACGCCGGGTCCTGCTAGTATCATATAAATACCATTTTAAAATGCTATTATTTCGATATGAGTACATTAATAATTTTCATTGTGGAACACAAGCATTATTGTCGAAAATACGTTAACAGTTTTGGCCGGTACTCGGCAAATCATTATCTAAATTAGTTACACGAGAATGTGTAATGTGCTTTAAATATAGGCCCAAACCACAATATCAACTCATGGGTAATTATCCAGCAAAGAGAGTAACACCATCGCGACCATTTTCAACAGTTGAAGTCGACTACTGTGGTCCTTTTATGATAAAACATCAAAGTGTTAGTAGTACATCGCTGTTTAAATCATATATCGCAGTTTTCATTTGTTTCTCAACAAAGGCTGTTCATCTGGAGGTTGTTTCAGGTATGAAAAGTGAAGCTTTCATAGCTACTTTAAAAAGGTTTATTAGTAGAGGAGGTATACCAACTGCAATACATTCAGATAATGGCACAAATTTCTTAGGTGCACCTTACGAATTATTACGCATTGTAAATTTATTAAAATCACAAGATATTTATAATAAAATAATAAATTACAAGGATTTTGTACCTTAAGGGGCATAAAGTGGAAATTTATTCCACCACGCTCACCGCATTTCGGGGGTTTATGGGAGGAAGGTGTCATAAGCCTCAAACATCACTTTAGAAGAATAACGCATAATCAACATTTTAATTTTGAAGAATTAAATACCATAGCAACGCAAATAGAATCGTTTATGAACTCAAGACCATTAACTATTTTATCAGATGATCCAAACGATATTCAACCACTAACGCCGGGTCATTTTCTGATTAGAACAGCGCTCAAGGCACTACCTGAACCAACAATTATTGATTCCAACAAAAATTGGGTAAAAACTAAATAAAAATCTTTCTTTTGACACACTTGACAACATTTTTATGACAAACTTATAATGCAATAATCTAGTTTTTGATCTCACATACCAATCCCTACCATCAAGAGTTCTCCAAATTCAATGTTCCTAAGGTTATCACTTAAAATGAACGTTTTTTAAGCCAAAAATAGAATCAGTGGGTCCTTAAACGTCGAGAAATGCCAAAAAAATTGGGGGTAAGAATTTCACTTTTGGATCATGAATGTAATAGTTAGGTCTTTCAGACCGAAGTAAAATTCTTTAAAATTCAAACTTTTTCCAAAATTCTAAAAATATTGCAAAAATTATAACAATATCAAAAATTGAAACTTTTTTCAAAATTTAGAAAAAATTTTAAATTTTTCAAAATTCTAAAAATATTCCAAAAATAAAAACTGAACCTTTTTTCAAAATTCTAAAAATATATTTATAAAAGTCCGAAAATTCTATTTTTTTACAAAATTCTAAAAATACTGCAAAAATTATAACAAAATCAAAAATTAAAACTGTTTTCAAAATTCCAAAAATATTCTAAAAATTAGAATAAAATTAAATATTTAAACTTTTTCTATATTCCCAAAATTCTTAAATATTCAAAACTTTTTCCAAAATTCTAAAAATATTGCAAAAATTATTCTCTCTCTCTCTCTGGCGTTTACATCCCATGAAGGGATTTTGCCGTCTGTGCAATAGGCTTCCAATCATCTCGTTCCATGACCAGTTGACCCCAGTTTCGACATCCTATATCACGAAGGTCTTGGATGATGTCATCACGCCAGCGTTGTCTAGGTCTTCCTCACCGACGAACACCAGCTGGTTGTTGTTGGGACGCTTTTTTTATCATTCTATCTAATGGAGCCCTTTCTACATGACCAAACCATCTAATCCGGTTAGATTTAATGAATCCGATTACATCGCAGCCTCCAAGAAGCTGTCTGATTTCGTGATTCATTCGGATTCTATACTGATTTTCAGCAACTTTACATGGACCATAAATTGTTCGTATGACCTTCCTCTCGAATGTTGATAAAATTCTACAATCGGAGGAAGTCAGTGTCCAGCTTTCACTTCCAAATGTAAGCACAGGTCGAATTAATGCTTTGTAAAGTGTGAGTTTATACGACCACGAAAGATGTTTTGATCGCAGAAGTTTTGAGTATGCGTAGAAAACTCTGTATGCGGCAGAGACACGGGCTTTGATATCTGCCTGCATGTCATTTGACGATGTTATTACAGACCGTAATAAGTAGTACGACCGTATAGTCGTAGTCGCCAGTATCCAGATTTCCGGGAGGTATGTTCTTAGATGTTGTTAACACTTTAGTTTTGCCGGTGTTGATGCATAATCCAAGTCGTTTAGCATTTCTTTCAAGCTGAGAGAGACTTTCTTTAATATCGCTCGTTCTACGTCCGAGAAGCACAATATCATCTGCATAGCCAAGAACTTGACTAGATTTATTATATATGCAGTTTTGCGTCTCAATTCGGCTTTTCCTTATCGCGTACTCCAGCGCCAAATTAAACAGTACAGGCGCGAGTGCATCACCTTGTCGAACACCTGATGTTATATCGAAAGGATCAGAAACTGACCCTTCGATTACTATTCTACAATTTGATCCCAATGTTATGAGTTTGCACAGAGAAACAAGTTTCTCTGGGATACCAAGGCATATGAGTGCGGACCAGAGGTTGTCGCGGATGATGCTATCATATGCTTGCTTGAAATCAACGTAAAGCTGGTGAATGCTGATGTTGTACTCCCAACATTTTTCCAGAATCATCCTTAATGTAAAACATTGATCTGTGGTTGAGCGGTTGGGACGAAAACCACACTGATAGTCACCGATGATAGATTCGGCGAACGGGATGAGTCGAGCAAGTACGACATTAGCTAGTATTTTATATGCTGTGTTCAACAGTGCAATGCCACGATAATTCGCACACTTTAGACGGTCACCTTTCTTATGTAGCGGAACAATTCTTGGTCCCAGATTGCAAGAATCAGATCGTATATACGTGAGACCAGAGCTGCTCCTCCATTTTTCAAAAGTTCTGCGGGAATTCCATCGAAATCTGGTGATTTGCCATTTTTCAGTTTTTTAATTGCAGCTTCCACTTCCTCTATTGCTGGGTAAGGGACAAAAATCTCCTCAGTTGATGTAGCAATTGCTCGAATAGGATGAATTTCATTCGTCCTATTCAATAGGTCTTGAAAGTGGGATCGCCACACTGCCAGCACATCACGTTCACTTGTTGTAAGTTCATTATTTTCATTTTTGATGGCTGTAGATCTTGGGTGGAAATCTTTTGTCAGATTCCGTGCATTGGCAAAGCACTCTTTTGAATTTCCGTTGGCCGCATGTTGGTTGATGTCTTCAATGCAGCTCTTCATGTGTTCGCGTTTCTTTTTACGTAGAAGTTTTGCTGAGGCTTTCCTGGCGCATAGATAATCAGCTTGGGAGCTTCGGGTGTTCCTTGTTAACCGTTTTTCTCTTAGTTTTTGTTTATGTTCAACGGATTGGCGGCACTCGTCGTCGAACCATTCGTTGTGTGATTTCGGTGGCCGCTTTCCGATTGTAGTTTGTGCTGCGGCTATAATGGTTGATTGAAGCGTTTGCCATTCTTCTTGTATGTTTAATGGCATCTCAGAAGAGATGTCATGCTCTTCTATGTTTTGTGTTATTATTTCCTGATATCTGTTCAGCCTTTCCGGATGTTTATATGCATCGACGTTCCAGCGCACGGTCTTTTTTGCTTGTCTGTTAAATGTAGATGATAATTTACACTTGTACTTAAAGATGACAAGCATATGATCAGTGTCCATATCGGCACCTCTGTATGATCGAACGTCAGTTACACTTGTGGAGTGTCTCTTAGAAATCATGACGTGATCGATTTGATTTTCCGTTCTTCCGTCATTTGATTTCCACGTTGCCTTGTGAATTCTCTTGTGAGGGAAGAAAGTGCTGGAAATTACTAGATCATACATCATAGCCAGCTCGGCTGCGCGTAAACCATTATTGTTGCTGGTATGATGCAAGCTGTTAGGGCCGATATGTGTTTTGAGTTCTGCAATCCTACCGATTTGAGCATTAAAGTCACCTACCACGATTTTTATATCGTGCCGCGGGATTTTATTGATGACTTCTTCGAGTTCTAGGAAAAACAGGTCTTTAATATCATCTGCTTTATCTTCAGTACGTGCATGAACATTGACGATCGTTACATTGAATTTTTGCGTGCGGATTCTCAGTGTGCATAACCGCATATTAATTGGGCAGAAGTTGATAACATGCTGATTCACGCGACGGTGTATAAGAAAGCCAACTCCAAATTCTCCTCCGTTTTGATGACCGCAATAATAAAGAGAATATCCTTTCGCTGTTTCATGGATTCCACTACCTGGCCATCTTAGTTCTTGTAATGCCACTATATCTAGTGTGTAGCTCTCGACTTGTTGTGTGAGTTTTAGGAGATCTCCTGGTCTTCTAAGGCCTAGCACGTTCCAGGTTCCCATTTTTAAATCGTAGTCCGGGTACAGTTTCCGAGGTCGTTCCAATAATGATTCCGAGATATTCCAAGGCCAGTGTACAGAATTCATGACAATAATTTTTTTACGGAAATGGGGTGTTAGCCCTTCGCCCAACCCAAATTTTCGTGAATGGGTTCGTTCTGCATCTTAAGGTCACCAGAAACAACCTTTTTACACGTTTATATAGCGAGCCGCTTGATCCAAGTCAGACGCCCGCTGCAAGCCGCCCCTAACATGGAGAACAGACGCTTTCTACACATTTATATAGCGAGCCACTTGATCCAAGACAGACGCCCGCTCCAAGCCGCCCCTAACATGGAGAACAGACGCTTGAGTTGCATTGGTTTTATGGCGCCAATGACTCGCCATGGTGCAGAATCATTGAGTATAAGCAGTATTTACTCTGCCCCTCTCAACTACACCAACCTAATTCTGTTAGCGTTACCCAGGTAGCACGGCGTGGACGTAGAATTTCGGATTTTCGCTACCCAAAAAAATTATTACAAATTAAAAAATCAAATTTTTTTTCAAAATTCCAAAAATTATAATAAAATCAAAAATTTTAAATTTTTCAAAGTTCTAAAAATATTCCAAAAATTCTTTCAAAATCAAAAATTTAAATTTATCCCAAAATTCTAAAAATATTGCAAAAATTATTAGAAAATCAAAAATACAAACTTTTTTCAAAACTCCAAAAATATTTCAAAAACTATAACAGATTCAAAAATTCCATGTGCAATTTCATTTTCATTTACATTTACGTCATAAAAACAGCCACAATTTTTTTCTAAAAAATTGGCTAAAAAAATAAATGAAATCATTTTTTGACACACTTCAAATTATTTTTTTGACAAACTTATAATGCCACAATTCTCTATAATAATAATAAAACTTCATTTCAAACAAATGATTAATTTTATTTTATTCCAAAAAATTGGGTAAAAAAATAAATAAAAATCTTTCTTTTGACTCACTTGACAACATTTTTTTGACAAATTGATGATGCCATATTTCTCAATAATAATATTAAAATTTCGTTTCAAACAAATAATTAATTTTATTTTTTCCAAAAAATTGGGTAAAAAAAATGAATAAAAATCTTTCTTTTGACACACTTGACAACATTTTTATGACAAACTTATAATACAATAATCTAGTAACTAGTTTTTGATCTCACATATCAATCCCTACCATCAAGATTTCTCCAAATTCAATGTTCCTACTTAACTTGAACACTTTAAATGAACGTTAAGCCAAAAATATGAAAATTTGCTATTTTTGACACACATAATGATTTTTTGACACACTTCTGGTACAGTTATCGAACACAGCGTCCTTCCGGACCTGTCCCTTGAGTATACTTATTTTTAGAAAAAAAAACTTTTGCAATCTCTTCAACGGTTTTCTAGATTTCATAGGTAATGACGGACGGCCAGCCGACAGACAGACATACATTTTTTTTTTGCTTTTTTAGCATCAGTAGGTCCTAAAACGTCGAGAAATGCCAAAAAAGTGGGGGTAAGAATTTCACTTTTGGCTCATGAATGTAATACTTAGGTCTTTCAGACCGAAGTAATAAAATTGTTTATCAATGACATGTAATTATAAATTAGTTTTAAATTTTTTTTAATATTTGGTATATGGGTATGTTATTGCATTTATCATTCATAGTATATGATGATATAAGTTAAGAAAATGTAATTAGGTTGTTGAAAGGATTGAATCTTTCAACGCGGGGGATAATGTTCAAGGCAATATTATAAATTTGGGTTATAGGGTTGTTAAATTCACAAACATTTAAAGAGTTCTAAAAATTCTAAAAATATTCTAATGATCTGTTATAATTTTCCGGCAACGTATTGATGTTTCGTGTAATTTTTGTAATAAATTTCTAAACAGGGATAAAAAAATACATGTACTTTAACAAAGAGTTTTATGTTTGATATACATCGCTGCCCAAAACTAAAAACAATGTTCTGATAAAAGGTTTTTGCCGAAAACTATACCAGAATCCTAAACCCAGACCGAAGTTTTGATATCTCAGAGCTTTGAGATTAGTCCTTTCATATTTTATAATTAGAACTACGCGAAATCTAAAACATCGGTGAGCCATTAATTTATTTGATGGCTAAATTAGCTCACTATAAATCCAGAACATTAAGTTTCCAGAGTTGTGGTGAAGTTATCCTATGCATCAGCGTCGCAATTTATTTTTATTAAAAATGTTTTAAATAATACTAAATTAATAACAATCGTAAATATTTACTTAAAATTTAAATATATGTGGTTGACTTTCATTATACTGAGAGATACGAGGAAGTTATAAATGTTTGTGCTGTACAAAAGCTAATAATGTACAAAAGCTAATAATGAAATCCTTCTTATATTGATCGAAACCTTTTACTAACGTTTTATGAAAATCGATTTTTAACTGGTTACATTAGGGATAAACGCTTCATAAAAACTTTTTAATCGGAAATGACAAACCGGAAGTTGGTACACAGAAATATTGAAAACGGTACAAAAACCTTATGTACCTTGAATACCAAGTCTCAATAAGATTGAAAGCCAGGATCGGCAGTTATTGAAGATTTAAGCCTAAAGAAGTATGAAAGACCCCCTTCTTATGTCTAATTCTGAAATCAATCCAGATCTTTCATTTTTAAGTAAACCTGGATCATATACCAACCTTTCATCATATATCAACAAACCACACACAGACATACACCTTTTTTTGCCTAATTAGATAAAATATGATCCAAAATAACAGACAAAAAAAAATATGGAAAATGTAAGATTTTTTTATTCCGATAGATTGTATTACTTCACACAATTGAAAATTGTGGTGAAGCAAAACTGTTATTATGAACGTATAAGTTTTACGAATTATGCCAACCAATTTGAACCTTCGTTTTGAGTTTATACTAAAATAAAGGTAGTTGATCAGCATCGTAAAATATCAAATTTTAAACATTTCCAAGAATGCCAAGCAAAAATATTCTTGTTGTAACCAATGAAAAACCACTGAAATATTTAAATACCTAAACCACAGCTTATCTACCTTTTTGTAACATTAAAGGTTGAGCAGAATGGAATTTTTTCTAAAATAAAATAATCATGCCAAATTTCATCTTTTCAAAATTGCTTAATAATATGGAAAAGGAACTAAATAGATCCTAAAGTTTGAACATAAGAAACAATACAACCTACATAGGAAAATAATGGAACGTAAGGTTTTCCTGAGATCCTATTCTTTCGTTAATCCTCCTTGATTTTTTATATTTTATATTTCATTTTCTTTTTATTTAATTTGATTTTGTTGTTGTATTTTCTTGATAAAATAGATTAAATTCCATTATGATGTAAGGAAATCAAAATGTTTAGGGTACGAACGAAAAATTTAATGTGTTTAGAATATTTTGAGCGGAAATTTGGTTTTAATTTTACAACAAAAAGGTATTATTTAAACTTCATTAAATTTTGGTTTTTGGTATTATCCTTTAGACTACAGCTTTTCAATCATTAGTCAATAAATTATTTTTTGGTTTTATAATTTGTTATATTATTAGTTCGAAGATATCATGATGGATATAAAAGAATTTAAAAATAGGTGTTAAACATGATTCTATAATAGAGGGTGAATCGTAATTTTATTGTTTGGTATGGTAAAATATGATCATGATAAGAGACTGATTTTTAGCAAATTGGATTTATTTTATTTGGATAATGAAATCACGTATTTTTTTGTTGCTTTGAAGATAATGTTATTGTGAGAGATGTGTAGACTTCACTTTCTATTTTGTAAAAAACCGCAAAATAAAATTTTACAAACGATATTTATTTTCGGGAACAAATGCGGTGATAAGTGTTGACTTTGGAGTCAAATTAGTTTCCATTATAATCTCATGAAAAGCAGGATCTATTGCTACCAAATTATTCACAACACAAAATAAACAAATTTTTTTTATAGCAAAATGTGTTGTGTAGTAGGAATTACAATATATTGAATCACACCAATACTTAAAAGCCTTTGTCTTCCTCAATGAGTAAAGCAAAGATATAGAATTTTATGGAAGCTCATTTCTTTGCAAGCAATAGCGTGTCATCGTCAAGGAATTTTCCATAACTCTGATTGAGAGTGCTACCGTTCATCCGCCAGCACCTCCTATATATTACTTTGGCTAGCGATACAATTACAAATTACAGATAAAAAATAAAAAATATATTAGAGATAAATAATAAAAAAATAAAAATAAGTAAAATACAGTCGTCTGTTTGAGATGTTGCTTAAAATTTTATTGGTTTAACAAACATTTTCTGTTTCGTGAACTTAATGTATTGTATACTAAAAATGAGATTTGTGAAAATCAAAACATAGGTTTAAAAAAATTGCCAAACTAGTGAATTATGTCAAGTAAAATGCATAAAAAAGTGTGAAATTTTAGTGTTTACCAATTAAATACAATTTTTAAACGATCAACAAAATTTGATAAAAGTGACTCAACAGTTTTGCAGTAAAAAATGTAAGTGAAAGTAAATTAGGTTTCTTAAAAATTGTGTATATCAAAGATATGCAAATATTTGTTAAAATCAGTCAAATAAATAAGATGTGAAAAGCTAACAAACATGTACGCTATTTTAACAGTCTGGTTATCGTTTTGTTTGTTATAAAGAACAAACAATCTGTCAAATTTACAAACTGTCGTATTCAACAAACAATTTGTTGAATTAAAAGTAACAGAAATGTATGTTGAATCAAAAGAGATTTCTATCAATTTTGCAAACATTTTTGAAGAGAAAACTTCTTTAGATGCGTTGTTTGATTTTGTATGGGGAAAAATTTATATATTCGAGTCATCGTCACGCTAAATAAATTTCATTTGTAATTTGTAAATAAATCATTTGTTTTCTATATGTTATTTTAATGTATATTTACTTTATACGAAAGACAATGTTACTATACATTAAAATGGTTAATAATTTTTAATTCACTAGATTTGAATATTAAAAATTTTGAGTTACAGAGAGAGAAAATTTTTTTTTGAGCACTCAAACTCAAGCAATTGAGTTATTTTGAATTTTTTCAATTCGAAAGTATATTTTGAATTTTTCTCAGAGAAAAACTCCATTTTTCTCTTATACGTGTTTCGGATCGGGATTCAAACTATCCTCATCAGTGTTATGGCTCGAATCCGTTTTGGCGGACACGCTATCCAACTAACCTACAGAGGCGATGGTATTTCAAAGTTAAAATTTCATCATTATTTAACTACTTAAATTTGAATTGTTCTCATTAGGTATTTCTGTTTTTTGTAATTCCAATTAGCCAATTCTAGTGTATTTGGTCTAATTCAACTAGGGACATATGTTGTAAAGGAGAACTAGCTCCTGTTGTAGAGGAGTGGTTATAGCAGGCCGCGTTCCTTGTTCGATATTGAACCCTTAACTAGCTCTACTCTGCGGGAACGAGAAAGTATACCTGCTGCCTAGTACAAATTGCGGAATTGTACGCGTATATGGTTTATGAATCGGATCGGAAATCAAAAGAAAAGTGATAAAATAAGACTCTGGCGGACCTACAGGTCGTCCACGACCATCCCGTTCACCCCCATAATTTATCTCACATTCACACGCTCTCGCACCTCATACACCCACACATACACACATACACTCATACCTTCATCCATGTCCATTCACATACCTCACCACCCTATCTCACATTCACACGCTCTCGCACCTCATACACCCACACATACACACATACACTCATACCTTCATCCATGTCCATACACATACCTCACCACCCTATACCTATGTGTACTTTAAAGGTACTCAACCCATGCTAGCTTTAGATCCAACGTCCTTGTTTCCGTTGGATCAGCCGGTCATCTCGCCCTCAATCCAATTATATGATAAGAATCATGCAACGGTGGATGAAATGTTAACAGCTGATGTTTGAAGCATGCGCGAACGTGAGCAACAGCAATGATGAAATCCAGAACTATTGCCTCTTGCAATGTTGACTAAATATGTATAGTTGATGTTTAAAATAGGTACTATTGTTGAATATTACCAAACGAGCGCAACAACAGTGATGACTGATATAACTATTGTCTCATGCAATGTTGAAAGAATATGTATAGTTTAAAATTATTACTATTGTTGAATATAAGCAAACGAAGAATGAAGAATGAATATGTGTAGTTGAAGTTTAAAATGGTTACTGTGGTTAAATATCAGCAGGCGAGCGCAACGGCAGTGATAAAAGACATAACTATTGTCTCATGCAACGTTAAAAGAAAATGTAAAGTTGAGATTTAAAATGGTTCTATGGTTGAATATAAGCAGAAGTGCGCAACGGCAGGCAATGAAAATCTAAATTATTGTTATATACGGTGAATATATATAAACGTTGAACGACTGTCGCCACACAACCATTGATTCATGTCATGTTGGCTAAATGCTGACCAATTTACACGGAACCATATACAACGGTTCAACAATATCATCAGTTCGGTTGCAAAACGAAATAATCTCGCGACTTATAAAGGCAATATTTTTTCATCTTTCCTACACTCTTAGAGACAAAACCCTCAAACGAAATTGTTCCACTACTCAATCAACTTTAACCACCATAAAATATACAAAGAACCTTGACTAATTAAAATTGCACTAGATTGTCAAATCTGTTTCTGATTAGCCTCATTCAAGGACGTCCGATGAGACGATCCGACTATAGTGCAATTCAAAATCTCAAAGCCTCTAGGAGGATCTGATCACAATTTGATCTCAACTACACAAAATATTGCAACGCCCAAGCCATTTAAAGCCAATCCTAGACGTGTTTGGAACTACAAAAATGCGGATTGGCAAGGCCTCAAAAGTCATTATAAATGGTATTCATGGACACAAACTTGCTTAGTTGAACAAGATCCCAATAAGGCTGCTATGATTTTTTCTGATGTAATACTGGCAGGAATGCGTAAATGTATACCAAATAGTCTAATTATCCCGAGAGTAGATCCTTGGTTCACCAAAAAATGCAAAGAGGCAATTAAACAAAAACAATTGCGTTTCGCAATTACATTAAAACAAGCAATACAAAAACCTTGCGAGAATATAAAGCTGCCAGGAACATATGTCGGTTATTGATAAACAAAGAAAAAAATCGTTATAGTTCAAAAAAAGCAGCGAAAGTTGCCGAGCTTCCTACGAGCTCTCGACAGTTTTTTAAAGCCGTTAAAGCAGTGCAAAATAATTTCACTCAATCGTCACTACCACCTTTAATTCATAATGATGTACCCATAATAACCTCAAGCGTACCAGGCTGATCTTCTTGGAAAACTCTTTTCTGAAAACTCAACTTTAACTGCACCTAATTTCTCGCCAAAACCAATTCCTCAGGTACCGTAAAAAATGAAGCGTATAATCTTTCGCAAAAATGTCATACGTTAGATGCTTTTGCAAATAAATTCCAATAAATCATCAGGTCCTGATAATATCCCTCCCATCATACTGAAAACTTTTGCTAGAGAGCTAGCACCAATTCTCACAAAAATCTACTATCTATCGTACAATAAAGCTGTATTCCCAGACATTTGGAAGTTTGCTAGCGTTCAGCCTGTATCAAAAAAGTCCGAGCGGCAGGTATATCCGCTAGAAATAGGTAGATTTTGGGATCAGACAGTTATGTGTGCATTTAGAATCGGATTTATCAGATTACTTTATAAAAAATACTAATTAAAAACAGAAGTATTAAACTAACTTTAAAAATAAACATTATTTTATACAGTTTTTGGGCTCTAGGCACTTAACCTGTACCCCGATATGGCCAATTGTCAAACATATTCAGGAAACTGTTTGCCGCAACATACCCAGAAAATATTTTTAGCGTAAGTGAAAAAATGCGACCGTGAAAGTGCCGCTAAATGCCGTTATACTTCACACAGTTTATTGCAGATAGCTAAAGAACCTTTTGTTGCAGATGTCTGGCTTTTTAAAAAATGATAGAAATGTGTTCAAATAATTAATATTTATAAATTTTGTTTACATATTTTGCCCCAAACGGCCGTTATAACGCTTTGTTTTTGACAGTTTTAAGGCTCTAGACTCTTAACCTGTACCCGGATATGGCCAGTTGTCGAACTTATTCAAGAGATTGTTTGCCGCAACACGCTCAGAAAAAACTTTTGGTCTAGGTCGAAAAATGCGACCGTGAGAGTGCCGCTAAATTCCGTTATACCTCATATCGTTATATATATATATATATATATATATATATATATATATATAATTTTTTTTTTTTGTTTTTCCGTCTCCGCTTTACATATATAGTCGTTTGGCATCAAAATTTTTCCGAAATTCCGAGATGACGGTCATTGCAATAGGTACATTTTTATATGAAATCTACCTAATATAAGTAGAAACAGAATAATTCAAAAAAATTATCGAACCAAATTAAATACATTATCCGAACTAACTCCATCAATACAATTTCGGAACAGTTTTATTTAAGTTGGTTTAAACTACTTTTAATAACATATTAAATCCACCAAAGATCAAATGAACTACGTCACAACTACAATTATACCATCACACATAATTTATAACATTATCAAACAATTTTATTTCAAAATCATCTTTTGTTGTTGTGTTTTTTTGTTCTTATTTAATCTTTTTTCAAACGGTTACTTAGTAAAAAAAATAAAAACAAAAGAGATTTTGATAATTTTTCTATGGTATTAAATGGGTTGATATTTTTCTTGTAAGGGTTCCATTATAATGCTTATAAAAATGGAACCTTTTGGGTTAGAAAGCTGAAATTTTTTGAGGCTATAGTTGAAAAGTATGTTTTTAAAGCTAAGATGAATTTAAATAACATAAACTGAAACATGATGAAAGCATTGCCTTTTGCGTTTGTTTTCATTTCAACAGCCGTAGGGTCTCAACCGTTAGACTTAAACTATTATTTTTTAAAATTTTGGAAAGATTTATATTTTAAGTACGTGAAAAAAAGTTTTCAACTATGAGCTTGGCCATTTCAGCTAGATCAAGGGCAGCAAAGTTTAGTAAATTTTTAAAACAGCTGATTTTTGAGGAACCTGAAACGCCAAAGTAGTCATCTGGATAAAAATGATAGAAATATGTTTAAATATTTAATATTTATAAATTTTATTAAAATATTATGATTCAAACGGAAGTTATAGCGCCCTAGATTATTCGACATTTTAGGCTCTAGCCGCTTAACTGGTGCCCGGATATGGCCAGTTCACGAACTTGTCCAAGACATTATTTGCCGGAACACACACAAAAAATTATTTTGGTGTAGGTCGAAAAATGCGACCGTGAGAGTGCCGCCAAATTCCGTTATATCTCATATCGTTATATATATATATATACTAGCGGGACCCGACGTGCTTTGCTACGCCTATAAATAAAGTTTGTGTGTATACATTTTGTTGACGTAGCAATAATTTCAAAGAGTAGTAATGAGAAATGGTTTTCTATTTTTTTTTTTTAATATGAATGTAAAAGGATCAGCACTCTAGTTGATCAGTAAAATATAAAAAAATAGTATTATATATAAAACAAAGAATATCTAAAAAATACGCGATTATATAAGTTTTCAGGTGTGTAATCTATTTAGAACATTATACGGAACAAAAATCGATTCACAAATTTTCACAGTGCTCATGCGGTTTAATATACGCTTTCTTTACCGGTAGGTTACTAAAAACGTTGCAAAAAATTTTGATCGGTATATGATTTTATGGTCAGCAAGTGCAGTAAGAATAGCGACAATACATTCGATGAAGGTATAGAAGAAGTGATGCAAAAAAGGAATAAAAGAAGTGATGCAAAAAAAATCAAAATTATTTGGAAGTTTTTGTATATGAATTCATAGGATTTGAATTCATAGGATGAGAAATATTTCTATTTAGTCAACATTTTAAGTCATTTTAAAGTCATTATTATTGAATGTTGCAAATCAATGCGAAACTAATATCTTACACACGGTCAATATATTGGCATATATGTTCCATATATGGACAACATTAATGGAATATTAATTTTTAAGCGAATTTGTGAGTAATTATTGCTTAAAGTAATTATTAAAAGTATTATTCCCGATAATAAGTAATTATTGTCGGGATTGAACGTGAAAGTGGCGTTGTAAGAGTTTATTAATGAAAGAAACTTAAACTTAAATTATTAAATTATTAAATTATTAATGATAGATAATATAATTATTATTATGATATAATTATTAATGAAAGAAACTTAAACATATGAACCCTATACGATTTCACCCCACCATAGTAATTTTTCTAAATTTATTTTACTGATTTTTCAAATACCCAGGTACCGGGGTAACCCGGGTATTTTAGAATTTAAATACTCGACTACCCGGGTACTTGCTGACTCGACTAATTTGTTTACCTTATATATCCAATAATTCGTTGTGCATATGATAATATTGCGAATACAATTCTTTACATATTGATAATCTTGACTCTAATTTGTGATAATCTGAATCGCCATTAAAAATTGTTTGAATTTTTCTTAATTTATATTTTTCAATATATGCACATCTTTTTAATATATCCCAATTAACATTTTTAGTTTTTGGTATATACGTGGGTTTATTCGATAGAAAGCCTCTTTCGGTTTGCGATAATTCGCCTTCTGTTTCAGCTTCTATTCCTAGCGAAAGCCGTGTCAACTCGCAAGAAAGCCTGCAAGATAGCCAGCTTAGGAATACATTGAGATAAATGCTACTCACTTCTATTCTGCTTGTTTGCCGCAAAACAATTCTGGAGATTAAACGGTTTCACTTTTTGGTGTATTCGCAGGTATATTCGATCGAACGTCTTTTTGGGTTTGCGATGGTCCGCGTTACGTTTCAGCTTCTTTTCCCAGCGAAAGCCTTATTCATACGCAAAAAAGTCTTTAGATTAACCCGCTTAGGAACATATTGAGATAACCACATCGGAATTTTATTCTGATTGTTTGTCGCAAAACCTTTCCGGAGAACATCCTAGAGAACAACCTGGGAATGGTTTGGGGCAATTCCGTTCAATGTACTGTTTCGGCTCCCAGCGAATGCCGTTTACGTTCTTAAGGAAGCCTGTAGGTAGACCTGCTAGGTATGCATTGCGATAGCAACTCGGATTTATATTTGTACATATACGACCTTACATATACATTACATAGAGTAGGTTAGGTATATAATATATATAAATGAATTTAAATAAAATATTTTGAAAATTTAATTACATAATATAAAATAATATATATTTAAGATATGACTAAATAAGTTTTAAATTTATTAAAAGGTACAATTCATTTTCTAAGCAAATTCTTTTGGCTCAGTTTATTTTTACTTTTTTATATTTATTAAAAGAAAAGATAAAAACAATCTTTACGAGACTTTTCCTCGATAGAGAAAATTATTTAATTTAAATACTTCAGCTAATAAGAACTAAATTCTTAAACTTATTAAAACTTAATAAGAAAAGGCACAATTCATTTCAGGTTTTTTTTATGTTTAGTACCATGGTATATATAAGAGATGGTAGTGGAAATATAGAAAACGCAGTCGCCATTAAATTATTGCAGGACGTCACGTGTACTATAGCAAATTTGTATAATTTGTTTTAATTTAAATTTTTTGTATACAAAATGGGACGCGATGACGTAAAATTCGCTTGCTGTTTTATGATTTTTCTATCTCTTTTTTTACTTTACTAAAATTTAAACTTCTACTACCATCTATTATATTTAGCATGGTTTAGTACATATTTTTGACTTATTCATACGATGGTGGAAAGGTAAAATGTTTAACCCCCATAATTAAGATTTTTCAAATCTTCAAAAAACGCATTATAGTTACGGCCAGGTATCATTTACCTTGCAACTCTAATTTTGGGAAAAGTGTGGGTTACAACATTTTAGTTTTCCACCGTCGATATTTAATTAAAAAAATAAAACGTTTTAATTTTCTTTACGAGACTTCCTCGAGAGCCGCTCTTCCGTATGCCTTATCCAGCTTTTTATATTTTTGTCGAGTGTTGTAATATTGTAGCCTGTGAATTTTTTTTTTATGATTTCAAACATTAAACTTCTTAAATTTGTTAATGCTTTAAACTCTAATTTTCTGGTAGTTCCTGGCCAGCTAAAATCAACCAAGCATTCGTCAGCTGCAATTAATTTTAAAATAACGGAATGGGCCTTGCATTCATCGTTGAATCCGTAATCATTAATTTTATCAGTCTGCAATATATTATGTATAATTGAATAAATTCGGATTTAATTAAATTCGGTCTTAAAACACTAATACCAATTGTTTTTTGTATCCATCGATTGCTAAAATATTTTCATCCAGGATCTGCAGCTGAACACTGGTTTTTAATGGTAAGTCAGGTACGACACTAATTTGGTTTATGGAATCCAGTAACGGCGCATTGCCTATTTGATTTAGGCTCGGTTTAAGCCAGTCCAATTTTATTTGAGTTTGGGTGTTTTGATTAAGAACTTTGATTTCGAGGAACTCTATTTGTTTATTTTTTTCTTATATTGTCTTTTCCAAGCAAATTACTTTGTCCTTTAAACAACTGTATTTCACTTCCATTAGCTCAAGTTCTAATAAAAATAAATTACAATTAAAATTAGTTGAATTTAATATATATAATCATTTATTTTGAACTCACTTTGTTTATAATCAAGATTATTATTCTCAGATACCACCGCGACCACACTATTTTGGTGCTGCTGTTGAATTGAGTCTAAAGATAAAATTAAAGTATTCCTCAAATAGTCTGGTTCTGCTGAATGGCCTGCAAAATATTTTGTATATTAATATGTACATCAGCGAAAAGACTTGGCCACCTACTTTCTGGCTTTGGATACGACGTCTGAACAATATTTACCCCATTTGAAGGAAAATAGTTCTTAATTTTCTCAGCTAAGTGCGAGTCATCAGGAAAAGATGGAGTTTCAGATCCTGATTCTAACTCCGACGTCATTCTTAATAAATCATTTTCTTGTTGTACCGCTTCGGAATAGCTAGCTGAAATGAAATAATAATTGTTAGATTGCTGAATAAACACATAATTACATATTTTTGAAATACTTACGTATATCACGTATCAAAATTTGAAATTGGACGGTTTTACCCCAGTTACAGGTTGGTTCTGCCCTTGATTTTATTGCTACTATAAGTGATTTTGACGATAATTTTTCGGGCCAATGCAGCGTTTCGTTTTTCACCCAGTTGGAAGGGCAGCGGAATACTTGTTTTTTTCCTTCTTCGATAGTTTTTATTATATAATACATGGTCGTGAAAAATTTCAATAATTTTTATATATATTCTACAATTAGTAATAATTTAAATTGTATTAGGATTTAGGACATATTAATTTATCTACGAAATATTTTCTGATTGTTGCCTGTGTAATAATCTAAAGAAATAATATTGATCTGCGCTTTTTTTAATGGGAAACATTTTGTATTTTACACTGTGTGCATTTAAACATTCGAATTTTGACGACAGTTTTCCTTTTGAGTAATAAATATGTATATTCAATGAGTCAAATGGTGTAGCGAAAGCCGACTTAATTTGCGTTAATTTGTTGGCATACATTTTAATAACATTGTTCTCATAGATACTGAATAAATATTTATATATGCAATTATCGTTTGTTAAAAACCACTGATTTTTTATGTTATTTTTTAGAGAATAATTTTCAAAAACGATTTCATTAAATTCACCTCTATTATTTTGACATTTTAAAAACGGGAATACTTTATCGTCGTTATATGTTTTACAATAGTTCTGCATTTCGATCGTTCGATTCACAACTTGTTGAAGCTGGTTGTGTCCTTTTTTGATCATTCGTTTTATTTGAAACATAACACTCTCAAATGGAAAATTACTGAATGCGTCTAGATTACCATATAACATTACGTCGTCCGGCAAGTGAATTAAATTATGTACATTATATGAAATGTAACACAACCCATAAATACTTTTAAATCCATTTAAAAAGTGCCGAATAAGATCTTTTGCCAGGTTAATATATTCTTGGTACATCACTTTGTCGCATAAAATTCTTATTTCACAACTTAAAGCCAAAAAATTTTCATATATTTTCTCCTTTAAAACATTTTTTAAACATACAGGCCCCGTGTAGAGTAGAAAAGTTCGAAATTCTGTAGCTTTCCACATTTTATAATGTTCTATTTTTCTAATTTTCCTGCATACTTCTTTTGGTCTTCCAGCCTCAGCTTTTCCTAACATGTCGTTTATATCGTTGCAATTTGATGCAGATAATCGAACATTTAGCGGACCTTGGAGCCATAAATCAATTAATTTTTTGGTTACTCCTAATAGCACTAAATGCATGTAATCTAAGGGGAATTGTGTTACCATTCCAATTTTCAAATCTTCTAATATTGAATCTATTTTGTGATGTTCTTCCTGATGTCTCTGTACAAAATGTTCGTCAGTTCGTAGTGTACAGTTCAACTCTGGAAAACAAATTCTCCTGTTTTTAAATTCCCCTTCCGTAGTGCATTTTGTGCAACCAAAATAACCAGAATGACCTTTTGTGCCTTTGATGAATGAAAGTGCAGGAGCATCACAAGTAAACGCCCTCAACACCACATGTTGTTTTGTACCGTCAACAAAAATATCGGAATTATTTATTACTTTCATTTCATCTACGAATGGCTTCAGAAATTCGTTGGCATACTCCGGCTTAGATTCCCCAAAATAAAGGCCTATCAGAAACGGCGTAACATTTTTTAAATTTCGAATAAGTCCAAGAATTGGCCAAAATCCTACGTTCGTGCTCTTACTAATTGGAAGTCCATCAATACATATGTCAATTAAAATAGTTGCTGGTGTTGCGTCACTATATTGAGCTAATTGATATTTCAACGATTCCAATAAACCTATATGAGAGTAGGTGCCTTTCGATAGAATTGTTATGGCAGTACTGCTTGGCGTTTCTAATAAAGTTCGGGTATCTTTGGGTAACCGAACACCTTTGATTCTAAGTATTGCTAGGAGTTCGTTCATTGCAGTTGCTGTAATGACATTTTTTATTTTCCATTTTGCAAGAAGTGTTTGCCACGATTCGCTGAAATCAACGTCAATTTCACTAGAAACGTTACTAGAATTATTACTATCAGTTCCTTCTTTACGAAAAACAGAGTCTTCTATAACTACATCGACTGAATTATTTACAGTAACAGGCACCGAAACATTCATTCCAGACGAACTTTCATTAATTCTTGTATAATTATTCTCACTTAATTTATACATATATTTTTCTTTTAAATGTTCTTTTCGACACTCCCCAAGTTTTCGCGAATTCACTCATAGCTATGATTTACTAATTATTTAAAAAATTTTCTGCATATCACAATTAGTTATGATTCAAAAATATGAATCACAAATACTTTTGCATCAAGTTTAATTGAATTTATTTGCATTACAGTTATGACTTTATTTATAAAATTTATATCAAATAAAACGTTATTTATAATTGAATTAAATAAGAGAAAAAAAATTACAAGAAAATGATTTTCATTGGTTTTACATGGCAACAAACACAAACGTACCTTAAATTTTTCTCATCACAAATACTAATGACTCGGATAGTATGTATAATGTTTAATACACATATAACGTAGAGTATATAACGTAGAGTTTTTTATTTTATTTTATTTTATTTTACACAGGTCTGTCTTGTTTAAAATTTGTATAAGGACTGATTACCTTACAAAAAATAATACAGCTTACACCAAGAATCCCAAAGGATATTGCAATGCGACCTGTTTGCGATAAATACATATAATGAAAATTACTAATGTGTCCGAAATATTACCACATTACGAAAACAAATAGGATATAAAAAAAGACACTGTCCCAATATTAATCGAGGTCGGAGTAACTTAAGGGTATACTTCATCGCCAAGCCTGTGGGCTAAACTGCATCGTACATAAAACGGACTATTATAAATTTAGAATTAAGTTCGCAATCTTAGTCGCAAATCATTACTTTGGGATTTCATTGCGATATCCTTAAAGATATTTTAAAGGTAAACCCTAGTTTTATCTAATAACAATACTGTATAGAAAAATATACAGTAAACAAGTGAGTGTAGTCCTCAGAATATATTACCGTGATCTGTTTAAGGATATCCAACAATGAATACTCTACAACATATTCTTTATTCAATCTATCAAGAATTCATTGCGATTTTCTTTGGCATAGTCTAACGACAATTCTATAGATCTATTTAGCAAATGTACAGAACAGTAAAACATATTGTCTAAGAATGAGAATAACCTACAGTTTATACAAAAGAAATCTATACTAGGATAGTCGACGTAGTATATTCTATGGAATATACTATTTTTGTAAGTTATCGCAAAATGTTTATTGGGTATTGTCAATTTTAATTTGCGATTTGTTTGACGGCATAATTAATTATATATGATTATAATTTATCGTAATATAAATTCGTAAAATAATATGTTTTGTTTGAGAATATTCTAGATACTTTTGAGGTTATTTAAAACCCCTTTTTTATTTACAGCATTCGTGATATATTTTTGAAATAAATATCCGGTTCAATACGACCAAATGTTTCGTGGTATACTTTCAGTGGACTGTATTTAATTAATAAAACACTTTTTGAACGTTTTATAACTATTCACAACAGTATTTTATATTTAATTCAAAATAATTTAACAGTCTGTTCTGTAGGCTGTAGCTTCATGTTTTTGATTCTGATTTCAATTCTTCTTTTTACGTGTTCTTACACATATACATATAAATTTTTTACTTTATTTTTAAAAACCAATCGACAAACTTTAAATGTTTTCATTTTAACAACCCGATAACCAAAATTTGTAATATTGACTTGAACACCAATCATGTCCCATATTTGGCCCAATTGTTTTTTGCTCCCTGGATTATAACGTGACATAATATGATCTTTGGAAAGGAAAGTATGGTAACACATATTTATTCCAAGTATGGTTAAATTCAAAAACTCAATGTATGCTTAAAGTTCATTGTGCCAACTATGGTATAACTATGAATACATAATTGGCCCAGATATGGTACATTGTCGAGAAGACAATGCTCGGCTAAAACATGCTGGCCCAAGCATTATCCAACTATGAAAAAACATGGTTTGGCGAAACATTACTGGGCCAAGTGTGTTTCAGAGTGCTTTGGTTCAAGTTTGGCAAAACATAGTTGGTCCACGCTTGGGCCAACTAAATTTACCGCATATATGCTATAGATCAAAGTTGGCCTAACTAAGACCATTTGTTAACTATATGGGCCATTGATAATTGTAATTAAACAAAAACCTGATTATTCAAAGAGATTTAAAATAACTTTTGCACCCAAAATTATAAATAAGTTAAAATCGGTTTGTAAAAAATACAATTTCTTCCCAGTATTCGGCAACTAAAAGAAATTAAAAAATATTTTAGGGAGCACAAAAGACAAAATTGAAGAATTAAAAAAATCAGGAATCTATGAATACAAATGTAGTGTAAGTGATTGCTCTAAAATTTATATTGGCCAAACAAAAATAAGTGTAAAAACAAGATTTAAAGAACATAAAAGCCATATCAGATTTAACCGGCCAGAAAAATCATGCATTGCATATCATGCTTTGACAGAATGTCATTTGGGAGTTTCATTGGAAAATGTTAAATTAATTAAAGAAGTTAATAAAGCTTCCAATTTGGATGCATTTGAAAGCTATTTTATTTCTAAAAATCTTGATAAATGTTTAAATTTTGATCAGGGAAATATTACTTTCAATTTATTTTCAATTGTATAATTTCTAAGTTTAGTTTTCTTTTAAATTTTGTACTACTATTTTCGTTAAGTTTTCCCTGAAAGAATTTTGTCATTTTTCGATTTTCTTTTAACTTTACTTTGTTTTGCATTGCTGAAGATGGGAGATAGTTTATCTTGAAATGCATACAAAATAATTTTGTATTTTTAAATATTGAAAAACTAGTGATATTTTTGTAATATTTAAATACAATTTTCGTTGGTGAAAATAAAAAAGGAGAAAACGTTTTTTAATTAATTATTGTAGTAATTGTAATTCGTCAAAAATTAAAAGTCATGTTTAGCCCGAAAGATTTTAAGCCATGCTTGGACCAAAATTAAAAGCCACACTTGGTCTGAGATCTAAAAATAATGCCTGATCTGTAAGCTGTAATTGGTCCAAACTTGTTAAAACAACTCTGGCACGATGTTAACATTTTGTGGTTTACCCAACGTTAGGCCAACATTGGAAAATATGCATGGCCCAAAGTTTATATCTGGTATGCCAATCATATGGTTGTTTGGGATGATTGTTTTTTTTCTACCTTGGATCTTATACCTCTTAGCAATCTGTTTGTTATTAGTAACATATTTCTTGATGACAGTCTTCCTCAATGACTAAAACCTCATATTATATATATGCTCCAAAAAATAATTATTACAAATCAACGAAAACGTATCCTTTTTGCGTAAAAATTGTTATGCTACTTCAAATGAGTACAGTTTTTTCAAATAACATCCTTTACAACTAGGTTAAAATTAGTTTTTTTCCCTTACTCACTCACAGCCTCTTAATTAATATTATTATAAATATTTGCGACATTATTACAATATTTTTTCGGTTTAAAACTATCAAATTTTCTACCATTTCGAATTTGTGCAACTTATTAAGCTCGGGTACCTACACGGGCAACGAAAATAAGGATTAATAAGTTTTACGAATTTCAATGTTGAATTAAATTTTTAACGAACTTTGAGCCCTTTCATTTGATACCTTACTCGACCTAATTTAGGTAGGCAACTTTTATAATCGTCTAGAATTTCAGGCTGATGGGATTCATAGATGACGACATAAACAAAGAGACACACGGACAGGAAAACAGAATCTCAGTCTCATAAATAGACTTACATTTTTTGCTAAAAACAGCATCATTATTAAGTTCCAAACGTTTATAAAAGTTTTTTCATGATATATAAGTAATCTCATAGTAAAAAGAAAATTTGAAAATTTCCTTGAAGGGGTAGGAAACCACTTAAAATTTGAGTGTTTTATGCCTATTGTTCTTTGACACGATCCGACTGAAAAATTTCAACAAAAATTAAAACTTCAAGCAACATTTTAATTGTTAGTACTGCTAGCTTTTAAGCTGCCATCGGTCGTTTAAAACTTGCGTGTACAGTAAAAGAACAATAAAATCATTCGTATACAAAAAAATAGTGTGAAATTATTTTCCTTTTTCTTGTTTTTTAAATTAATGTAATGACAGAATGATTTATATCAGCGACAGCAACAACAAAATATGTAAATCAAATGAATTTAAATTGAAAATTTTCCGCTAAACTCAATTTTCCACGAAATGGTTTTTAAATTATTTAATTTTTTTTCTGCGGTTTATTAATGGATTACTGTTCATTTATTTCAACACATGTAATTTCTACTAAAACTGATATTTTTTTGTTTTAGTTTTACATATTGAGTTTTGCAATTGTGTTTTTTTCATTGGGCGTCAATTGTCTGGTAAACACAATTTAAATGTTGAAAGAAAATGATGGTTTCAGATTCACAAAAAAAAAAACTAATGGATTGAGGAAAGGATGGCTGGCCAATATTTTGTTTGTTAAACTTCAAGCTCAATTCAATTCGATTTGAATTGAAAATTTAATTGTAGTTTCAATGCAGTGGAAATTAGAATACATGATATTGAATTTCATTTTGTGTTTCCTAAACTATTAACTAAACGTTAATTGTTTTATTGAGCTATTTTATTTGTAAACTTTTATGATTTTCGAAGAATATTTTTAAATTAAATAAATTTAATTTAAGCAAACTGACCCGTCAAAATATCAGCTTTTTTCAAAAAGTATGGTATGCTTTCTGTTCGTTGAAATCTCTACTTTCTGATGGTGAAAAAAAAATGTATTCCTATAGTAAATCTTCTCAGAAAATGCAAAAAATGAATTGAATTTTCGATAGAAAATTAGGGTGCTTTTTCGATATTAATTCAAAATAAGGTGAAAAAATAAAGATTTCAAATCCAATAAATTACAGCGTATTTGAGACATAAAAAGGTAAGTTTTCACCAAATTTCGTGAAAAAAAAAATTTTTTGTAAAAGATAAAAATAAAAAACCAAAAACTTGGTTTTTTGAATTTTTCCCATAAATTTTGAGGTTATGTGAAAAAAGTGTCTAAACAAAAGTTTTAGATCTTTTTATTACCTTCAACTTTGCCTTTTATTTTTTTCCATAGGACTTTTAGTTTTGCCGGAAATCGAGATAAACCGTTTTTTACTCTTTAAAACTCACCCCTTCTTCTTCCCCTTCCCGACCTCAGATCGCCCGTAAATTATTTTTCCTTTCATTTTTATAATATTCTCCTCCTTTTCTAATGGGTTTCATCCTACTATTATTTTTTTCACTTTTTATTATTTTTAAAGGCTTCTACTCTGGTCTAGATAAATAGTTTTATAGATTATATTACACAACAAACCGGTTTATTGATGGTTGTTACAGTTTCGCTCAAAAACATATATTTTACTTGTTTTGGAAACGAACCCGGCTATACCAACTCAGTGGGTACCACTACTTGAGCTACCTCCGTGTTTCACCCATGAATTTGGATCACAATTATTTGATTTATGGGAGTAAGGTTAGAAGTATAGGAAAATATGATCAGTTAAATTAAAACATATGTTTTTTTTATTAAAAATTTGCGTATTTGGTAATAAATAATAATTATGATAAATTAAAAGATAGTCGGTCAAGTGCGAATAAAATTCGCTCGCCGAGGATTTCGTGAATGTAGAAGAACAAACTGAAAAAAATAATTTACATGAAGGTATATTGTAGCGTTTTTATTCTGCCAGACCAGACGCACATAAAAATGATTTTTGAATTGAAAACTTCTTTAGGCGCACCACACACAGATTTTTCCGTAGGTAGTAAATTAAACTGATCCCTCAGCATTTCTATCATTTATCAATTTATCAATCTATATAATATCTTAACGTTTCAAATTGCGTTGTGGATATCGTGCTCGACTGATGTGCTGTAGGTTGTGTGAGTTCAACTTCTGGTATGGTTCATATTTTTTTATTGTTTTTTTTTAATTTTTAATAGATACCATTAAAATTATTTTTTTTATTTATGAATTCATAAAAATATTAAAAATTTCTTTATACGAATTTTAAAAAATTGATCTATAACGCAGTTTTTTAAAGTTATATTGCCACTGTCTTTTGCAATTTGCATTTGAATAATCATGCTAAATAAATATTGAATATATATAAAATTGAAAGTATGTATGGCTGTTTATTCTTTATGCATCAGTACATTAATCATCATGAAAATTTATGAAGTTGTTATGTACGCTTAATTTTTGCTTTTTATTTAACTTTCGTTTTAAACAGTAGTTTGCTTCGATCAATGTTTTTTGTTGAACATAAGTTCTAGAAAATAAAAATAACGTAAGAAAGATAGTATAACCTGAAGGCTGAAACAATTACATTTGTATATCAAAATTATATGGATTGGAATTTTATCATCTTTACTAAATATGTTGTTTAGAATTGTATGTAATACACAGTGGCGTCATTTCACCAAAATCTTGGGGGGGGGGGGCGAGAATTTAAATGACAAAAAAAATTTTTTTTCGTAAAACATAACATACACGTTTTTATACACACATATATTTAAAAGAATTTAAATGCATCGACTTAGAAATAAAAATAAAACGCTTCTGAGATACATTGGTTACTCTGCTAGTCTTCTGGTGTTGTTTCATCGAAGCGAATGCCGCAAAGTTCTGCAAAATCCCTTCATTTGCTAAAAATAATTTTAAATTTAGTATCATCTCTGCATTGTTTAAGCATCAAGATAGTAGTTTTAATTAAAGCGCTTGTGCTAGAAATTATTATATCTTTGCTTTGTAACTGTTCAGAGAGTGAATTTGTAAACGACAGCAGATCGTGCAGCATAGAAAAAAAGGATGGTTTTTCTATACGATTTTTTAGATCTCGGGCATCCCGGGATTTAAAATTTATGAGTCGTTTATGGAAATTATGTAAAAATAAAACACCACGGGATTGCAATCCCTACGTGACTCCTCTTATGTCGAATCGTTTTTTTTGTTTGTTTTTCTTTATTTGTCTCAGAGAAGAAGAGTTATGTCTACCCTAAACTGACCAGAGCCAAATCGTTAAAATGTGGGAAAAAATGCAAACATTCCAACTAACTAATTAGAATTTCTATTGCGAGAAAGTGGAACGGTGAAAACGTGCTAGCTAGATTGTGCATAAATTCCCTTTTAATGCTGTCCTTTACTATTTGTTTACTATTTAATTCTTCAAAAAATTCTTTTATTTTAATTGGACATTCAACCGTTAGGAAATGTGTTTGCAGTGGTTCGTATATTTTCTAAATTTTTTCTGGTGCTGGCATTACCGCCAGCCAGCGAGTTTCACTGCATCTAATAAGTTGGTTATGTTCGACATTACTTTTGCCGCAGAACTCCTTCAACGTCTCCATGTAAAGGCAGTAAAAGATCCAAATTTTTTTAACCCTGCCATTTAAATCAGCAGCATTTCTTATTGCATTATTTAGAATATGGGCTGCGAATCCAATACTCAATACACTCTGGTTCAAATTCGAGCTTAGCTTGTTTTTAAATTTTCACCCCTTGACGTGACACCAATAAAATTGGTGTTCGTGTTATCAGCGCAAATTGCAACTAACTTTTTGTCAATGTTAAATAACAACAAGAAAACAAAATAACAACAAAACTTGTTCAAGCTACTGGAGCTGGCGGCTTATAGCAACGCTTTTTTATCTGTATCTATATGTCTTTTAATATCATAATGTCCACAGTTAATTTTCAAATTCACTCCGACTGGTAATACACTAAACTTTTGCGTCATTATATTTTGACTTTTTTTATAAAAGGATAGTCCAATTCAATATCGTATAAGAATTTACGTAAACGTTTTCTATCCGTCTTGATTTGCAGGAGAACTTTTTAAATATAATTTTAAAAATGAGCATAAATTTACCTTTTATAGTAGCTTAAAACTTTTGTTACACAAGTAAAGACTGTAAAACAATTGAAACAATTTATTTTAATTTTACTAAATAATTAATATCTTTTCTGTATTCTGTAAGTATAAGAGGTATACAGTATACCTCTCGTTCTATCTTTTGCAAATCTATACCATTTATCAAGTTTTTATGCTGTTTGCTTTGTTTGTTCTTTATTGAGAAAAAAAATTATATATTAGAAAATAATCATTTTACTTTTGAGCTTCCTAGTTAAAGTGTGTTTTAAACAGAGTTTAAAACGCTACTTATATCACTCTTTTACTTTGTCCTTTCAGTGCCTAGCTTAAAAAAATATAACACTCCCACATACAGGAGTGAAAATAATAAAATATCATTCTTGCTACTAAATTGAAGTAAATATTTTCTTTCAAATACTCAAAACTTTTACTTTTGCGTCAAATTTGATGCTTTCCAACGTAAAATGCTTCATTCGTTCAATTATTCATGCATTGTTAGAAAAATGAATATAAAGGATGACGTAGAGTGTCTAATTTTCTTCTTTTACAAATCGAATGAAAGAACTGGAAAATGTAATCTGCTCCAAAAGAGTAAAATCGAAAAAACAAAAATTTTACTCTTACGAGTAAGAACGATATTCAAATTATGAACATTTTAATTTTTGAATATTATTTCAAAGGATTGAAATGAGTGCTCGAATAAAGACTCGTAAACTCTGGTTTAAAAATTTAAATGTTTATGAATTTATACGCAAAACTGCATCTTTTTAAATAAAATATTTTGTATTTTATTTTTCATAATAATATTGCACTGGTTTGTTCTCTCAATATGGTGAAATCAACATATACATAACATTATACAAATTGCAAGAAAAAAGTGAAGCCATTGCTCTGACTAAGATATTGCGCAAACTATACGTAGGTAGATGATTATTTCTATAATGCGGGCAAAAGTGGTGGAAATATTTGTTTCGTGGGACGCTTCGTGGGACAGATTTCTCCGTGGGACAACGCAATAAAATGTGTGACATTTCCACGCAGCGTGGGACGTCTGGACAGCTTACTACCCATAAACGTGCGTACATTTTTCATTTGATTCAAAATTGTACAATTATTGCGAGCTTCTTTTAAATCTATAAGAAAAACCTACCACAAAAAAATAATAGTTTCTCCCTCCCTGTGACTGTATAAAAAAATGAACAAAGATTGACGTTTAGGATACGTTTTGGATTTTATTATAACCAACCAAACATATAATTTTTGCTATTTTATGAATCAAAAATTCATAAAATGAATTTGACAGCAAGTTTTCATAACATACTTTGAAAATATTTACATAACTTAAATATTTGTTCGTGTCGTTAGAAAATATTGCTTGTCCATTATAAAACATTCACTATCATAAAATCACTGGAAATAACCCAATAAATTTAAATTACTCCCGTAATTATTTTCATTCATTTTATAAAAATTAGCACTACTATCAAGAAAACTTTTGATATGTTATAGGATTTTACATTTTAGAATTGTTTTTAATTTATTGTTTTTAAAAAAGTCTTGTAAAGTTTGTACAATCTGATATAGATAAAAAACAAAACCAAACAGTCAGGGTTCTCCAAATAAGTGGGGTATAATAAGGTTGTGTTCTCCTGCATGTACTTACTTTTAAGTTTATATAAATTACCAATGGCCAATAACAATTGAAATTTGAATGTTAAATACTGCACTATGAACTCTCGAGGAACGCTATACTAATGAAATCATGGCTCAGACGTGGCTCAGACGTGGCTCAGACACGAATATCTTATAAACAAAACACAATCGTTCTTCTAAAAGCGGTGATGCCGCGCACCTTATAGTACGATAGAATTTTGTCACAATACGCACCCACGGCGTTTTTGGAAGAACGATCGTGTTTTGTTTATAAAACTGATTTCATCAGAAGATTAGAAGCAATACGACCGCCTTTCGTATCGGTGGCGCTCTAGTCCTTGATACAAAGAACGATAACGGTTTGAATATTGAACTGTACTTTAGTCGGGCCAAAATAATATGTAACGTAATAATTATATAATCAGATATATTTCAATTAATAGTATGCGATAAAATTGGTATTAGTATTAGTTAAGTAAATTTTCTAAAAATTAGACGAATTTACAAAATAACAGTGCATTGAAATTTTTATAGTGTATAATTCTATCACGATTGGATAGTTTTATTGAATCGATGTATTGATAGTATCAGATCCTTGGGGGGGGCCAATGCCCCCCCCAGCCCTACCCAATTGACGCCCCTGGTAATACATGTTTCTAAAATTAAGTGAAGACTTAATACTTGTAACTTCATACTTGATAAAATCGATTATATCGATTTAAAAAAGCAAAAATGAAGCGTACACAACAACTTCATAAATTTTCATGATGATTAATGTATTAATGCATAAAGGATAAACAGCCATACATACTCTTAATTTTATATATATTCAATATTTATTTAGCATGATTACTCAAATGCAAATTGCAAAAGACAGTGGCAATATAACTTTAAAAAACTGCGTTATAGATCAATTTTTTAAAATTCGTATAAAGAAATTTTTATTATTTTTATGAATTCATAAATAAAAAAAAATAATATTAATGGTATTTAATAAAAATTAAAAAAAAAAACAATAAAAAAATGTGAACCATACAAGAAGTTGAACTCACACAACCTACAGCACATCAGTCGAGCACGATATCCACAACGCAATTTGAAACGTTAAGATATGATAGATTGATAAATTGATAAATGATAGAAATGCTGAGGGATCAGTTTAATTTGCTACCTACGGAAAAATCTGTGTGTGGTGCGCCTAAAGAAGTTTTCACTTCAAAAAATTATAATGTTTCTTAAATCAGGTGCTCTTTCATATGAAATCCCAGTCGTTTGGGTCAAAAAAGATTTTTTTCACCCTTTCCCAAGCTCACCCCCTCAAAATACAGAAAAATAATTATGTGAAACTTCGCTATAGTGTTCGTTCAGAGTTTATCAAACTTCCTTTCTCTGTGAATTTTTTCAAATTTGCCTGGTAATTAAGCTCGAAACCCAAGGGGTGGGCAACTTTTTTTCCACTTTTTTGACAATAACTCAAAAGCTATGCATCGCAAAATTCTAAAAAAATTACAATATTTTTAAAATTAAGTGCTCTTTCATATGATATCTCACATGCCTGGGTTTTAAATGATGTTTCCCCCTTCTGATTCTCACCCTCTTAATAAATACAATTATGAGTATTTTACACTTCGCTATATTTTTCATTCAAAAGTTACCTCTTTTTATATATATAAAGAGACTTTTGAAGGTTTTTTCAATGAATAGGTAAGTAGGGAAACCTGAAAAAGCGCTATTATTGAATTTTATTCAAAAAGTCTGTGTAGTGAAAAATTCTAGAATACATTTTTAAGGGATACTGAATTCAAGCCCTTTCATAGGATATCCTGCTTGACTCGGTAAAAGAAAGTATTTTCTTAAAGGCCTTACATTGCAGCCCCGTTCACAAACGGAAACAACTTTATTTTTTTGTATCCGTTATCTTCAGAGGATAGGTTAGTTTTATTCGCATCTTAAATTTCAAGATTTTAAGACAAAAACACATCGAAGTCTCACCAATAGTGTTCCGTATAAAAAACGGGACCCTAATTAAGCTTGTTTTAATATCCGAATGTATTAGTCTATCTGAAAGTTTCAGTAGTAGATTGTATTCTTAGAGGAATTTATGGACTTTGCCTTTGAAATACTGTCAACTAGGATCATCCGGGGAAACTTATCTTTTCACCAAATTCGTGTAGAAGGCCTTTACGACTCCAACCTATCGCCAAAAAATAATTGACACTACTTTTATTTTTATACAAATAATAGAATAATAGTTATAGATGGCACCAACTCATACAAAAATTATTTTAAGAGACTTCTCTTATAGTTATGTATGAAACGGTAATAGTAATAATATGCACCAAATAAAATGTTTATAGTTTAAACTTTTTTGAAAACATATAAAACCATACTCATGCATTTTGCTTCTATAATCATAATAGACCGAAAGCCCGCGACGGCCAGACCTTCGTTATTTTATAAAAACTGAAAGTTTTCCTGCGCATACCCTCTACTCAGGTAGGAACGATTAGCAACATATGAAGTTTGGATCATGGTGGCTTTGGCAGGGAGCAGGTAACAAAGAGGCCTCCAAAGTTTCGAGAAAGCATAAAAGGTAATTTTTTTATATATTCTTCGGGATAGTATTAGAAGTTACGTCACCCATTGCCAGACACTTAGTATCGTGGTAGCCCCCATGCTAGACACCCTTAAACTTTAACAAATTTATAATGTTTAGTAGGGGGTATGCGCAGAGAAACTTTCAGCTTTTATAAAATAACGAAGGTCTGGTCGTCGCGGGCTCTTTTTTTTTTTCCCTTTATCTCCATTTTTGGAGCATAGGGCGTCTACTAGGCTGGACCATCTAACTCTATTGGGGGCAATTGCTTTCAGTTCTATCCATGCCTTTCCGATATGTTCTGCTTCGGCTAGCACCGTTTTCTTCCAGGTCATTGCTGGTCTTCCTACTTTTTTTTCCCTTGCGGGTTCCACTCCATAGACATCTTTGTTATGTCTTCTGCTGGCTTTCTCAGTGTATGTTCTATCCATCTCCACTTTCGTTTTCTTATTTTTTTTTTTTTTTTTTTTTACTTTATTTTATTATAAGAAATTACAATTTAAAAAGAAGTAACTTAACTACTAATTAATAGAATTCTTATAAATTATCGCTTGCAAAAACTCATATGAGTTTATCCGCAAGCATCTATTTTAAATTTAATACCATGTACTACAGACGTATAATTTATCTTTTGTTTTTTGTGTAAATAATTAATAGATATTTTCTTTAAACTGAATAAATTTAAATTATGTATATGTATATATATATATACATATATACACACACACATACATACATATATACACACATATATACATATATACAAACATATACATACATATATACATATATATACATACACATATACATATATATATACATATATACACATATACATATACATACAAACATACATATATATACATATATATATACATACATATACATATATACACATATATATACATACACATATACACACATATACATACATATACATACATATACATACATACATACACATACACACACACACATATACATATACATATATATATACACATACACATACACACATATATATACATACATATACACACATATACATACATATATATACATATATATACATATATATATATATATATATATATATATATATATATATATATATATATATATATATATATATATATATATATATATATATATATATATATATATATATATATATATATATATATATATATATATATATATATATATATATATATATATATATATATATATATATATATATATATATATATATATATATATATACATATATATATATATATATATATACATACACATATATATACACATATACACATACACATACATACATACGTATACACATATATATATATATATATATATATATATATATATATATATATATATATATATATATATATATATATATATATATATATATATATATATATATATATATATATATATATATATATATATATATACATATATATACATACACACATATACACACATATACATACATATACATATACATATATACACATACATACACATACACACACATATACACATATACATATATATATATATATACACACACATACATACATACATACATATATATATACATATATATACATACACACATACATACATACACACATATTCACATATACATACATACACACATATACACACATACATATACATACATACACACACACACACATATAAGTACACACATACATACATATACACATATATATACATATACATACACAAACATATATATACATATGCATACATACAAACACATATATACATATATACACATAGTTTATAGATATATTTTCTTTAAATTGGCTCAAGTCTTAAATAGTTTATTAAATTTTATAATTCTCTTAGAAAAAAAAAAAAAAATTAAATAAATTGATTTGGTTAATTATGAATAATTTACAAATAATATACTAAAAAAAAAAAATAATAAGTAAAATAATAAATAATAAAGTGGTTCTGTATTAAATATAATGATCTATGTAGAGTACAATTGAAATATATATGTTTTTAGCGCTTTTTTAAATTTTGAGATTTGTTTTTCTCATTTTATATTATCCGGCAAATTGTTGAAGAAAGATAAACCTTTGTACAAGAAGTTAGATTGACCTCCCATCGTCCGACAGATATCTAAATAGTAATTATTTGTTTGTCGAGTAGAATAATTATGAATTGACCCCACCCTTGTTAACAAAATTAAATTTTTAATTAGATTATTTTGAATTTTAAAAACGAGTAGAACCGATTCATATATTATAAGAGACTGTAGTGGTAAGTTATTACTATCATATAGGGTTTTAGATGGAGTACGATATGGTAGTCCTTTCACACACTTTAAACATTTGTTAATAAGTCTCTTGATTTGATTTAGTCTAAATTGAGCAGCAAGACCCCAAATTGGAATTAGATATCGTATTCGGCTCATTACATGGGCATTGAAGATGAGATATTTGGCTTCTGTGGGTAAAATATGTTTCATTTTAAATAATATGAAAGATATTGATCTAATCTTACTTTTTATATCTTTGATGTGGCTATCGAAAGTTAGTAATGAATCAATTTTCAATCCTAGATACTTAGTTTCATAGACTCGCTCAAGAATTTGGTCATCAACTTTAATGTTGTAGAGGTTTAGGTCGGCTAGATTTTTATTTGGTGTTTCAAATACGATATAATTGCTTTTAGTTATATTTATTTTCAGGTGATTTTTTACAACCCAGTTATTTATTTTGTTTATATCCTCTTGCATTTTAATCATCAGATCATCGCATTTCTTTTCTGTGTATGTAATGACGGTGTCATCTGCATACATTTGTAGTACGCCATGGAGATCTAAAGAGAAGATGTCGTTAACGTAGATTATAAAAAGTAGGGGCCCTAGGAGGGATCCTTGCGGAACTCCGTGTTTAATATCTGAGGGTTTGCTTGATGAATCTGAGATTTTTACAAATTGGACGCGATCAACAAGATATGTTTCAAAAAATTTACATTCGTTTAACCCTAATCCGATTTGCTTAAGCTTAAATAATAATTTCATAAAGTTTACAGTGTCAAAAGCTTTTTGTAAATCTACAAAAATACTTGACGTATAAAGTTTTTTATCCAAACCGTCCCTAATTTTCAAAATAATCTGGCTTACAGCTGCTAGCGTACTTGAGCATTTGACGAATCCAAACTGATTATTATTAATAATATTATTAGCGTTACAAAATTTGTCCAATCTTTTATATAATACCATTTCCATACATTTGGAAAATGTTGAAAGTATTGAGATGGGTCTATAATTAGATACTTCAAATGTATCCCCCTGTTTAAATATTGGACATATTTGAGCAACTTTTAGACATTGTGGAAAGGTAAATGATCTCATTGAATTATTTATGAGTTCGGCCATTTTTCCTGCTAAAATGTGTTTGAAATAATCACAGAATTTGGCGGAAATTTTGTCAGAGCCAACGGCAGATCTTTTATTTAGATTGTTAATGATATCTTTAATTTCATCTGCATTTGTTTCGGTCAATTCAAAATCTTCAGTTAACAAGGGCGGTTCAAATTCTTCATTATTAGGATCAATAGGCGGTATAATCTCGTTAACACAATTAATGAAATATTCATTAAAGATTTTACATATAGTGTTTTCCTCGTCAATTAATTTACCATCTATATCTCTAATTTTTATAGGTTTTTGTTGCTTAATTTTATTAAAGACAAATTTATTTAAGATTTTCCATAAGTTACGAGTATCATTTTTTCCTAATTCGTTTCTAAAAAACTTACGTTTTTCCTCATTAATTAGTCTATTAACTTCACGTTTAAAGAAACAAAACCTATCAGTGAAATAATTATTCATTGGATATTTAGTTTTTAATCTATAAAATTTGTCTCTTAACTTCATGCTGTTTTTGATTAATTTAGAAATCCAAGGATCACGAGAGGTGAGATTAAAATTACTTAATAATTCACGAGAATGATTTTCAATTGTATTTATACATATATCAATTAATTCTTCAAAAGTATTACATGAGTTAATCGATTGTGAAAAGCGATCATCATCTATTGCATTATAATCCAGAATTGTTTTCTTGATCCGTACCTTATTAGAATTTTTAGTTTGAGTACAGTTTACATTTATAAGCAGAAGTCGATGTTCGCTTATACAATTGTCCATAAGTGAGATTGAATAACTGCGATCTACTTCATCTGTAATAAGGTGATCAAGAATTGTATAAGTTGATGAAATTGTAGTGTGCGCAATTCTTGTTGCAGAATCTTTGTGAATTTTATTTAATATTAGATACCCGTTTGAATTTAAAATATCTTTGTATTCAGATATTTCATTAGTTTTAGATTTTAATAAATCCAGATTAAAATCACCAACAATTATTGACTTCTTAAATTTCTCTAAGAGTTTATCAAAGTTATCTAAAAATTTATGTGTATAAATACCTGACTGATTGTAAACAGAGATAACTTTAATTTTTAGATCAATTAAGCTCACAACCAGGAAATCATTACTCTCATTGCATTCACTGTATTCCAAATTTGAACTTATTTCATTAATGACGTAAATCGCAGTACCTCTACCTCTTGTATTATCTCTAGTTAGAAAATACGGTGTATAATTAATCAGATTATATTGATCACATTCATTACTGTAAATCCATATTTCTACCAATACTATTACATGAATACAGAATTTATATGATGCAATTATATCTTTTAACTTTTCAAATTTATTTTCTCTCATACTTCTAATATTTATATACAATATATTAAGGTTATCCTTCTTAAAACATTTACTGTTAATAACATTTACATAATGTTCAACTTCCACTGATTGATTTAATTCACTAAAATCCATTAACAAATTTTATTAACTATGCTTTAACTGTAGCAAAATTAGTTTTTTTTTAGATTGTCCAAGTCCAGAATCGATTTGATTACGCATACTTTAGAGTTTTCACTTTTTCGAACGTTTATCTTGTTGTTTGAGAACCACACATATTTGTAATTAAATGTCGATTTTAACTTTCTAGCTTCTTTAAGTAATTCCTGATTATAGGGAGTTAAATGCATATTTAGATAGATCTGTTTGGTTTCATCTCTTTCTGTGGGAAAAATACTTTTTGTAAGAAGGCTTCCATTATGTCTTTTCTTTGCAGTTATCATTTCATCTTTAACTTCTTTTCGACTAAATTTTACAAGAATCGGAGGGTGAGTTTGGGATGATGTTCCTTCTTCCGATGTTTTTTTTTCAAGTCGAACAATTTCTTTGATGTGTTCTTTTTTTAAGTTCATTTGAATTGCCGCTGCAATAGATTGTAATGCTGCTGAGTCATCTCCCGATTTTGGTACTCCCATGATAAGCATATTACATTCAAGGCGCTCCTGCTTTAGTTTTTTTTTTTTTTTTTTTTTTTTTATTCAACATCAATAAATTTTGTTACATTACACTGTAGAGTAGTATAATTTATATTATTTTAATTATTTTGGTTTTTTACATTGCTCGAACCAAAGGTTATATCGCAACGTACAGGTTTAAGATTGAATCTTAAAAATGTTTTCAATTTTTAACTTTCAATCTTAAAAATTGATAAATTAAAAATAAAATAGAAAAATAGAAAATATCTACATAATTAAAAAAACTAAAATTACTGTTCAACAAACATTTACAATATTATTCAACTTCTATTGTGTGCTAAGTTATTTTCATGTGTGCCGTTATGTTATGTTTGAATTTTGCTAGATTTATCGAATATTTTATTTCTGTAGGAAGACTGTTAAACTTGGGAATTGCCCGGTATATAACATTTGTTGTACTAAATGTGGTTGCAAAGTATTCGGTAGCAAAGTGAGATTTTCTCCTTGTATTATAATTATGTTTCTGACCCTGTTTTTCTATAATAAAGTTATGTAATATAAGATTATTTAATATTTTATATGCTAACACATAAAGCTCTCTTTCACACAAAGAGCTAAATGAAATAAAATTTGAATATAGTTCCTCTGTTGGAAATCGAATGGGTACATTTAAAATATATTTTAAAGTACGTTTATGGAGAATATTTAGTTCGTTGAGCATATATTGAGCACATCCACTCCATACCGGATTTAGATACATTAAACGAGAATGAATGTATGCGTTATACAATAATAAAAGTGAATTCTTTGGAAGTAGCCGCTTTGTTCTGCCAATAGCAAAAATATATGGAATAATGGATTTTTTCAACGAGTCAATATGATCAACCCATTTAAGTCTGCTGTCGATAGTGAGACCTAGATATTTAAATTTATGTACTCTTTCAATTGCAGAAGAGGCATATGTAACTTGAAGCGCGTTAGGATTCACTAGATCAAAGCACCTACTCTCAAAAATCATATACTTCGTCTTCTCGTTATTTAGGACCATATGGTTTATACTGCACCATGATTCAAGCAACACCATGTCATTATTCATTTGGGAATGAAGAGTTTCTACTGAATCTGCTTCATACATTAAAACACCATCATCCGCAAAAAGCTGCAATTTTCCATCGAAATTCATAAATTGTAAGTCATTTATCTGTATTAGAAAAAGACACGGACCCAGAATTGATCCTTGAGGGACACCACTTTTAATTATGTTTTCTTTGCTTGTTTTATTATCTAAGCACACCACTTGTTTTCTGTCACATAAGTAGTTTTCGAATAACTTTAGTTGCTCATTTGTAAAATGTAATTTTTTTAGTTTGTACATCTCAATTTTGTGATCTACTGTGTCAAATGCTCTTCTAAAGTCTAAAAAAATACATCCACATGTCTTTTTTTGATCTAGATTTTTGCTTAGATTGTGAGTAAGCGATAAACAAGCAGCAGTTGTGTTTGATCCTTTACGAAAACCAAATTGAAGATTGTATATAATGTTATTTTCAACTAAGAAGTTTTCCAGCCGGTTCAATAATATGGTTTCAAAAACTTTAGAACAACTAGTTAAGATTGAAATAGGCCGATAGTTTGAGACATCACTTTCAATTCCGTTTTTGTAAAGAGGTTTTACCCTTGCAGTTTTCAAAGATTTTGGAAAGGTACTGTTATCTATGCTATTATTTATATGTGCGGCAATTACAGAGGCTACTCTATGTGCACAATGTTTTAGAGCTTTCGTAGAGATTTTATCAATCCCTGCTGCAGCTGAAGTGTTTAAACCATTTATTATCTGAAAAACCTCATTTTTGTTAGTGTGTTGAATATTTAGTGGGGATACAATTTGATATTGAAAATAATTAAAATGGTCAAAGTCAGGTGCAGGTAAATGGATGGTTATATCATTGGCGATATTTACAAAAAAATTATTAAAAATGTTAGCTACTGTTGCACTATCTTTTACAAACGTTGAGTCCAAAGGGTCCGATAAGTAGATGGGAATGGGTGTATTAACTGATTTATTAAAGATAATTTTGTTTAAGTGTTTCCAAAGTAGTTTTGAATTATTAATATTTTTTTGGATTAATTCCGCATTATACAATTTTTTAGCAGTTTTTACTCCAGAAGCTACAAGGGAACTTAAGAATTTATGCTGATGCTTGAAATATTCTAAGTTGGGGTATTTATTTTTTAATTTCATAAAACGGTCTCTTTCTTTCATTTGATTCACCAACTCATCGGTCATCCATTCATTCCATTGTTTTTTGGAATTTTTATTTTGAGTCACTGACCTGGTAGATTTGACTACTACGTTGGAGAATTCCTTAACAAAATCATCAAAGGTTACCGCATTGAGTATTTTAGGCCAATTAGTATCCAATAAGAGCTGTTTATAGTTAAGTTTTAAGTAACTTTCTTCTTGCTTAATTTTTGGTATTTCCAAATCAATAATACGTAAAAGTACAATTTTATGATCAGATAAATGCGTATCTGATATTGACAGGTCGTATTTAAAGCTAAAAATATTTGAAATAACATGATCTATTATGGTTCCGATTGCATTTTTTTTCCTTGTAGCAAAATCTGGTGTAATTTTATTGAGAATAAGGTATCCCGAAGATTTAATCAGATTTATGTATTTTGAGACTAGGGATGAATTCAAGTCTAATAAGTTTATATTTATATCACCAACTATAATATTTTTACTGTTGCTATCCAAAATCGATTCTAAGTGATTCAAAAACATATTTGTTTCATTTTTTTGTGACCTATAAACAGATATTATATTCATGTTTTTTTCTATCAGTTTTATACCAATACACTGACAGTAATCTTTGTTTATATTAAGAATTTCACAGGAAGCAATATTGGACTTTACGAAAATTGCAACCCCACCGTAGCCATCACTTCTATTGCAAATATAAGATTTGAACCCAGTTAAATTGTAGAATTTATTTTCTTCTGCCTTTAACCAAACCTCTGTAAGAATTAAAAGATCAATATTACATTGTAAATTATATACTAAAAACTCAATGTCATGAAGTTTGTTTTTTATACTTTGGCAATTAAGATAGAGAAAATTGCAATCACCATTTCCCAGCGATGGTTTATCATTTAAAAATAAATTGTGTTTGATATTGTCAAAATCCAACAAATCATCTTTATCATTGTGCATAGTTAATCTTATTGAAATAGTTTTTTGTATGTATTGTTTTTTTACTTTTAGACACAAGATTAAAATTCAAGTTACAAATAAAATGTTTTGTATGAAATGAAAATGTAAAAAAAAATGAAATGAATATGAAAATGTTTGTGAACATACTTACAACTATAAAATAATTAACCAAACTAACAGGCAGATTAAATAACTGAAAAAACTTATTACTATCTTTATTTTTATTACTTTTATTCCTTATTAAAGTGCTATTGCAGAATAAAGCTTGCGAGAGTTTAAGATGATGAAAACATTTGTAATAGTTTTTCCATATCGTTTCTAGATTTAATGAGATATACTTTAGAATTTGGCTCTTTCCGAAAATGTATTGTTGTGTTTTTAATCCATAGAAATTGAAAATTTAATTTTGTTTTAACTTCCCTCATATTAAAGTATAATGTTCGTTTATATGGAGTCAAGTGATCCCGGATAAATATTTGCTGATCTCTTTGTAAGTGGAAACCTATTTGATTAGCATATATGACTTGTTTTTCTTGTTTTTTTTTCATAAAAATTGTCTTCGCTGCTATTGATTTAAAACGTATAAGAATTTGATGATCACGATGACTGGATTCAATTTTATTTCTTAAATACACACTAGTGGCAATATTTTCAATGAAAGTTGTTTCTAGTTCGAGTGTTTTGATTATGTTTTGTAAAATAGTTATTTCAGGCGTTTTATTTTCGGGTATACCTGCAACTATAATATTATTCACTAAATCTTGTTGCTTTGCTTCATCAACATCTGCCTCCAAACGGTTGATAGTAGTTTCAAGAAATTTTTGATTTTTAAATGTTGTTTCAATGTCTTGTTGAGTTTTGTCATTCTCTTTTTGGAGATTATCAAGTTTGCCAGAGAATTCATCAAGTTTGTTCGCAAGAAATTGTTGCGAAGATATTATTTCATTTATCATTGTTTTGAATTCACAAAAATTTTTGGTCAAACCATCAATTTTTTGGTTTAAGACACTTGTTATTTCGGTAATTTTGCATTCAGTAGAACAATACCAGGTTGATTCAGCTGCTAATCTCTGAATGTTACTGCCAACGATTTTTTTACATGATAGATGAAACATTTTTTTGCAACCTGTACACTGAAAGACTGACTGCTTTTCTGTGACAGTTTTATTACAGGTTGGGCATTGTACCATAGAGCTATAATTTGTACTGGATTCAGCTGTTTCAAAGTAATGCATTTTAAATACAATTTAAGTACAATTGTTTCAACAATAAATAAAAAATAACAGATGTTAATAAATGTAATTTATTATTTGTCGATTTTTTATATCAATTACGGATATTACCAGTTTATTGTCTATTAATTGCAGTAAACACAAAATATTTTAACACAGTTATCGTAAAAATCAACTATTATCACTTCAATTTATTTAGAAATTACAATAAACTCATCAAACTATTACTTTTATTTATTTTAAGATAGTTAATAAAAACAAAAATCGAAATAAACAAATTTCTTTTAAATATAAATCAAAAAAAAAAAAAACAGACTCAATAATAAATTAAACACGTCTTATCGATACGACGATTCGTTTTGTTTCAGTTCCTCGACTTCGTGGGCATGATCTTGTAGAGACTTTTCTAGCATTTGAGTCTTTTCCACATACGTTTTAAGAATAGCCTTTATAGATTTATTTTCCTGAATTAACGTATCCAATTGACTGGAGATGTAATTTTGAGATTTAATCAGTTCATCTAGTGTAGTTTTTCGAGTGATGTCATCATTTTTTTCGTCATCCTCGCTTTCATTATCGGAGATCAGAGAAACTTTATTTTTTTCATTCCATAGATTTTCACATTGATTACAACAGTACCATTCATGATCTTCGACGTACTTTTTATATTGATTACGGTTGACTTTTGTACATTCAAGGTGAAACACTGCATCACATGTTTTACATACAATTTTTTTATCTTTTTTGTTGAAGTTTTCTTCACATTTACCACATTTACAAATAGTATTGGAAATAGGAAAACTATTTTCTAATTTCTTCAGTTGATTCTTGTTTGGTTTTCTTGCAGGTACCATGATTCACAGATTACGATTACATATCACTAAACCGTTTTATAATTTGTATAGTTTTCCGCTATTTATAGAATTATTTAACACAACACAGAGTATCAAGTTCGATTACTTATATGTGATATTGTATAACATAAACTTTAATTATTGAATTATTTTGTATTTTGTTTTAGTTATTTGTAATATTGTGTAAAACAAACTTTAATTATTGAATTGTTTTCTCACCGTTATCCAATCAATTAAATTAATTTCACTTTATAGAATCAAAAAACAAGATTTTTATTTTATTTTAAATATTGTAAAGACTGAGCTAAATTTACGTCTGCACTCGGCAAATGCTAATTTTATCTCCCTCCCTCCCTTATTAATGTCTATCTTTTCCTATTAATGTCTATCTGCTCAGTTTGCCGCAGAAGTTCTTCGTTACTGATGGTGTTCGGCCAGAAGCATTTGATTAATTTCCTTAGGCATTTGTTGACAAACACCTGAAGTTTATTTATGATCTTCTGTGTTTGTTTTCATGTTTCACATCCATACAGTAGTACTGACTTAACACATGCGTTGAACATCCGTAGCTTTGTTTTTCTTGACAGGACGAACGCATTCCAAATCTTGTGAAGCAACTTAAATGTGTTTCTTGCTTTGTTGATGCGTTGACTGATGTCTTCTTCTGTTCCGCCTGTTTTCGCTATAGGACAACCAAGATATACGAATTTGTCGACATCGTTGACTTGTGCATTATTTATGTTGAATGGTGTACTCACGTTGGTGTTCAGTCTCATTAGCTTTGTTTTGGTGATGTTGATTTTGAGACCAACTTCATGTGCAAGGATTGATAGCTTCTGTATTTTCTGCTGCATGTCGACATGTCTGTGTGTAAGCAGGCAGATATCGTCTGCGTAGTCTAGATCATTGAGCCGTCTTAATGGTCCCCATTGGATGCCATTTGGACTTTCGTTCTCAAGCTTTCGCATGACACTATCTAGTACTATGAGGAATAGTAGTGGTGATAACACACAGCCTTGCCTTACTCACCGGTTGTTAAAGTACTTATCACTTTGCTGTCCTTTGTATTGAATTTTGTTCCCAGCATTCTGATACATTTCCTTGATTAGATCAATTATCTGATTTGGGATACCCATTTCACAAAGTGATTTCCAGATAGCAGTTTTGTTGATTGTGTTAAACGCCCGCTCGAAGTCCACGAAGAGTAGATACAGTGGCGAATTCCATTCGTTAGATTGTTCGACGATGATACGAATTGTGTTGATATGATCTGTACAGCTTCTGCCTGGTCTGAAGCCAGCTTGTTCGTTTCTTAATTTCTTGTTATTAATTGATGGAGATATTCTTTCCAGAATGATCATCGCTAATACTTTCATTGTGGTGTTGAGCAGGGATATACCTCGCCAATTTTTACATTCTCTTAGATCACCTTTCTTGGGAATTGTTATGGTTAAACCTTCTTTCCATTTGTCCGGTATTTTTCCAGAACTCCATATGTCAGCTAATAGTGGTGTTAGGATTTCAGCTGTGGTAGCTGCATCTGTTTTGAATACTTCCGCTGGTATGTTGTCTGTACCAGCTGCTTTGTTGTTCTTCAGTTTCTGTATGGCACTTCTAACTTCCCGCTCCGTCGGTGGATGGGTGTTGATAGTTTCGTTATTAGTGCCATCTGCAGGCTGGAAACTTTCCTCGTTATTTTGGTTGTTGTCTTCGAAGTATTCTTTACATCTATTAAGCTGCTGTTCGGTTGTTGTTAGAGTTTCACCAGATTCATTCTTTATTGGTGGGGTACACGTGTACTTGCTTGTGACCTTTCTTACGCATTGATGTAGAGTGCGTATATTTCTATTTGCAGCTGCTGTTTCAGCAGTCTTGATCATTCCTTGCCATCTTTTTCACTTGTTTAGCTGTAGTTTCAAATTTGCTCTGCGCTTCAGTTGTGTTTTGGTGACATAGTTGCACCTTGAGCTGTCGACGTTCTTCAATTTTTTTCCAAGTATCATCGCTAATCCATGGTTTGTGGGACTTGTCTTGGTATCCGAGCACATCTGTAGCAGTGTTGATGTAGGCTGTTTCAATTTGTTCCCATTTATGATCAATATTACTGGCTTCACGTCCTGATAGATTGAGCTGGAGCGATTGTTTGAAGATGTCGTGTATGTTCTTGTTTCTCAATCTATTGGTGTTGAATTTTCTCTGATTAAACTTATTTTGTTTCACAACGGCTGGTTTAATTTTGAATGTTGCTATTACCAGTTGGTGGTCGCTGTGTATGTCTGTTCTGACATCCTGAAGAGAGGACAGAAATGTTTTGTTAACCAGTGCGTGATCGATTTGATTCTTGGTTCTACCATCGGGTGATGTCCAAGTGTATTTGTGTTTGTTCTTATGTGGGAATTTACTGCCTCCTATTTACTGCCTCGGTGATGAGCCTATCACCATTGTTGTTTTGTGCTGATTCTAGCGCACATCTGTCCATGATTGATGCCATGCCAGTGTTATCGGCTCCAATTTTAGCATTGAAATCTCCCTGGATAATTTTTATATCATTTCGGTGTGCACTAGAAATTGTGACTTGTAGTTGTTCGTAGAATTCATCTTTTGTTGTCATCAGCTTCTTCGGTAGGTGCATAGTACTGAATTATGGTTGTATTTCTGATTTTCGACTGAAATCGAGCTGTTATTATTCTGCTACTAATCGGTTTCCATTCGAGTAGTGCTTGCTTTGCTTTGGGTGTTATTAATATTCCTACACCTTGTTCATGTGTGTCGGCTTTACCAGAGAATATGAAATGGTTTCCTGCGCTTGTTGTCAGTTCCCCACTGTTTTTCCATCTTACTTCACTGAGTCCTAGTATTTCGATCTTATATTCATTCAATACCTTCTCAACCTCTGCTAGCCTCGATGTTTCTGTTAGAGTTCTGACGTTCCAGTTCTCAATTCGTGTCCGGGTGCGATAGCCAAGGGTCGATATTTGATTGTTGTTCCGGCTTGTTGTTTTATTCTTCCTAGTGTTCGTTTCTTTAATCATTTTGAATTTCGGATTCACCTTTCGGATTAACGGGTGATTGGGCCATCGAATCCTAGCCAGATTCCAGGGCTGCTGGATAAGGTATACTGGCATACCGTGGGCGAGATATTCCTGCTTCAATGTGATTCAATCATACCTGATGAAGTTCCCAAGCGGTCACCCGTTTAAGTTGGAAGCCTTCCCAGTGTTGCTTAGCTTCCTTGTAAGTGATGTTGTTGACTTATCTACTACTCCATCTCGTCCACAATGATTTTCATAATAACAAAGTTTGATAAAAATTATGAACATATGATCATACCTCATGATTTTCATAATCATAGCATAAGTATGAGGTATGATCATTTGTTCATAATTTTTATCAAACTTTGCAATAGATTTTTTTCTTAAATTGTGAATATGTTTCACAAACAAGGTAAAATTTTAATAATTTTAGGCATAAGCCACGATTTAGTAAGAATGCATAATTCTTAATGTCTATAATATATGCTTATTAATCATAAGGAACAAAACGTGGCTTTTCTGAAATTATGACAAGACTAATCATAATCTATGAAAGATGATTTTTCTCCGTGTATGCACCATTGAGTGTCATGTGCATTGTGATAGTTTTAAAAAACAACCATAAAGTGAAAACGAATTTTACTGACATAGAAGAGTAAATTAACATAAAACATTACAATAGTTGGTACCATTCAGTCAATTTCTTGCTCTCTTGGGGGGAAAGGACCTTGATCCTCGTTTTCGTTTTCATCTTATTTTTCTCTGTCATCTTCTCCGTCGGACTCCTGTAGGGAAACGATCAGAGAACCCTCCTGTTCTTTTTCATCTTCGTAGTCAATAGTCTTCAATTTAATCCCACCAGATCCATCCTTCAGTGTACACGACTGAGTATGGCTTGCGGATGCTGTTAATGTAGCATTAGACCGCAACCCATGTGGGTTAGCCTAGGTGCTCACTCTCTCTATACATGACAACGGGTTTAAGGTGTATAATAGTGTACAAGAGCTCAGACGTATAGTTTGAGCACCTCGGGTAAGCTAGCCCCGTATCACAGTCACAAACACCACGATTATTGAGGAAAAGTTATTACTTGCTTAATGCACGTTGTAGCGAGTTAAATAACTCGATCTGGGATTTAATTCTTAAGGAAAAGGATTATTGACAAACCTTTTTTAATTTTTTCCTTGCAAATTTTTAAAAATTCACTTTTTTACATTTATTTTATTTGTGCTTTCTAAATGCTATCATGAAATATTGGTTTCTCTGTCAAATTTTTTTATGTGACAATAAATACTGTGATGTGGTATATGTATTTAAAAAGCAAATTTAGTGATGTAGTATATGTATTTAAAAAGCATCGTAATGTAATAATAATAAAAATCGTAAATAAAAAAAACATATTCTAATATAACATATTTATTTCGGCAACGTTTAAATGTATCATGTCGTATTGTAACCTTAATTAAATGAACAACTTTAATTACAAAATATCTTACAAAACAAACAGTAACACAAGCAACTGGATCAAAAATAATAATATAGTATCATTGGATGTTGTTCCTGGGAAGGCTAAAATAAAATGTAGTTCCTGCTTTTTTTACATTGGTCAAACTAAAAGACCATACATTATAAGATATTAAGAACATCAATAAAGTGTTTATCAACACAACAAAGCACACGATGTTGTGAGGTTTATATCTTAAAAGAGAGTAACGATTTAATCTCTTTCATTTCACACCCTTCAATTGTTAAAATAGGAATAATTAGATAAAGGTAAAATTGTATTTTAATTACGGAATATTTTTAAAGCTAAACAAAGTGTGGCTCAATTTGCTAATAAGTGCATGTGCACCACAAGCAGTTATCCTAATTTGATTTAAGTCTCAAAAACGATAAAGTTTTTCGCAAAAAGTCTTTTCTATTATCTTTAGTATTGATCGCTAACATTTTGTAGTTTATGTTTTATTTTTTAATCCTGATTAAACTAAGTTTTTTTTTGGAAACTGAAAACATTTTCTCAATTTCTGCAAAACTCGGTCTATATTTGTATGTTATAAAATTTTACGGTAAAAATAATATAATCCCTTGTTATTTAAAACACTTCAGTTGAAAACCAACAATTAATTCGTGTATCTTCCACAATTTTCTATCAAGTGGAACTTTTTTTCTCTTATTCCTATTCTGTTTTTGTCAACCCCAAAACATAATGTTTACTACTTATACTAGAAAAGACACTTATCTAGTTTTATAGCTCATAACATTTATAAAGAATATTGTAATATTGCAATTCTATTTTATTTTGTAAGCGAATTTACATATCTTACATCTTTATTCACCCTTCCATATTCGAACATATTTCAATTTTACTTTTCTTGATTCTAGCTAGATTGTATTTCTTAGACGAATATAGTAATAATAATAATTCATGATTATAAATATTTATTTCCTCTTACCTATAAATTTTATTATAATTTGCATAAAAATTTCTGTCTACATATTTTATAACAATTTTTTTGTTTTTCTTTGTTGTTTTATTTGTTATATTAACAAAAATCCATCATAATAAATTTTCGATTCTTAAGTTTCTTTAATTCAACTTTTATGTTGATTTTTACACTGAAATAATATTGCGGTTTTATGAGAATCGATCGATGTAAAAAAAAACTTGTTGATGATGGTTTATGGGAAATTTTTTTTGTTTACCAACGTAAGTATTGTTTGTGTGTGATGGTACATAAAACATTGAACGGAAATAACTTTAAATGTTATAAAACTATGGTTGTTTGTTTATTATGCTGATTTTTCAACGCTACACCGTTTGATTTAGTGCTTTAAGGTTCCCTTGTAGCTTAAAAATTCGTTTAGTTTTACAGTTTGTGAATAAATTCTATTTCTTATAAGTAAGGAATGCAACGAACATGTAGTAAATCTAATAAATCTAATGTATATAAAACGGATTATGCATCAACATTTTGACATTTTTGAAAGATTTAGTGCTTTGTTAGGAAAGTCTTTTATAACGTTTGTAATCCACTTCAAAATTATGCGTAAGTTCCATTTAAAAGTTGCACTAAATATTTTTATCTTTTAGTGAGGAGAATTTATATTCAGTCCAAGAGTCCGTTAGTCAGAACCGTCCAATTTTTATATAACAACACTTTGCTCAAATCAAATGGCTGTTATACTCCAATTGTTAGAAGTCACTTATGCTAGGCAAAATGGACTTCGTCAGACTTATATATATGAATAAAAACACTTGTTTATAGTTAGACAAATATATAAATCTGAATTTTATTATCGATAATTTCTTCTATTTATACAAAATCGATATTACTAAAATTTACACATTTAGCAAAAATATTCTTAAAATTAATTGTTTCATAATGTTAAAAATGTGTCACATAATTTTTATATTTTCTTTGTAATTTTAATTGACCGACATATTCAGTTTTTAGTTTAAATTTATTACATCATAAAAATAAATGAAAATTATATTATTCACTTATGCTCAGTAATCATATTTCATTTAATAGTTTTTATGAAATATGAGTTTCGAAAACTTTCTTTTGGTTTAAAATAAATTATGTTTATTTTCACATATGTTTTTTGTTATCGTGTGAAAATGATTTTGCGGTTTGTTTACTTTAGAATATAATGGAAATTTGTTGTTTATTTTATGTGCGGTCATTGTAAGATTTTGTAGGAGTTAAGGGATGATGTGTAGATACATTACACCCTTATTCCTTAAAAAAAAATTTTTTGCTTTTAATAGAAAAAAAAGTAAAAAATTTTGTTGATTTACTTTAATATTTTTAATTTAATATATCTTAAATCGACTCTAATTTTCATTGTTTATAATAAATGTCGATTATTATTATTTTCAATCCTCAATGGGTTTATATTTCTTTAATCTATTTTTGTGTATTTTCTTAATTATATTGCCCTTTCTTATCTCTACATTTGTTTCCTTAATATCTATGACCTCATAGGGTCCTGAATAGGGTGCATCGAGTTTCTTTCGATCACCAGCTTTTAACCAGACTAATTCTCCAATTTTCAACTCTATGGGATTTGCGTTTAGATCGTAAGATTCTTTACGTTTGATCTTTGCTAGGTGTAGGAGTTCATTTGCTTTAGCGTGTGCTTGTTGTAAGCGATATCTTAATTCTTGAACATAGTCGTCAAGATTGTATACTGGTGCACTAGTTGTAAATTTTTCGTCAGTTGGTAATGTAGCTAATCTACCGAAAATTAGCTCAAAAGGAGAATGGTTTGTATCCGTATGAGGAGTTATATTGTAACAAAATACAAAGTAGGGGATCCATTCTTCCCAGTTATAGTCGTTTGTGAATGCAAGTAAGTATTCGTTCAAAACTCTATGATTCCTTTCAATGGAACCAAGGGTTTCGTGGTGATAAGGTGTTGAAGTTACGTGCGAGATTGAAAAGAATGAACATACGTGTTTCATAATCTCATTCACAAATTCAGTGCCCATGTCTGTTTTTAAAATTTTGAAATTACCATATTTCAGAATGAACTTCTCTACTAAGGCTTTCGCTATTGTTCTCGCTTCTTTATTCTCTAAGGGGATAGCTTCTACAAATTTAGTTAATTCACACTGAATGGTTAGTATGTACCTGTTCGTGTTTGTTAGCCTTAATGGACCTACTGTGTCCATTGAAATGATCTCAAAACTAGTCTTTGGAGTCTCAGTTAAGGTTAATTTTTCTTTTACATGTCTAATTTGCTTATTCTTAGTACATAATTCGCATCTACTTATATAATTTTTAACCAGTTTATTTAAATTTTTGAAAATATAACGTTGCTTTATTTTAGCTATTGTTCTTCTAATACCAGCATGACCACCATAATGTTTGGTGTCATGGAATTCTTTTATTATTTCGAGCATTTTATCTTTGTTTTCAATTCTTAACGGCGCGTCATATATTATAATTTTTAACTTCGTTTGCTTATTTATTTTGTTTAAATCCGACTGCAGTTCGGTAAATTTTCTTTTAAATTCATTCATATCGATATGAGTAAATACTACATCATTACTCTTGAGCGCTAATTTTTCTATATTCTCTGCATGCATGCTAAATATCAGCTTCTCCAACATAAAATCTAAATTCATACGTGGATTATCACTGTATTGTACTAAAACTTCTTTATCATTAATTGATATATAATTATTATTATCTTTATGCGCTTTATATTTTGATTTACATCCCAGTTTCTCCTTCATAGAACCTAAGTTCTTAAGTGGATTATCGCTGTATGTCTTAAATTCATCATTATTATTATCATTCTGCAAACTTTCATATATAATAAATTTTAAATTCTTTAGATTCCTCACTTCAGATATCGAGGTGCAGTTCCATGCATAAAGTTGGCCACCCTTATCCATCTCTGCGTTGTTATTTATCTCGACGTCTTTTGTTTCCTCTTTCTTCTTCATTGCTCTCGTGACGATATTTACCGTTGTAGGTATCATGGCTTTTAATGTTTCAGAATCAATTTTTATCCTCGATAATGCATCAGCATTAGTGTTGCTTTTTCCTTGTTTATATATAATTTCGAAATCATAGTCTGACAGATCTAACCTTATTCTAGTTAATTTTGATGAAGGATTCTTGTGTGTAAACAGACTGATCAAAGGTCTGTGATCCGTGACTACTTTAAATTTTCTAGCGTAAACATATGGTCTGAAAAAATTGATTGCCCAATGTATAGCAAGCAATTCTTTCTCAATGACCGGTTTATTAATCTCATGTTTGTTCAGTGATCTACTCGCGTATGAAATAGGTAGATCCTTTCCAATCTCACCCTGTGAGAGTACTGCTCCTAGAGCGTAATTCGAAGCGTCGGTTGTTATTACGAATGTTTCATTAAAATCTGGATATTTTAATATAGGTGGGTTGATCAATTTTTCTTTGAGCATTTTGAATGCTTTATTGCATTCATCTGTCCAATCGAATGTTGCATTTTTCTTCGTTAGGTTATTCAGTGGTTTGGCTATTTCCGCGAAGTTAGGAATGAATCTTCTGTAGTAATTACAGAATGCTGTAAATCTCTTTGTTTCATCTGCACTAATCGGTGTTGGATAATTTTTAATGACTTCATACTTCTTTGGGTCCGTTTTTATTCCCTCGTTAGTTATAAGATGTCCCAAATATGTTACTTCAGTTTTAAGGAAATTACATTTCTTTGCGTTTAATTTTAGATTATATTCCCTTAATCTTTCGAATGTTTTGATTAAGTTCATGTTGTGATGTTTCAAACTACATCCAAATATAATAATGTCATCAACATATAAGAACGCCTCAGCCTCTAGACCTGCTAGTGCAATCGTTAGCATACGTTGAAAACTGTTCGTTGAAATTTTTAAACCAAATGGTAATCGTTTAAATTGGAATTGACCTTTATTTGTCGAAAATGATGTTAGGTGTCGTGATTCTTTCTCAAGTTCTATTTGATGGAATGAACTCGTTAAATCTAGTGTCGAAAAATATTTAGCTCTGCCCAGATTGTCAAGGATGTCATCCAATCTTGTTAGCGGGAACTTATCATCCATGATCTTCTTATTTAGTTGTCTAAAGTCGACCACTAACCTGTAGCTTGCTTGATCGTTTGCACTCTTCTTCGGCACTATTAGTAAAGGTGAATTGTAGTTGCTACGTGATACCTCTATCACGTCTTCTCTAATAAGCTTGTTTACTTGCTTATCAATTTCTTCTAAATGCGCTTGCGGTAGCCTATAATTCTTAATATATACTGGACTATTGTCCACCACTGGAATTTTTTGTTTATAGAAGTTGTTTGTTGATAACTTTTCATCCGAAACGTAAAAAATGTCAGCGTATTGCTTACAAATTTCTAAAATTGATTGTTTTGCTTCGTTATCCAATTCTTCTAAATTTAACTCATCTGAAATCTTTTCAAATCTTTGCTCTAATGTCATACTGCTCTTGATTTTATCCATTCGTAATACATGATAGTTTGTAATTGGTACTATCTTTGCGGCTATATCTTTTATTATGACGTCATGTTCTTTTGTGTTTAAAATTTTGACGTTTGCAGTGCCTTTCGCTGGTACTATGACATTCGCTATAAATACTCCTTCTTGTATTTCCTGATTGAGTATAACGCTGTCCTCTTTTAAATCTATATTTACTGCTTTAATAACTTCACACCTTGCTGGTACGATAAATCCGCTCTCATCTGGTAGTCGTGTATTCATTGGTAATACGACTTCTGCTTCATTAATATATATTGAGATTGTATATGTTTCATAATCAATTTTGCAACAATTTCTATGCAGAAAATCTCTGCCTAATATGCCATCCGTCACTATTGGAAATTCTTCGTTAATTAAGTGGAATTCCTGCTCCACATTATTATTATTAATATTCAAAATCGCATTCACTGTTCCTAGTGAATAAGTTTCATTGCTAGTAACGCCCGTGATCTTACATCTTTCATCATTAATATTTATATGCTCTGTTACTTTATTTACTTTGAGCAGAGAAATATCTGCTCCGGTATCAATTAAAAAATTTTTATATCCTTGCGTTATATTCGTGCGAATTTTTATGTAATTAGAATTTGTACTAAGATTTAGCTTAAATATTTTCATTGGGATTTTACAATCATGGAGTCGTCCGTTAACTGGACTTCGGAGACTCCTTCCCAGTTTTCCGCCTGAGTTATATTAACTCTATTACTATTTCTTCTAACATTATTATTTTTATTATTATTATTATTAAATTGGTTATAGTTTCCATTCTGTTGGAAATTATTTTTATTAAAATTATTAAAATTTCTATGATTATTTTGAGCAATATTTCTATTTCTATACCCATTTTTATTAAAATTATTATTATTAAAATATTTATTTTGATTATTATAATTATTAAAATTTCTATTATTTTGGTTATTGTAACCATTAAAATTTTTGTTGTTTTGATAGTTCGCATTTCCTGACCTAAAATTTCTACCCATCTGATTTCTAAAATCATCCCTAAAACGTCGCGAATTGAAATGTAGCATGTGCGCGGTTTTAGTTTGCTCTTCTACTTCTGAAGCGTATTGGATCGTTTCCTGTAATGAGCCTAACCTTGCAGCATATACCGTATTCTTTAGCGGTTCATTTAACCCGATTTTATAAGCATTGAGACCCGCTTGCTCATTTAATTTGGTTATAATATCGGTGTGTGCTTCACCCTGCTCTGATACCTGCAGTGAATTCAGTTCCGTAATTAATTGCTCTATTTTATTTCCAAAACTTTCGGCTGACTGATTACCTTGCCTTGATTGAGCTATCTGAGTTTGTAAATTCAGAGATATGGATCGTTTCTTGAAAATTTTATTGAATAGTTCTTTTAGTTCTTGGATTGTCTTCGGTGTTTTAGCAGCTATAAGTTTGGTCTTGGCGTTTGCTGTCAACCTAGTATCTAAGATGAATTTTATCAATTTTTCTTTTTCCTGATTATTATTTAGTGTGTCACTAAAGTGTTGTATCAGGTTCAGAAATATTGGCAATTCATTAGATTTGCCATCGAAAATTGGCACAATTTTCAATGTTTTTTCTATATCGAAAGACATGTTGTCCAAGTTATCACTCTGTAGAGAAATTTCTAAAAGATTTTCAGAATAGTTTTTTAGTTTTTCTTTGAGTTCTTCGTAAACTTCCGTGAATCTACTCTTCAATTTATTGGTTATCTCATCATCTGTATCTAAATTTAGCTTTGTGAATAGGGTTCTAAACTCTGTCCTTAAATTTTTTAATTGAGTAGAACAGTTTAATATGTGTTCATGCGAGAATTCCCTGTTTGGATTCTTTTTTAGATTCGTGAGTGTTCTTTGCAACTCTTTTATTATTTCGTTACCCCTTTTTACTAATTCCATATATCAAAGTGAACTATTAAAACAAATTATAAAGGTGAACTATCAAAACCACATTATCAAAATATTTTATATCAGAAGAAAATTTAAAACAACGTAAAATTTATTTTTAAAATATATATTTTTTTTTTTATTAATAGAAATTTTTTTTTTTGTTTATTTAAACTGTATTCCTTATGATCTCTGTTCTAACATTTTTCTTAATACTAGTTTTTATCTTATAGAGTAAAAATAGTATGGCTAATACAATGATTATTACGATTACTATAATTTCGTATTTATTTATTTCGCTAACGCCCGATTGAATGTTGGTTGCGGAACCAGCTCCATTAGATATAAAGACCTCCTCAGTACGGTCTGGTTTTCTCGCGGAATTTCCCATTTAATAATTGCTATTAGCTATATTATTTTTATTTAATTAAAAAAAATTTTTAGAGATTAAATCGTAACGTTAAATATTTAAAATTGTAATTTAGTTTAATTAAAATGAAAATAAAAAATTTTTTAGGAACATAAAGTATTTAAAATTATTCTTAACTAGTGTTTGAAATTAATATTTAATGTAAAATTTTATTTTAGTTTAATTTTGCTGACTTCTTAATTTCCTTCTTTTTCTTTATTATTTTATTCTTCTCTATCTTCAATTCAGCGGCTTTCTTTAAAAATATAATTTTCTGCTCTTCACTCGAAATCACTATCAATCGATGCAAACTGGCAATTTCTTCGTTTAATTTCGCCAGCTGACCTCCTCGTTTTGGCTTGTTGGAAATAAAGCTTGTTTCTTGTTTTTCGATTACAACAGGTTTCCTCAGTTTATACTCTTCAATTGAAATCGGTTGCCTCTTGATGAGCTTAAAAAGTTCCTTCTCGTTCGATTTGGCATAGGTCGCCATATAACGTTTGTAATCCACTTCAAAATTATGCGTAAGTTCCATTTAAAAGTTGCACTAAATATTTTTATCTTTTAGTGAGGAGAATTTATATTCAGTCCAAGAGTCCGTTAGTCAGAACCGTCCAATTTTTATATAACAACACTTTGCTCAAATCAAATGGCTGTTATACTCCAATTGTTAGAAGTCACTTATGCTAGGCAAAATGGACTTCGTCAGACTTATATATATGAATAAAAACACTTGTTTATAGTTAGACAAATATATAAATCTGAATTTTATTATCGATAATTTCTTCTATTTATACAAAATCGATATTACTAAAATTTACACATTTAGCAAAAATATTCTTAAAATTAATTGTTTCATAATGTTAAAAATGTGTCACATAATTTTTATATTTTCTTTGTAATTTTAATTGACCGACATATTCAGTTTTTAGTTTAAATTTATTACATCATAAAAATAAATGAAAATTATATTATTCACTTATGCTCAGTAATCATATTTCATTTAATAGTTTTTATGAAATATGAGTTTCGAAAACTTTCTTTTGGTTTAAAATAAATTATGTTTATTTTCACATATGTTTTTTGTTATCGTGTGAAAATGATTTTGCGGTTTGTTTACTTTAGAATATAATGGAAATTTGTTGTTTATTTTATGTGCGGTCATTGTAAGATTTTGTAGGAGTTAAGGGATGATGTGTAGATACATTACACTTTCTATATGTAGTGCTTATTCTCGAGAAGATATTAGTGGATTAATTTTTCAAAACTAAACTGCGTTATATCAAATATTCCAAAAGCTAGAAAGATTCTCTTAGTAATCAAACTTTTAAGCACTAACATTATAAATAAATGATAACGCAGTAGCCTTTACGCAGAGTAATGGATATTAGTAGATAAATGTAGGAAAGATCAATGAGGAGCTCATGAAACTGTAGTTGTTTTTTAGACTAGCCGTTATTACTAAAATGACGACACATTTTTGAAAGATGTAATTAAATTTGTTCTTCTATGTAGATTCAATTATCGTTAATCCACTACTAGACGTTACATGAGAGATGATAAAAACAGGCCCTATCATCCTCTTGTGACATCTTGTTTGTGACAAAAGTGTATGTGATTAACGTTAAACACGCTTAGGTTTTCTTTAATTAAATATTCAAACAGAAACTCACAGCCATCAATTTTCTGTACTACACTGGATGCTATTATGGTTGCGGGCATCTCCTTGTGCAATGTCAATCTAAGGTACCTTTTTTGAAATTTTGAGAGCCTTCTTTTTCTCCATCTGTACTTACGTCTTCAGTCGAGGTTCATGGACAATAATTGTGCCAAACTTGCAGTTTGGCATATTTCCTATCACCGACACGGCTGTCTTTGATCTGTCGTTAATTAATAAAGTCAGGAGCTAGCCTGTCCCCTCATCCCGACTTTCAATTGTCCAGTCCGACAACCTAAACATGCCAAAATTTCAATTGCTGAACTCAGCAATAGCAGACATATTTTTGTTGGACAAGTTTACCCTCGTGTTGTAGAAGAAATTTCCACCTCTCATAAGTTAAAAAAAATATTTTTATAAAATAATGTAAATGGGACTAACCAATGGGTTACACCCCCAAAAATGTGCTATAAATATGATATGTAAATTACTAGATGAGAATAGCTCAGTTGTTATATTAGATTAATATAAAAAAAAATAGAATATATAAGATTCTGGACCATTGGCATTTTTTGGTGCTTGCCGAACGAAAAAGCAGCCGAATCGTGTTAAATGGCAGAAACAAAAGTTTTTAAACTCGTCAAGGACAGGCGCCTCACGAAGTATAAAATGGTAATTGAGCAAAGGGATTAAAATAATTATGACAACAAATAACTTAATATAGTGGAAATAAAGTCAATTCCAAATGTGGTCAACAGTTTTGTTAAGTTTAATTTTTAATTTTTTTCATTTGCTATATTAACAACAGTGGGTCGTGATTTTTCTCACGGGATCGCCGCAGTAGCTACGCAAAAAAAATTTAATCTTTATGTATTACGATTTAAAACATACAACAAAATACAAATTTCTCTCGAAATAAATGAACATACATTCTAATTCCTCTCTAAATAAAAAATCTTCATAAACAACAAATGAGAAAATCTAGCAAGTTAGGATTTAAAACATATACAACAAAATAGAAATTTGTCTCTATATAATAAAAACATACTCATATATAATTAGAACAATTAAAAATCAAAATTAATCAACATTTAGGTAAACTCGTTGCTATGAATTAAGTACCGGAGTTGCTAGAATTCAAAAATTCTATTATAAAAACTATAAATTCTATGAACAAAAGTAGCCCATTTTACTTCTGGCATTCCTTTATTTATGTATGTCAAGTTTCATCTAAATCAATTCAGCCGTTTTGAAGCTTATCCCGAACAGACAGACAGACATTTATATAGAAAGATATATGAGGATTAGCCGCTCAAAAAAAGATAATTCAAATTCATCGATTGATAAGTAAAGCTATAAGAATAATTAAAGGATTGCTGTATTTTTCATCTGCGTCTGTTTTATATAGAGACGCGTTTTAACGTTGAACTCTTTGATAAAATATGAAACAAGTTTGTTAGTATTAAAAATAAATTTATTAGGAACAACTTTTTAATTATAAACGTATATACTTGATTCATTCTTATGAAGCGAGACAATGTGGTGAATTATATATTGATTACGCACGATTTACGCACAAAGAAGTTCCTTTGCATTTTGTTACTATGACAATTAGTAATCTCTACTGTTTGACTGTTTGCACAAACCGTTTGACGAGTTAAAAGGGGAAAATAATATGTTTGAGGCATGATGGATCTGATTTTATCCAAGCACTGCTGGTGACAATATTTATAAAAAACAACTAGATCAGAAACAGTGCGACGATGTTGTGGGGAATCAAGATTTAATGTTAAATTTCGATTACCAACAATTCGTATAGCACGTTTTTAAACAGAGTCCAAAACAGCTATAGGATGGTAACAGATGCAGCGTCCCAAACTTGACAACAATACTCTATGCAGGGAAGAATATAAGACTTATAAATAAAATAAAATTAATTGTTAATCGAACTACAATTAAAATATTACGAATAATAATCATTAATTATTTGAAACGAAAGTAAGATTTATCATATTATTTACTAATTTTTTTTATTGTTTAGTTACTTAATTTTTTTTTTCTATTTTGCGTCTAAAATAAAGTCATTTCGATACCCAAATGCGTATCGAAATGGCCTTCATTAAGATACGCAAAGTTTTGTTTTTCAAGGTTGGTCACATTGGTCATACAAACGTCAGTGAAAGTTAAAACGAATAATTATATAAATAAAATTATTCTTATTAATTAATCTTATTATTAAAAAATAATCTAAATTAGTGTTAAATATTTTAACTAATTTAAATAATTAGTAATAATAACAAAATATTAAATTGACATATTTTAATAAAATACACAATTTAGAAAGCTAGTTTTGCAACAAAAAAATATATAGAAATATGATGAAACGCAGAGCTTACTATTTTGAATTGACATTTTTAGAAATTTTCTTTAAAACATTAAGACATAAAAAATATTTTTTAAAATTTCAAGACAAAAAATGCAAAATAGAAAAAATAGTATAAAAAACTCGTTTCATAAGACGTTTTATAGCACTTATCCTTTAGAAAATTCCCCGCTGCGCGGGTCGTTTTCTAAACAGATTGCGTGCGATAAAATCGTCGATTATGAAACTAGTTTCTTAATATACTATTTATTAATATAATAGAACAACTGAGCTACGCTCATCTAGTAATTTACATATCATATTTATAGCACATTTCTTGGGGTGTGACCCATTGGTTAGTCCAATTTACATTATTTTTTTAAGTACGCTTTTGATTATAAGATCAAATCTAGAGACTTCGTTCTTTTAAGTCTTTTGTCAGCAACGGGCACATCCATTAGCTGGCGTATTTCAATATTTTCATGTACGCGAATACGCGTGGTGTGTGTAATTGCATATTTTTTAATTTCACCCTTCATGAACTCTATCTTTAGGATATGGAGGTTTTCGTTTCTGATGTACCACGGGGCATTAATAATGCAACGCAGGACTTTATTTTGGAACGACTGGATAATTTTCGCGCTCGTGTTCTTAGTACGGTATTGGTGGACGTATGGTATCCAGCGCCATAGCTGGATACCATACGTCCACACTGGTTTCAGTATTTGACGGTACAGAAGCAGTTTGTTTTGAAAAGGTAGTACTGAGCTTCTCCCAGTACATCTTTCTGAATTTCAAATTCAATTCTTCTTTTTTCGTTTTAACATGTTCCTTCCATCTCAGTTTAGCATCGAGTGTCATACCTAGATATATTGCTGTGTTTGCATAAGCAACTTGTGTTGAGTTGATTTTCAGAGGTATTTGGCTTACTTTTTGGTTAGTGAAGTTAACATGAGAGTATTTTGTTTCATTCAGCTTAATTCGTCATCTTATTGTCCAGTTGTGGATTTTATTAGCAGCGTATTGCAGTTGGATAGTTGCTTCTTCTACGGTTTTACCGGTGGTCAAAATTGCGGTATCATCTGCAAAGGTTGCAATAGTTTTTTTGCTTAGGCCAGGCAAATCTCTTGTATATAGCAGGTATAGTACTAGTCCTAGCTAGCTACTTTGCGGAACTATTGCACCAATCTTTTTCAATGTGGAATAACTATCGTCATATTTGACTCTAAAGTGGTGGTCATCCAGATAAGAGTTCAAAAATTTCATAAAACGGTTTGGGCAGAGCGTATGCAATTTATTCTTTAAACCATGATGCCAAACTTTATAAAAAGCTTGGGCGACATCAAGAAAAACTGTGGAATATATAATATAGAATTTGAAACAAAAAATGTTTTTTACTTAACTCACACCGGAAAAAAAGTGACCTTAAAAATCTGACAATAAATTAGAATTTTAAACATAGGTCTATAAGACTTAAAGTCTTGAAAAACAAAAAGTAATGATATCGTTCTATACGAGTTTTTGTCATTTGGTGATTTATTCGGTTTTAGAATCATAATCACTTCTGCTACTTTCCATTGCATCGGCACATACCTATATTTTTTTTTTTAAGTATTGATATATCCAGTGGATTTACTGTCCTTTGAAGGATATATATTATATCAATACTTCTCGGTTCTGTAATTCTAATTCAGTAAATCCATATATTGGATTTGACTGGATTCGATTCAAACCGTCGACCCTAACCATGTATAGACTAGTGTTTTAACACACTCGGCTATACATCGCTGAAGACCCTAATCAGAATGCTACATTAATGATATGAAGTGCTTTGCACATACCTTTATCAGATAGTATTTTAACAACTTCACTGGTGATTAAATTGAAGCCTGGGGCCTTTTTTGGAACCACAGTGGTACTTATTTCTTCTTTAAGTTTTGTTCGCTTTCGTTATATTTTCATCTTCTATCAGTCGACCAAATGGCTTGAAGGTGTCCTCGAGATCTAATAGATTTGCTTTTTCTTGGGCACTTCTTGCCCATATGTTTCATCATCTTTTTTAATCGGAGGGATCTGTGCTACTGGTCGTTTGAGTCCCTTTGTTGCTTTCCAGAGTGAGTACTCATTGTTTTTATCACCAAAAAAACTATCTGTTAATTCTGGAGATCGAGTTTATGCCAAATTTTACTTGCCTTGCGCTTCGATTTTATCAATTCTCTTAATTCCATGAGAAAGTTTGCGGTTAGATTACGATTAGGATGCGGTGCTGGAGTACTTGTAGTTGCTGCAAAATGTACAGCTTCAATCAACCTTGCTAGCTCTGTTCCTAGCTGTTCTGGGTTTCTAATTGGTTTTTGTAGATCTATTTTCTCTTCTATACACTCACGATAAACATTCCAATTAGTTTTATTTTAACGTTTATGATATAATATGTTATATTGTATCATAAAAAAGGTCTTTGAAAGGCATTTTTTTTTTTTTATTTTGTAGTGTTTTTTTTTATATATATTAAGAAAACCACTGCCAAGTGATAGACCAAAAATTTCTTTATTCTTTATTTTATGCAAATATTTCGGGATTGATATGATCCCCTCATCAGTGCAACTACACAAAACTTAAGATATTTGAGATGTTTTCTTTATATGGTATTTTTGTACCTATACATAGACTATTGAACTTCCACACTAATTTACTACACAAACTAATAAATTAAGACAAGACTAGTACTATTTCTTAACGATCATGACTTTATTTCGATGTATTTTGGGGGTGAAATTTAGTGAGGATATTTTAGAATTTGTGTGTATGTTGGGTTTAATCGGTTGATGGACAGACTGGCCAAAAACTTGGTTCTAGAATAAACCAACATATTGGTGATATTAACGCATCAAAAAGCAAATCCAACAACACTGCCGCTTTCGAACACGCCAAACAAAGAGGACACTCGTTTAACTATGAGAAGACAAAAATAATCACCATAGAAGAGTCATGGGCAAAACGACTAACACAGTAATCAATAGAAATTTATAAAAACAACGGAATTCAATAAACCTAAGATCAGACCTCGACCTCGAAGGCACATACTTTTTTTTACTTTTCATACGTGGCCTACTCGTTTTCAGTAACCAATCTGTTTCTCTTTCCAATTCCTCTTCATCTGTTAGATACTGAAATGCATTTGTTTATCTTCTGATATCTTTGCCGATATTTAGATTATCAGTCATTTCCGATTCACTTGCTCCTCGACTCATTTTCAGATCTTCATTCTCTCTTTTTAAAGATGCAATTTCATTGCTTAGCTTTGATGTTATCTCCTCTATTTTGCTTAGTTTTTTCTTGAGCTCCAGATTTTACTTTTTCTAGATGCCTGAGTCCTTCTCTTTCTACATAGTCTTGTTGACGTTTTTCACTTTCAATTTCCACTACATTTGTGTTTATATTTAGAAAACTATTGCTTCTTTCTCTTTCAGGATATCTTGACGTCTTCCTGCTAAGTTGGAATGGATCTTGTACATCAAGTTCCTTTTTTGATTTGGTTTCAGTACGTGATTACTTTCTCTACTAAGTGAACTTGAAGTTACTTAATTTACAACAAGAAAATTTTACACTTAAATTTAATTATAAAAAAAACGTTATTTTTAAGAAACCTGCGTCGGCATTTTTGCCATTTCAAAATTCAAATGTAGAAAAAAAAATAAGAATTTCTTATCAATTCGTTCACCAAAACTCTCAAATCGTGTTGCGTTTTTTGGAATTCGAATCTGCACTTCTCAGTACCTCTATTCCAATTCATTACCAGGTAGACTCGAAATCAATTACGCCATCGCCTCGATGATTTTTGGAAGTAAAGTAAATAATTTTATCATTGGTCACCTATTTATGGTAGAGAAATCGTTGAGAGTTGTCGGGAATGAGCCGAAAAAGGTTTATTAAAAAATAACACAAATAAAACTGCTTCTGAATTGAAAAAATTCAAAAAATAAATTTTCGTTCAGTTTTGAGTTTTATTGCTCACAAAAAAAAATATAATTAAAACCTCAAAACCTACTCAAACATTTTAGTCCAGTGAATTATAATTAAAAAGCAATATAACATTTACAAAAATATTGAACAGATTTTTTTTAAATAAAAAATGTTGTGTAATCTCAATATTGTGTCACAGCGACATATAAAACCCTTTAAAGACTAGGTCCACAACAACATGCGTTATGAGGTGTTGTTGGGCGTTTTTTCAAAATTTTATAGTTTGAAACCACTCGAAACATTTAATTTTGACAAATCTTTCTATTTAAACGCTGCTCGGACAAAGAAATTCCTCTACATTTTGTCACTTTTTCAGTGAGTTATCTGACGTTATTTGAGTTGTTATTTTAATAATAATTTTTTCGTGTTTTTAGGGTTCCGTTTTTTATATGGAACATTATTGGTGAGAGTACAACGTGTTTTTCACATTATTTCGATTATCTCGTGAGCCGTTAATCCGATGAACTTAAAATTTGAGGTGCATATAAAACTAGCCTATCCACACAAGATGGTGGGTTAAAAAATAAATAAAGTTGTGTTCGTTTGGTTTAAAGAGGTACGATGTAAAGCCTTTGAAAACATAAATTTTTTTATCGAGACGAGTAGGGTATCATATGAAAGGGCTTCATTTCAGCATTATTTAAAAATATACTTCGGAATTTTACACCTCACCATTTTTTGTATAATTTTTAAAAATGTCGTTTTCTGGATGTTTTATTGCCCCGATTAACTCCGACCCTACTCCATCGAAAATCTTGAAATATATTTGGAATGATAGAAAATTAAGTAGGTTTTTAATGAAAAATACAGTGGCAGATATTCATAAAAGTGGCAGATATTCATGACTATATTTATTAAAGGGGTGGAAATGTTAAGAGGTAAAAACATCATTTAAAACCAGGTCATGTGGGGTGTCATTTGAAAGAGCATTTGATTTTAGAAATTGCTATTGCTTAGAATTTGGTATTTTTTTTAGAATTTTGCAATGCATAGTTTTTGAATTATTATCAATAAAGTGACACAAAAAGTTGGTCCTCCCCCTTTGCATTTCGAGTCTAATTAACAGAAAAATTTGAAATAATTCACAGAGACAGGAAGTTTGATAAACTCTGAACGAAAAATATAGCGAACTCTCAAATAATTATATTTGAGTGCTTTTAAGGGATTGGGGTGGGGAAGGGTGAAAAAAAACTTTTTTGACCCAAGCGAGTGGGGTATCATTTCAAAGAGCAAAAAATTTAAAAAACTTTACAATTTTTTTTAGAATTTTCCGGTACACAGTACCCCCCTCCTACGTTTCGACACTGAGTGACAGAAAAAATTGAAGAAATTCATAGAGACAGGAAGTTTGCTATATTTTGAACGAAAATTATAGCGAACTCTCAAATAATTATATTTCTGTGTGTTTATGGCATGGGTGTAGAGAGGGTAAAAAAAAACTTTTTTTGACCCAAGCGAGTAAGGTGTTATTTGAAAGAGAACCAAATTTCAGAAACATTGCAGTTTTTTTTAGAATTATGCGGTACACAGTTTTTGAGTTATTCTAAAAAATCTTGAAATTCCAGAACGTAGGGGGGGACGTTTCGACACTGATAGACAGAAAAAATTTAAAAAATTCATAGAGACAGGAAGTTTGCTATATTTTGAACGAAAATTATAGCGAACTCTCAAATAATTATATTTCTGTGTGTTTAGGGGATGGGTGTGGGGAGGGCAAAAAAAACTCTGTTGGAACCAAGTCATTTGAAAGAACACTTAATTTAAGAAACATTGCAAAATTTTTTAGAATTCTGCGATGCACAGTTTTTAAGTTATTGATAAAACAAATGTGCTATTTTAAGTGTATGTATACCACCCTATATTTCGACGCTGATTTATAGAACAAATATTCCCAATTTAAACCATTAAAATACTGGTTAAATCTTTCTTTAGTTAACATAAACAGCTATGGATAAGATTTAACCTCAAGTAACATTTTTGATCAATGTAGATGTGATTGACGTTTACTATTGACGTCTACGATTAAACATTTATTCTGTTATGCGTCCATAGTCTGGCGATATAAAGACTTTACAACATAGCTTTATCTCATTTATTTTTGATATTGTGTTCTTTTACATTCACGGAACCCTTGGCGAGCGAATTTTATTCGCACTTGTCCGACTTTTACCTTTTTATCTGAATACAACTGTATTTTAAATTTTGTATTGATAAAATTGGACAAGAACAAATGTTCTTGCACTAGATTTAACAATCAATTTTTTATTACCATTCATATTTTCAATTTTCCATTAATATCTGTTGGAGATGAAAAACCTGCAAACTTTTTTAATAAAAAATCACAAACATTGAAAAACAATACGCTGCATTTTATACGATTGCATAAATTGTATAAACTGTGAAAGGAAATAAAAAACTAAACGTAAATCTCTTTATGTATAAATAAATATCCGTAAGCCTGTACACATGTTTTAGTATCCATATTTCAAAATGGCAGATGGAGAAGAGTGCTATTTTTCCTGACGAAACTGTTTTGTTCTGTAAATATGTTAGGAACATCATTAAAGGAATTAATATTAGTAATCTGATGTCTGTAATATAAAAATAAAATTTGTTGTTGCTAAGTAAACTTTTCGTAAAGATAACAAACGTTTATGACTTTTTTGTTGTTACATTCATTATGTGAACCAAAAAATAATCCTTAATAATTACATATAATCTTTCAAAACTGATGTTTTTATATACAAAATAATAAAACTGTCTAGCATGTGAATTAAAACACAAATAACCATTTCTTGTTATAGTTCTGTGTTTTATCCGGATTTTTTTATTTGGTTATAAAAACACGAAAATTCTTCTTATCAGTTCTAAGACTGATGGATTAATTTTAATCTTGTTAAAATTAAAGGGAATTCTTTTTGTGGTTAATATATTATTTACTTATTTTCATTGTGTGTCTATAATTTTTGATCCAATATTGTATTTCTTATAAAAAAACCTTTTACGCTAAGTGGAAAATTTTTGCAAGCTGTTTTCTGGCCGGATCAAGCTTTAACCATACTTCTAATAAAATGAAATTGCAACGGTTTGTTTATCAGGGGCATTATTTAGTAACGTGCGACTATCATGACTAATCAAATATGTAGACTAACAGATAAGTGGAAGAAAATATTAAACAAGAAAAGGAAGATAAGGAATCTCAAAAGTTATAACCCACACAACAGCTAAAAATCAACTCTTCCTTTTTGTAGTTTTCAGTGACTGGCTGACCAGAACGAGCAATCTTTAACATCAAAATTTCCCGAATAGGATCAAACAAACCGCTCACAGGTTGTACGTTCACTTACAGTATCCTAAAGTTTTTGTCTTTTTTATAGTGAAAAATAATCACATATCGTATTACCGCAGAAATTTCAATTTTTTTTAAACCAATAGATGAAAAACAGGTGAAAAAGTCGAAATTTGAACTTGACATTTTTGATTTTTCTGAAACATGGCATATATGAAATATGGACAAAATAAAAAGAATAGTTATTGTATAGAATTTTTTTTAAAGTGCATAGTTTGAGCAAAAGGGACACCCCAACATGCATGAAAAATAAAAATTTTGCAAATCCGAAGTAACTTTGAAATTAAATAACTAAAGAATGGCTATACAGATTTCACCAAACTTTTTTTTAATTTTTTGTAGTTATTTACATATCGAGGGCTGAAAGTAGAAGATTACGCCGGCGGTTTATATTGAGAACTGACGCGAAGCGAGGGCTTTTATAGAACCAAGGGCGTAATCTTCCTTTCAGCCTGAGTGTATGTAAAACATTTTTTTTTGTTTTTTTTATTAATTAGTTAGACATTTTTAACACACTAAATATGAAATATTCATTATTCAGACTCTTTGAATATCCGAAGATACCATGTCGACTATAAAGGAAGGAGATGAAAATGGAAGGAAAGAGGATATAGGTACGACTATACTAATTGTTTTAAATGATGATGTACATTCTCTTTAAATGATTGAGGGCAAAATTCATCGGGAAATACAGAGGAAGGCATTGAGTTCCACAATTTGGCCACTCTATTAAAATAGTCGTTCTGGAAGGGCACAGTTCTACAACGAGGTATTTGTACATGTGATAACTGGGCAGCTCTTGTTTGTCGATTATACTGCGCGATGTAGCGATGTAAGGATATTTTGAATTTCCTTAGAGGAGAATTCGCTAAAGTTATATATATAGAAGATGGACAATTCAGCCACAATTCTTCTGTGCTGGAGTGAATCAAGCTGGTCCGTTAGTTTGGTATTACCAATCAACCGTATTGCTTTTCTCTGTACAGAGTCTTTATTGCTTTTCTCTGTACAGAGACATTTTATTGTTGACTGACAAGCACCTCCCTCCCCAAACATGACAGCAGTACTCCATACATGGACGAATAAAGGACTTGAAGATTAGCGAAATTTGCTCGGGATTGAAATACTTTATACATCGACTCAAGAATCCTAATTTTTGCATGACAGAACATTATGAACATTATGCGCTCCAGATCTTTGTTGATAGAATCAATTATCAGCTCTTTATCAGTCGTAACTGCAGTATGAGATCGAAATTTAGGAGATGCATGTGATGCATGCAATGTGCTGTCATCAGCAAAACTATGGATTGGGTGCACTGTGGAAATAACTAGGACATTAATGTATAGAAGAAACAAGGTTGGTGAGAGTGCATAAGCTTGGGGAGCCCCCGCATTGGTTATGAAAATATTGGATGTGATACCATCTAAATATACATGAAATTGGCGACCTGTAAGAAAACAATGAATCCATGAGACAGCAAAGTGATCTATGCCATAAAATTTTAATTTAGCTATAAGATTTTTATGCCACACTTTATCAAATGCTTTAGAAATGTCAAGTGAAATACTGAATGTCTCACCATGGGTCTCCAGCGATTTGTTCCAGAGATGGGATACGTAGGCCAACAGATCACCTGTTGCATGACTTCTACGAAAACCATACTGTTTATCATCAATAATTCGCAACATTTCCAAATAATCTATCAAATTGTAGTTAACATATTTTTCAAATATTTTAGCTAAAACCGACAGAATTGCGATTGGTCTAGAATTGTTAGGGTCTATCTTACTGCCTTTATTCTATATGGGTTGAACGCTGGCCAGCTTCCAAGAATCGGGAAATATGCCGGTTTTATAAGATAAATAGAAAATTTTTATTAAAATTGGAGATAGTTGCCTAGCAAAGTTTTTAGAATGAGGGGTGGCATACCGTCGGGGCCAGCAGATTTGTTGATATTGATAGAAAGAAGCATTTTCCGGACAATATTGCAACGAAAAATAATTGGTTTCATTTTCGTTACAACTGGGGGAATGAGTGTAGGAGAATGGGGGGTTCAAATATGTTTGAGTTTTCTGCGAAAGTAAGACACAAAAGATCCGCCTTCTCTTTCGAATTGGTCAAGGGAATGTCATTCAGAACTAAGGTTGGAATAGAGGATCGAGTAAAATTGCTCTGAATTGATTTAACTGCCTGAAAGAAACTACGTGAGCCAGATGGATGCTCGGCGAATTTCTTTGCTTTTTTCCATAGAAACGCGTCTTTGTCCAAGTCTATTTTGAATTTACTAATATTTCTGGCCTTCTTATAGGCGCTATGGGTTTCAGGTGTTTTATTAGCGTTGTACGTTCTAAATGCTTTGCGTTTATTCCTCACTGCCTCATCAACATCCCGCGTGAACCAAGGCTCAGTTTTAGGAGTGATTAAACCATTTGGAATAAACCGCCGCATTCCGTCTTTTACGATTTCAGAAATTCTTATTGTCGATGTGCTAGGATCTTGATCAACACAACAAATAGTTTTCCAAGGTCATCATAAAAGATTCTCAGTCCTTCCCAGTCAGCGCGTTTATAGTTCCAAACGCGACGAGGATTTGCTTTAATTTGTGTCGGTGATGTAACTCGCACTATTGCTGATATTAGTAAATGGTCCGATATTCTGAGGGGTTGTTCAACTTAGTATCTGGTTCGTTTGCAAATTATTGTTATGATGTGAATTGTCTGCGATTCTAGTGGGACACTATCATTTGCGTCAAAACGTGATAATCTGCGAGTATCAGTTCGGCTTGTCTTCCTACGTCGTCAGTATAACATATGTATGACTAATCTAATTGACATACATTACATATGTTATTCTTCCCACCAAATTATTCTAAACAATTAAATAAGTCATCAACAACTTAAAAGCCTAGACCTAATTTCCACAAATTCCCACGATATATATTAAATAACGAAATCTAAATAACATAAAATAATATTAAACTTGATGACATTACAGAAATAAATTTAAATAAAATTTATCGAAATAAATATAATTTCTGCTGAACGAGGCAATTATATTTATTTAATATATAATTGACCGATATTACCTTTACATAATAAATCGATTGATAATTGGTTAATCGATTTAATTATTAAAATAAAGGTAATACTAAGAGGGGATAATAATGGAGAAACCCTCAACCAATTGTACTATAAATAAAACGAAAATCATAACGAAAAATCAGAATTAATAAACATCTCTTAAAAGTTAAAGTGTTTGTTTAATTTAAACCTCTTAACGGAAGAAAGTCTGCCCAATAGGCCTTAGTCTACGGGTTTAACATGGTTTTTCCAGTTGTAAAGACTTTCTTCCCATCATTAATATAGAGACAAATAAGTGGACGCCGAAGTGTAGCAGTTCAACGGATAAGTCCGTCATATCAGTGCGCGATGAATACTTAAGCCATTCTTTAATATGAATATTAAAGTCTCCAAGAATGACCAGTCTTGATTTATGGTAGTTCGTGGTAATCTTGTCCAGATTAGCCGATATTTGATCGAAAAAGGGACATCGTGGGGGAGAATTTGGGGATCTGTATAATCCTATTATAAACATAGTTTCATCAACACCTGAGATCTTCAGTGCTATAAAATTGTGGTGCTTAGAGTTCAACTCGTAGGCCTTAATGCTCATACATGTAAGTGAATCTCGAACAAATACACAGACACCATGCTTGTTATAAAAGGAATGTTCCAATTCGTAACTAGGTATCCGGTAATTATCGAGATCTAATTTCCATGCTTTGCCACTAACAATTGTTTCGATAAGAAACAATATGTCAGGTTTATTTTTTCGATGTAGTGATGAACCACGTTTAGATTCGAATCGAGACCTCTTATGTTGGTGAAGTCAATGCTAAGCTGTTGGTTCACTCTGCTGCCATTTTGTTGAGACAAAGACTTACCCTTTGACATTGCAGGTATTGATACTGAAATTCGGCCAGGCCTAAATTTCAACACTACACAGTACAAAAGAAACTGGGCATCTCTGTCACAAAAACACTATAGCAGGTTTCATGCAACAGCAGCACGATAAGAGAAAAGCAAAAAAAAAATGGGGACACAAAAGACACTAACAAAATTGAAGAATACAAATAAAGGGTTAAATTCGAAATACCTAATAACAACTAAAACGAAATTTTCCATTTTCTGTTACCAAGCAATATAAAACAAATTTATGCTTTAAAATAATAAATAAATTTATTACATCAAAGCCATAAAAGGTAAAATTTTACCTGCCTACCGCCTGGTAACAGTAAATATAAAATACCAAATAATTTTTTAATAGAGAACAATCTCACCAATTATATAATTGTACGCCTCCGTTCTTCAACACTTTTATTTTCATAAACACTAACACTAACACTATAACACACACTTATTTTTCTATTTTCTATTACTTTTTTGTTTTTCTTCCTTTAAAATTTAGGAGACAACCTTCTTCGTCTGACTCCGGTTGATCTTGTGATCAACGAGGTGCTTATAAAACTAACTTATCCACACAAGACGATGGGTTAAAAAATAAATAAAATTGTTTTCGTTTATTTTACAGAGGTACGATGTGAAGCCGTTGAGAAAATACATTCGTTTATCGAGACGAGTAGGGTATCATATGAAATACTTCAGTATTCCTTGAAAATGGATTTTACACCTCACCATTTTTTGTATAATTTTGAATATTGACGTTTTCTTTATGTTTAAGTGCTTCGATTAACTCCGACCTTACTTGATCGAAAATCTTAAAATATATTTGCAATTATAGAAAAATAAGTAAGTTTTTAATGAAAAATATAGAAAAGTGCCAAATACTTATAATTATATTTTTAAGGGGGTGTGAATGCAGTGGGGTAAAAACATCATTTAAAGCCAAGTGCGGTGTCATTTGAAAGAGCACCTAATTTAAGATTGCAATTTATTTTAGATTTTTGTAATGCATAGTTTTTGAATTATTGTCAAAAAAGTGGTTGCACTTGGATTTCGAGCTTAATTGACATAAAAATTTGAAAAAATTCACAGAGACAGGAAGTTTGATAAGCGCTGAAAGAAAATTATAGCGAAGCCTCAAATGATTATATTTGTGTGCTTTTAAGGGATGGGAGTGGAGAAAGATGAAAAAAGCTTTTTTGAAGGGAACGAGTCGGGTGTCATTTAAAAGAACAACTATTTTAAGAAACATTGCAGTTTGTTTTTATTTTTGCGATACGCAGTTTTTGAGTTATTGTCAAAAATGTGCAATTTTCAGACCGTTCCCCCCTACATTTCGATACTGATTGACCACCATCTACGTTTCGACACTGATTGACAGAAAAGTTTGGAAAAATGCGCAAGAACAGGAAGTTTGGTAAATTTTGAACGAAAATTATAGCAAAGTCTCAAATAATTATATATCTTTGTTTTTAGGGCATGGGAGCGGGGAGGATAAAAAAATCTAGTTTGACCTAAATGAGAAGGTTGTCATTTGAAAGAGCACCTAATTTAAGAAATAATTCAATTTTTTTAGAATTTTGGGTAGACGGTTCTTGAGTTACTGTTAAAAAGTGATTTTTTGTATAAGTGTATGTATCCCACCGCCTAAATTTTGACGCTGGTTTACAGAAAAAGTATTTCTAATTTAAATAATTTACAAGCTGGTTAAATCTTTCTTTAGCTAACATAAACAGCTTATGGATAAGATTTAGCCTCAAGTAACATTTATTGTGTCATTCTTGATCAATGTAGATGTAATTGACATGTACTATTGACGTTTACGATTAAACATTTATTTTGTTATGCGTCTATGATCTGACAATATAAAGAGTTTACAACACAACTTTATGTCAATTTTTTTTGCACCTGTCCGACTTTTTTATACTTTCTAAACACAATGGCTATATTACGCTTACTTACATTTTCGTAAAACATGACTTTTTTGACCTCCATTACTTTACCCTTTCTTTTTATTGCTTTACAGTTACACTCTCTTATTATTACTTTACACCCTCGCCTTACGAATAACAATAATTTGATTGCCTTTTTTGGTTACTTTACGGCCTTTAGTAGGAAGTATAAAACATGTTGTATGTACCACAAGTGTAAAGTTAATTTCAGCCCTAGTGAGTTGTTTCTCTCGACTAACAACCTGAGCAACAAATTTTGACTCGGGCTGAAATCTAAAACTTTACACCCTTGTTACATAAATACCTATTAAGGAAAGGATGATTTAATTTGATTTATTAGAAAAAATTTAATTTTGATAATATAAATATAATGAATTTTAGATGCAAAAAACAAACGGGCATTTTAAACAATTAATTTTAGTATACTAAAAAAATTATTATATTTGTTTAAATATATAAATAAATAAGAGATGATGAAGTTGCAACTTTGAAAAATTCATCGCCTCAGTGGCGTAATTGATAACATGTCTGCCTAAGGATTCGAACAAGTTATTGTTGTTATTTTTATTGTTCAGCTATCGCCTATACCTTTGTCGCAGCAACTGATTATTTGTATTCTTATTGTTCAGCAATCACTTGTATATTAGGAGTAACGATTTTTGTTTTGTTGCATTATTAATATTGTTCAGTAATCGCAATCACGCTATTGTGGCGCAACAATTATAATAGTAATAATAATAATAATTTTTATTTCAATCAAAAACAAATAGAAATAATTTACAATAACTTACAGAAAATTTTTGTAGACAAACAATAATTAAATAAACAAATGTCAGATAAAAATTAAATTGTAATTGATATAAAATAAGTAGGAAGTGTAACTTAAGTGTAATTGAGTGAGTGTAGCTTAAGTGTATTTTGAAGTGTAACAAACGAACACTTGTAGTAACAGCTTCATAAGCAAATGTATTGATTTATTATTCATATTCAACAATCACCTGTACCATTGGCTAAACGATTGGTTATTATATTGATGTATTAATAATATTTTCATTCAACAATCGACTGTACATTAGGCGCAACGTTTTTTTTATTATATGGCATTATTGCTCTCGTGTAACAATCGACTGTGGCTTTGGTGTAACGAGTTTTATTATATTGCATTATTGTTCCAAAATAACCGGTACCATTGGCGCAACGAATTAATTTATATTTTAATTAATTTATATTTTATTCTCTAGGATTGGCCATTAAAGAATAAGCATGAAGTGTTGAAGTGTTGATGAAGTGTTTAAATGTGATAATTATATTGGAAGTGCTCTAGGTGACGGTCTTGGTTCCTTTTACTCTTGAGGTCGTCAGAACCCCTATTCTTTGAACATTTGATGCCGTCTTCTTGTGAAATTTTTCAGTGCAATTCAGCGTTTGTGATGGACTAAGGAGAGACATAATCAAATTCACAGACTGCCGCTAGTCGGAAATTTTATCACAAGGCAAGCATCTTTTATGTTCCTGATAGTGATTCCATTGTCAAGAATGCACAGTGTTCACTACAAATCACATTAATTATTATACACATAAATTTTCAATGTATAATTTAAATATACGGCCACCACTACTGCCTTTTGACGTAATGATATAACCAAATATATTAAAATGCAATATTTAAAATATACTTTTTACTGTTTATTTTTAATTTTATTTTATTAATAATAATATAAACTTCCTTATAGTAAAAATTTGGATTTTATTTTTAATTTTATAAAATATCGATTTCGACTTACGTCATCCTCAGTTCTTGCCTGAGCAATATGTAAAATGCAATGGAATATTTAAAAATAAAGTATATTTTTAAATACTGCATTTTAATTCAAAAGTGACAAAAGCACACAAACAGTGTATAATATGGAAAACCATAAAAACACATATACAAATATATTAGTCTAGGCAAAATTAATAACGTTCCAGAAAATTCTAGTAGTAAAAGTCATACAAAAAATTATGAAATTTGTCATGAAATTATATCAAGTCTGTTTCGATACTTTCTATGACTTTTAGTCATAAAACGTCTAGAAAAGTCCAATATTTGTACCAATATTTCAAAACACGTTTTTAGGACAGAGATAAGAACTTCGAACCAAAATGTTATCGGTTTTGGTTTAGGCTTTCGCTCCGATAATTTGTTGGATCCAGTTTACGGTTTGGTTCCTTAATATATTTTCCGTTCCAGTTTTCGGTTTGGTTCCAGTTCTGTTTCTAGATCAAAATTAACGATTTTTAATAATCTTATATTAGAATTCATTTATTATCGAATCTTTAATTGGACATACAAAATAATCCAACAAATTAAACTAAATAACAATTCAACATGGTTTTTTTATACCAATTATGTGATTATTTTGACAATTTAAAAAATATTTTGACATACCATTTAATCAACCAAAGAATTTAATTTCATATTATAAAATTATAGTCAGATTTCGTTTTGTTAAAAAAATTTTATACATTTTGTATTAAATTATATATCAAAATTGTAGTATAGCTAAATTTAAAAATTTTTTTAGTCCGGTTACATTACCTTTCAAAAATACAAAAATAACTGTGCATCACATTTGATTTTTTGTCATCTTAGTTATATCATAAAACATTACAAACAATATCAAAAAATGCCATTTTCATGATTTTTCAAACTACATATTAAATAAAATCACACAATTGATGACAACTTTTATCCACGACTGCTATAGAATATATGTTCTCCATGTGTATGTCTTCCATTGGAATGTTAAACATTCTCTCACTTGTTGCAGAATGTAATGCAATCGTTACATTCTTCAACAGCTCTATAGTTAATTAAATATTCTTTCTATCTATCTAATTAAATATTCGCCTAACAAAACCATATCCTAACATTTGTTGGTATAGTAATATAAAAAGGTTAAAACAAGAACCATATACATATATATTATATATAAAATATAAAATAAAAAATTAACGTTTTCCGTTATGATTATGATGTTAATTGTTTTGTGTTTCTATGCTGTTTATAATGTTACGTTTTTCTTAACCTCCTTCGAATTGGCCTAACTCACAATTCGATAAACGCAATTCCCAATCTCTTTCTGAGTTCGATCACTGATTAGTAAGCACAAACACCAGGTTTTATTAAGTATCCAACAATTTAATTGTTCCAAAACAATAGGAAAACAATACAGCAACAATATTCCTATCTAGAATATTCTTTTAACAGCTTCAGAAACTCCAACGGTTTATTGTAGAAATTTCCAGTAATACAACGTTTAAAATAATACACAAATTATTTCTACTTAATAACACTTTAAACTTTATTTACAAAAACTAATTTAAATATCACTTTTATAATTTTAACTTCACTATCGCAGGTTTAAAATAACACTAATTAAAAACTACAAGAGGTAATTTTCTTATATACCTTCTGCAATACTTCTAGATAATTCGACATCACTTTCCAGAAACCTTGAGAAAATATTAGAATATTCGATTATTTTACGTTATGTTGATTTGATTCATAAAATCGTTTATGTTGACCCTATTTCTAAGAAGAGACAACAACAACAATATTCATTTCATTCAATTTCTGTTGCGTTTTGTTGATTTTATTTTCCTGGAAGTGATCGTAATCATCTAGACGTTTCTGTAATCGTCTAGATTTTTCTGTACTCGTAACAATAATGTATTTCATTATGGTGATAAAAACTTTAGCTGGCAAACTGGAAATTATTCGAAATATTTTGCAGTCGTGGATAAAATAGCATCTTGTATTCGCATAGGATGATGGCAGTGCTTCACACGGATGATTCCCTCCGCTAGCTTCGCTCGTTCCTTGAAACTTCATCCTCGTGAAGAATTGCCATCATTCTAAACTCATACAAGAATCTACTATTACCAATTAATGAAACAATTCTTTTGCGTTATTATTTAGTTTTCGCATAACTTAATACTTTCCTGTTCACTTTCGCTTTCTCGTAATCAATTTTATTATATTTTTGTGCAGTTTTTTAGATAATATTTTCATGGTTGCAACGTATAATACGGTAACGTATAAAACACGTATTATACGTACGTATAAAACGTACAGTATAAAACACACAATTATATACGTTTTATACCGTATAAAATTAAAATCCTTAATAAATAAAAATACATTTATATAATATTATTGCGGGCGTATTATTTATCGTACTAGTGTTATTTAATATTTATAAAGCCTAGTTTTCTGCACTTATAGGAACAGTTCCTTTAGAAAATATAACGTAGTCATGATAATTTCTTGCCAACTATTCCTATTACATAGTTCAGAAAGCTTCTACATTTAATGTAAATGCTTTTTTTCAAAATATAATTATTTGTTTAAAAAAAAATTAGTCTGCCACATTTTGACATTTCCAGCCGTACCTATTATTCATCAATGAACAAAATTGAATTCAGTCAATAAACTTCTCACTATACTTTTCCGTTTGACGTTAATATATATTTTAACTATTACAACTTTTGCATAAAAAGAATATTTGATCTGCAAGAACCTAATATTTTCAAACTGTGTCTATTAATTAGAAGTGGAGCAACCCAGATTCATACAACAAAATTTCTTAAAAACATCTCTCTAATAATCTCTATTAATTTCCCTAACTGTTATGAAAAGAACGATATTTATTCTGCAACAAAATAATATTTTCCAGCTGTTCTTATTAGATGGGAGTAGCTGCAGCTGGATTGAACCATATTTCAAAAATTCAATAACATTTCATGATACCAAATAATTAATATTATGGATTAAATGTTTCTAATGCAAAATGTTTCCCACTAAGTAAATGTTTGTCAAAAAAATTTGGAATGATAATGGATGAAAATCATTCTTTTTACACATTTATAATAATCAAACTCCTGGTCTTACATACAAACGCCAACAATCAAGATTTCTCAACATACAATAGCCGTGTTCGATTTGACTGAAGCAACTAAAAAATTGAATGCAATTGTTGTTGGTTTTTCAGTTGTTTCAGTCAAATTGAACGCACCTTATCTTACTGCTCATTATCATTTGAACGGTATTAAGCAAAACAAATATCCCATTATACACTTTTCCGATACATCGAATATATCGTCCCTACGGTTCTTATCATTGATGTTTATATATTAACTATCATAGAAAAAATTGCATTTCTTACGCGAGATAAAAAGATTTTACGTTCGTGAAACGCGTCTCGTGAAAAATTTTCACTCAAGAAAAATCAGCATTTTCATCTCTTGTAGGAAAATATACTATTTTTTTAGTTTAATAAAGAGGTATCAAAAGAGCTATTAGAAAGAATAAGAAAAGAAAATTACAAACAAATAGTTTGTTTTATAATTTATAAAATGTATAAATAATTTATAACTACCTAATTATATTTTTACTAAGTATATATAAATCAAATATAATAATAATAATAATAATAATAATAATAATTCTTTATTTCCAAGATTTCAAATACAAAATAGTCAATATATTATATAAACTAACAACATAAAATTTGATTTACAATTTTTTTTAAAAAGAAAGTGATTTTGTTACAGGGTAATGGTTATTGCGCCATATACTCGCATGGTTAGTAATTTTGAGATGGCATTTCCTCCAACTCAAAAACTTGGATAAAAAAGGAAATCACTTCTTTAAATTAAAATATTGACGGACAACAAATATATAATTAATATCTCAAGTAAGAAGCATGAGTTTTTTTAATGAATGAATTTCAAAAACAAAAACATATTATACGCTTTATACGTTATCTACCATATACGTTTTTATTCGCCTACCTACATATTAAAGTGTTGCTTTATCACTGTGATTTGCGCCTTTAAAGTATCACTTTTCAACTATTTATTTTGTTGTCATAGCTACGTCCAAAAAAGTAAAAAGCATTTGTATTTGTTTAAATTCTATGAAAAATAAAATTTTTTATCAAAGCAACCCTTAAATTCAAAATTTCATTATCCAATTAAAATAGTTGTTATCATTTGTTGTCATAGCTACACAATAATTTGGAAAAAATAATAAAAATTTTGTCAAAGGTTGCTTGTTCCATATATTATTTTAAAATTTATGAAAATTTATAATCTTAATTTAGAACAAAAAACTTTTCTTAAAATATTTTGCTTGCGGCGAATAAAAAATAGTATTAGTGGAGTCATATTAGTAAAAAAAAAGTGATATATTTGATGTAAGAGCAAAGTTGATTTTTTTTTTGTTTTATGTTAAGGACATAAAAGTTAGTGGGCATGTAATTATTTAGCAAATTTGGAGGTCCTGAAGTGCCCCAAAAATGGCAAAAACTGGTTTTTTGGTGTTTTTTGAGTAGGTCGCTTCACTATTTTTGAAATATTTCGGGCTCTAATGATCATAAAAAAAAACAAAAAAGTGAAAAATGTTTGTGATTAAATTTCAAATCCATCTAGGGGAGTTAGATACTTTAAAAGTGTAACCTAACCTCAAAAAACCGAATCGCGTGACTTTTTTTTTTTTTACTAAATTTATGATAAGGGGCGGAAAAATCGTCGAATTTTCATGAAAATTTCAGGAAACATGTATTTTAATAGTCTTAATATGGGATTTAATTTTTATGAGAAAATTTTTATTTTTTCGGCCACAATTGGCATTTTTCGTTAAATTGGGCAAATGGTGCCATTTTATGAGAAGTCATCCAAAATAAAATTTTTTTTTTTTAATCTGTACTTTTTTTTATCTTCTTTAACCTAAGTATAATTAAAATTATGTTGCCTTAATTTAAATGCCCATTTTTGTGCATGAAAAAAAAATTAATTTTTACATTTTTTTGACATTTTACGATATATACGGTATTATTTATGCTATTATCATGTATTTTGCATATAAGTAAAATATGCAATTCAAATTAATAAAAAATATTTTTTTAAATTATACATAACCTACAAAAATTTATTTTCTTGCAATGCCCTAAATTGCTTTTGGTAAATAATTAAAATGTTATTACAATTATTGTAAATATTTGATATAAGATTTTGAAAAAATGTAATATTCAATTTTTTCAAACATTTTTCAAACATATAAAATACACAGCATAAATAATTTTACGCCAATTATGTTTTCAATTGAAAATTCTATATGTGTTATTATGGTTTTCCATATTATTCACTGTTTGTGTGCTTTTGTCACTTTTGAATTAAAATGCAATATTTAAAAATATACTTTTTGTTGTTTATTTTTAAAAATTTTTATTTTATTAATAATAATATAAAATTCCTTACAGTAACAATTTGAATTTGATTTTATATTTTATTGAATATCGATTTCGACTTACGTCATCCTCAGTTTAAATTATTATGACAATTTTTGCTTAAACTATTATTTATATACTACTTCAACTGCTATTTTTTATTATTATGTCATATATTTTGTTAGTTTAATTTTAATTATTTACCAAAAGCAATTTAGGGCATTGCAAGAAAAAAAAGTTTTGTAGGTTATGTATAATTTTAAAAAATATTTTTTATTAATTTGAATTGCATATTTCACTTTTATGCAAAATATATAATAATAGAACACATAATACTGTATATATGGTAAAATGTCAAAAAAATGCAAAAATTAATTTTTTTTTCATGCCCAAAAATGGGCATTTAAATTAAGGCAACATAGTTTTATTTATACTTAGGTTAAAGTAGATAAAAAAAATGTACAGATTAAAAAAAAAAAATTTTATTTTGGATGACTTCTCATAAAATGGCACCATTTGCCAAATTTAACGAAAAATGCCAATTGTGGCCGAAAAAATAAAAATTTTCTCATAAAAATTAAATCCCATATTAAGACTATTAAAATACATGTTTCCTGAAATTTTCATAAAAATTCGACGATTTTTCCGCCCCTTATCATAAATTTAGTAAAAAAAAAAAAAAAAAACACGCGATTCGGTTTTTTGAGGTTAGGTTACACTTTTAAAGTATCTAACTCCCCTAGATGGATTTGAAATTTAATCACAAACATTTTTCATTTTTTTGTTTTTTTTATGATCATTAGAGCCCGAAATATTTCAAAAATAGTGAAGCGACCTACTCAAAAAACCCCAAAAAACCAGTTTTTGCCATTTTTGAGGCACTTTCGGACCTCCAAATTTGCTAAATAATTACGTGCCCACTAACTTTTATGTCCTTAACATAAAACAAAAAAAAAATTCAACTTTGCTCTTACATCAGTATAAAATGCTAATATGACTCCACTATATATGATGTACGGACGTAAGCTATTTTAGATTTAATGTGGGTGCAAATCTCGGCTAGCGCCTCGATTTGCAAACTCCACATCCGTCCAAAATCTTTAGCTTTACATCCTAGCATCATAATGTAATATTTATACGTTTTACACGTTACGTTTTATACGTGTAACGTATAAAACGTTTTATACGTGTATATTAACAACTCTGCTTTTTTGTAATATAACGGAAAGTTTTAGCATGACTTTCAGATTCCCACCCCCACTCAGTTTTGTACTGAGTGGGGGTGTGAATCTGAAAGTTCGAAACAGCGTTCGAAAAACAATACATAAAATATTTCTATAAAGTAACACTAAAAACTTTTTATTTAAAATTAAAACAATTAATTACCAATATAAAATTAAAATAATTAGTTACCGAAGTCCGAAACTACAGAGTTTCGATAACAATTAATTATTTCTGTCAGTGTTGCAAAACGAAAAATAATCGTAACGTTATGCGCTTCGTTTTTATAACATTTTATTTATTTTTCGGTACGTTATTTTGTTATAGAACAGAAAAATATTATATTTAATTATGTTATATATAAAACGTTTTGGTTACCTTATTTTAAATTAAAATGTGATTTTAAAAATATCCATAAAATTTTCAAAATGCCCGTTTATTTTGTCACAAAGATCAAAAATTTTTAGGACTATCAAATCCGTTAGTTATAGCGTGCACAGAAATTGAAAAAGAGCGGATAAATCGGGTTTTATACAACCGATGCTTGTGCTTTGGTTTTCAGGTAATTAATTATACGAAGTCATCCAAAAAAAACGAAATAAAATATTAATGTTATCGTTACGTTTTACGTTATTGGGACGCAAATTAATTTTTAAAACGTTATGAAAGTAATTATTATCAATAACGCAATTTCATTTCGTTATTTCGTTTTTGTGTTACGATAAGGTGACCATATTTTCAAAAATGAAAAAGAGGACAAAATGTTACAAAAAAATTTCAATATTTATTTTAAAGCGCCCTACAGACGATCCAACCTGTCGGACGACGAGTCGGACGACCAAATTGAATGTTATCAGTTAGATCCAACTTAACATCCGATTTTGACAATTCGTTGTTGGTTTTTGTTTAACAAATTCAATTTATTAACATATATATAGTGCCAAAATACTTTTTTAAAATTTTCTTTGTTTCTCATTCTATGAAATTTCTTACTTAATTGAATTAAAATCGTCCGACAATAATACACACTAATCGATTTGTTTGGTTGGTCGGACGGTTGGATGGAATTTCCATCTGACACATCCAACTTAATTTTATCGGAAAGACATGCATACATACTATCCGATTTTACATCCAATCCAACCAAATCTGTCCGACCGTCGAATCGTCTGTAAGGCGCTTAATACTAATTTCCGCCTCCAAACAGTCTAATGGTAGTTGGAATTTTTCTGCTGTCCAAATATCATTCACAATTGAAAAGCAACGCTCTACAGCTGCATTTGTACCCGGTAGTGAAAAACAATACTGAATCACTTTTACGATTTCAGTCAATGAAATCTTGGCCTTATAAAAGTGTGCAAAAATTTCAACCCATCGTTGATCATATTTTACATTATGGTCGTTCCATTCAGCAATTTTCACATCATTACGATATATATTTATTTTTTGGATCTTATCAAATATTATTGATTCATTTATCGGAAGCATGTCGGAGTCTAATGACAGTGGAAAAATTCAACTTAAGTAAAATAAATAAGTGATGAAGAAGTTTTAACTTCGAAATTGTCATCGCCTCAACGGCGTAATTGATAGTGTGTCTGTCTATGGATTCGAGCCAGGCACTGTCGAGAAAGGTTCGAATTCATCCGAAACACGAAAAATGTGAAGTGGAGTTTTTTTCTGAGAAACTTCAAACCATACTTTTGAATTGAAAAAATTCCAATACTTCTTTACTTACTTGAGTTTAATTGATCTCAAAAATCCCCAATAAATTTAAATTCCCTTAATGTAGTCTAATATTAATGCATATAGTACTACAAATTAACCTAGTGCCAGCCATTGATTTCACATTGATTGGAAACAATCAATAATGACTATACAATCGTGACTTATGATGTTAATTAGAATAAAATGTTCCCCATTCTATGAATTCACACAAAGTATTGTCTAGAAATTTAATGCAAAAAATCCCATATTTTAGAATGTTTTTTTTTATAATTTTATGACATTTAAGAGGAATTGTTGGAACCTTAAATTACCAATAACCAGAAAAGAGGACAAAAGATTCAAAAACTAAAAAAAGAGGACAAAATGAGGTCAAGTTTTCTAAAGATGACAGTCGACCAAAAAAGAGGACTGTCCTCTTCAAAAGAGGACGGATGGTCACCTTAGTTACGAGTAACGTTTAGCAACACTGTTTTCTGTTAACACTATCAAATTCCTACTTAAACTGTTTATATCGACCGCACTTCCATTTAAACAATCTTTTGTTCTGCAAAGTTCTTTTGTTCTGTTCTGCTGCCAAAATACTATTTTAATTTATATCAAGATTGTTCGAGATAAATCCAAAACTCTTCTACAAAGAAAACGTGAGAAATTTTGAGAATAATCGACGTCGTTACTATTTTACATCTATTTTATTTTGTTATTATTTTGTCGACTTATTTCTTGGAATTAGTATCACATGTCGATGACTGTGACATAAATGATTTTATTTTGGTTATTGAAATATTATATTGGGTGAATTGTGTTTGAATACAATTTTGTTTTTTATTTCGTTGCGATTATGTAGAATCGAATACAATTTTGTTTTTTATTTCGTTGCGATTATGTAGAATCGAATACAATTTTGTTTTTTATTTCGTTGCGATTATGTAGAATCGTAACAATATCTAAAGTAATGATATGCAAAATATAATCGTCGTGATATGCAAAAGGTTAATAGAGCCATCCAACCCACCATATATCCTACTAAAATTATAAAAATTGAAAAAACTTTTACGGTTTAAAGCTATTAAATGTATTGTTTACATACAAATCTTCGTCTATAAAATTTGCGACTATACTTGATCCTTGGAGACAGAGATACCAAGTTAAATAAAAATATTTAATGAAAGATAATTTTAAAAATAGAATAGAATTAGATTGATTTATTACAATATCCAATTGGCAAATATATTTCTTTGTTCAAAATGCAATTTAGAACACATTCAAAACCTTTGTTTAAACTACAACTTTATTGGTTGTTATAAAGAGCAAAAACTGCTTACTTAAATTTTCGGTTTTATTTGTTCAATCGCCATGTTGACTGAACTAATAATAGAAGATACATAAAAAACGACAACAAAAAAACAGCAGGAAATCTGATAATAACATATCTCGATGGAGGCTAGTTGTTTTTCTCAAGATAAAAGTACACATAACAATTCTTAAATTTATGAAGAGGAAAATATAGCAAGACAGAAACTATAATATAAAAATGAAATTGAATATTTTTTATGTTGTTTTGAGTATTAAAATGAAAATAAATTTCAAAATGAAATATAGATATACAAAAAGAAAACAAACAAATTTGAGCTTTTTATGTTATGCAAAACAAAAAACGCAAAATAGCTATGCTATCAGCCAGAATTATTTATATCATATTTTGTGCTCTACATATAAAAAAATATTATCAAAGCTTCAATTCATTTGAACGTAATGTATTTTTTTGATGAATTTACGCTTTGTAAATATATCAATAAAAAAAGATTGTTATTATTTTAACAGACTATAATGTTAGATAGAATAAAACATAAAGGAATTATTCAAATGGGAAATTTCGTCGTTGATGACAATCAGTGTTAGCTGGCAACTTCAAATTACATTGTGAGAAAAGTACTCCCATTGTTTTTGTTACTGCTGTTGACAATCTTGCCTCTGGACGGTTTTTCGTCATATGGTAATAGCAGATAATACAGATAGATGACATTAGCTAAGACGATATCTAAGGATTGCTAGCGAATAAATTTTAATAAGTCAACAATAGCACTACCAATTTGCAAGGAGATTACCGTATGGAGATACACCGCGTTCGTTTGATTGCAAAAATTAGTCCATTACTAGATTATTGACAACCTTTTTTATTCTGTTGCTGCAATTTTTTTTAAAATTTGTTTTCAACTTGTTGTTTTATTTTTATTTTTACATCTTTTAGATAACAAGATTTATTGCTTATATTCTTTTCAAAAGACAATGTATTCTATGAAAACATTTTGTTTATAGCGTATCCAGCGTTTGGAGAATCTCTGACAGCCATGCTTTCAATTATTTATGAATATGCCGCATGTCTGCATCCCATATTAAGTGAGGTCTGCACACTGAAAAAAAAATTGAAGTTCATGACAACCTCATCTCAAAGTTGGCAATTTATTATTCCTGCAAAGAAAAATTATTTGAAAACAATTTCACTGTGATTGGGACAACTACACGATAACAACAGAATGAGGTTTATTTAAAATATAAAGTGTTATATCCAATATAACAGTAGTTGAATAAAGATAATAACTATTTCCCTGAAAAAAATTTTCTTTGGCCTTATATCATGAATTTTTCATTTTAAAGTTTAAGTATTTGAGATTAATTGAACTGAATTTTATTTTTACATAAATATTTCATGTGATTGTCTCAACTTCATCGATTTATAATTGTAGTGTTGTTGAAGCAATCTCGTGGTTTGATTCGCCATATGTGACTGCACGGTGAGGTTGAGACAATTGCATTTTGATTGGAAATAGGACATGTTTTTTTCAGTGCAGCCTAGATCAGCAGTCATGCATTTTCATCATGTTAAGAAAATTAATGAAAAACTTTAACAATATCTTGTATTTTGTTTTAAAAAGATGTCATATACCAGATATCAAACATCAAAATACCAGATACCAGATACCAGAAAAAAGACACCAGATACCAAATACCAGTAAACAATACGATATAAAAGATACCAGATACCAGATACAAAATACCAGATACAAGATGCCAGATTCCAGATTCCAGATACCAAATACCAAATACTAGATACCAGATATCAGATACAATATTCCAGAAACTAGATACATGATACCAGATACCTGGTATCAGATACCAGATACCAGATAACATATACCAGATACCAGATACCAGATACCAAATACCAAATACCAGATACCAGATACCAGATACCAGATACCAGATACCAGATACCAGATACCAGACATGAGATACCAGATACTTTAAACCAGATACCAAATATCAGATACCAGATACCAGATACCAGATACCAGATACCAGATACCAGATACCAGATACCAGATACTAGATACCAGATACCAGATGCCAGATAGTAGAAAGCAGATACCAGATACCAGATACCCGATATAAGATAACAGATAACGGATATCAGAAACCAGATACCAGATACCCCATATCAGATAACAAATACCGGATATCAGAAACCAGATACCAAATTTCGGATTTGTGATTTTTTTTTAGAGTAAGCTAAATTATGTGTGAAAGTTACCTCAATTTCTTTTTCTCTCTTTATTTGTGATTAAACATGCTTTTGTTGTTTCCTTTTAACGTAATAAGACAATCGTATTGTTATGCATCTTTAATGACGATACCCGAGTCGAAATTTAACTACTCCTTAAAACCTACAGATTCTACAATTTAGAATTTAGAGTATTTAAGTATCACTTATTTCCAATACAAAAATAACATCAACATAACTTTAAGTTGTTAAAAAGGCGTTAAAAATAAAGTTTCTTACAGTTTTTTCTGTAATAATAAAAAACGAAGTGAAACGAAATTTGTTTGATGATAATAAAAATAAACAAAAGAAAAGAAAGAACAAGAAATAAGAATAGAAAAATAAAAAGTGTTTTTATATAACTTTTTATATTTTTATATTTTTCTAACATGGCTGGTTTTATTTAACATTTTAGGAAATAATTTACATGCGTTTAATTGAATTGATTAATTTTAATTTATTATTTCAATATAAAATTATGTGCGTAACAAATTTTTTAGTGAATGTAATACAAACAATTTTGCTAAACAAACAGACCCTTTCAATAATTAATTTTAGTGATTTAAAAAAAATATAATATATTTTTAATATATTTCATTTGTCTTGTTTCATGTCGATTTATCGATATTTTAATATAATTTTTCATAATATTGAGAAGATTATGGAAAATTAGTATTATTTTCTACACATAATTCAAATATTTAAATTTTCGATTTCTGTATTTTGGTCTTTTAAATTGCAACATTAAAAAAATGGCGAAAAAATGGACGCATCCTTTACAAACAAAATCACACTCATACATTTTCAATTTCGAACCTAAATATACGAGCTTCATGTATACAAATGTTTGTCGGGTTTGATGCGAAATAGATCGGAATTGTTATGTAGACTGTAGTATGATCACGTAGTGTAGTACAGTTATAGATTCCGGTAATTTCCATTTCCTTACATCGCACCATTTTACCTATCACGCATAGTTCACATCATTTCCCATTCATCCATAATCTATAGCTTATCGTTTTATATAGTTTCCGTTACACATAGTTTTTTTTTATAACAACACCATTAATCATAATATTTTACTTTGCAATTCCCTAATATTGGTTCATACTGCGTTTTCACCAGCATTTTTTTTCCGGTTTTAACGCCAGAATTTGATGTTTATTAAAGAAAGCTTCTTTTTTAAATAATTTAAATTAACGTAGTTTGACAATACAAGTTATTCACTGATTACAACAAGAAAACAAATATTCAAATATGTAGTTGATTGATACTGTGTATATAGTTGATGAAAAATCTTTTACGCATGAGATTTTTTTCACCGTACTATCAAAATTTGCATTCTCCGGGCACTAACCGTAATTGTTCTGAATGTTTTCAAACCTCAAACAGCTGTGCGTATTTGTCCAATCGTCGCAATAGAAAAAATTATTATCCTACAATTAGTTATGTATTCGATTTCTTTCATGGATATTTTTTATCAATTTATCTTTCCGTTATAGATCTAAGTTTTACTGTATTACTGTTATAAGCTATTGTTTCGTAACACGTAAACATCATAAAGTCGGTTAAACTTACGTTTAATCTATTTTAATATCTTTTCCCAATGCGTTGGAAATAACTTATTTCGTGAAATCATCTTACGTATTACGTATTACAAAATAACAAACAGTTTTTTTTTGAAACGGAAAATGTACTAACATTTATTAACATAACATAAATTAATATAAATTTCCTTTCAACAGAAGCACTTTGTCGAATTTTTCGATATTAAAAACTGCTATAAAAGAGATGACTATACGATTTTGTGGCTCTTAGTTGATTCCTTTTCCTATTGGAATTTTGCGCGTGTTTGACGTCTCTTAGTCTAATTTAATTTAAAGCGTGTTAGTAGAAAGGTTGTCGGTACATGTTAGTAAATATCATTGCTTGTTTCTTGTTATTTTATATTAAATAGAAAATATTTTTAGTGTATTGGTAAAATTATTATTATTCCGTCCAATTCTGTTTTCTCAAATACTTAAATTTGTTAATTTCCCGGTGATATATTTCTTAACTAATATTTGATGTGTTTTGAATTTTAATATATGTAATTATTTTTTTTGTTGACTGTGCAAGAAGTTAATTTAAAGTTTAATAAAGAAAAATAATATTTATATATTTTTCAAATTAATTAATTGTTATTATGCAATTTGAATAATGCAATGTCATTAATATACAAAAAAATTAATGTTGGTTGATAGTGTTTGTGCTGAGTGATACAATTTGTTTGTTGGTTCGTATTACATTCCATCGTTGAAGGACTCAATATTTTATAAATAAAATTTGCGAAAAGGATAGGATTTAATTATAATAAATGCAATTATTAATTTTATAAATTACTGAACTTAATAGGTTATTGGTTACAACCATTGCCTGATTAATTTCAACGCATCATTAATCTACAACATTTTTATGCTATTACTACCGTATTACAACCGTATTTCAACGCAACATTAATATAAAATTTGTGCTATTACTACCGTATATTATTTCAACGCATCATTTGTATCAAAGTTTTGCTGTTACTACGGTATATTATTTCAACGCAACATTTGTATCCAAGTTTTACTATTACTACCGGATATTTGACATATTTCAACGCAACATTTATGTAAAATTTTTGCGGTTAGTACTGTATTTCAAACAGATTTCAACGCAACATTTGTATCAAAGTACTGCTGTTACTACCGTATATTATTGCAACTCAACATTTATATCAAATTTTTGCTGTTGCTATCGTATATTTTATATATTTCAACTCAACATTTATATAACATTTTTGCTGTTACCACCGTATATTTGACATATTTCAACTCAACATTTATATCAAATTTTTGCTGTTGCTATCGTATATTTTACATATTTCAACTGATGTCCAATTTTGATGTGATTACAACTGAAGTTCAACTCAACATTGATATACAATTTTCTTGTGTTATTACAACCAAATTGCAACTCAGGATTCAAGTATTATTTATGGAATTTCAACCGTAGTACTTTACCTGTTGGATTATTCGTCGCTGATGGAGGGCTAAGGCCGTTGGTCTTGGAAGCCGGGAGGATTTAAACATGGGGTGAGCGAACTTGATCATGGGGTGAGCGAACTTGATTTATTTTATTTACTTTTTTACATAGAGGTGTGAATGCGTGTGAAAGGGTGTACAAGTGATTGAATGGGGGCTTGCCTGTCGATGCGTGTGTGTGTGTGAGCTGTCGATGCGTGTAGCGAGATGCATGTAGTCTGAATTGGAAATGATTCTAATCAAAATATTTTTTTGCTCCGAGGTAACGTCTCGTTTTCCAAATACCTTTTCATTTATTATATAACCTAAATTTATGAATTTATATTTTTAAGTAAATCAAAAATCATTCTCAAATAACCTGTATTACAAAAAAAAAGACCAATTCTTGTCATGTTTTAGGTTTATTAATTCTATAATACATTAACCAACTGTAAACTACAGGTATTGAAGCAAACTGGTTTGGACATGTTTTTTTCAACTTACAAATCAAATGATAATTTTTTTTTTTGAGCTGTAAATATTTTTTTTTGGGGAATTACATATGGTTTTATAAATTTTTAAAAATGATATTAATAAAGAAAAAGGGAAATAATTAATAAAGACTTTCAATATAGCGTGTGACGCTCTCCCGTGCTCGAAGAGTCGATTCTCGGCTTACCAGCAATGGCAGTGGTGTACAAGCTGTATCAGATTGATCAGCTGGCAACAATACAACCTATGTTTGATTACTACCATCTGTGATACTTGCTGTGGGTCTTGGAGCTTAATTGTCTTGCTTCGCAGTCTGAGTGTGTGGGTGAATGTTGGCATGTATGAAGCGTGAGTGTGTGGGCGTATGGGAATGATCGTGTGGGTTGGACGCGCTGATCGTGGTTGTTTCGCAAAAGGGGTCGCCAGAGTCTCCTTTTTTCACTTGTATTTTTTTTCCATTTCTGTATATTTTCGTAAATTGCGTACATTTCTGCATTTGTGTTGAAGCAGCAGGTAAAAATCTATCAAATCCACGATGGCTGAGCATTAGTCGTTACGGCGTTAAATTACTCTAGGTACGCATCCTGCTATGCCATTCTCATTGGTTCGTCAATGAGAAAGCTCTTCATTACAGAATCGTAAATAGTTTTTGAAGATTCAAATAAGATGTTAATTTTGTACGTTGATAAAATTAATAGGACTTTTTAAGTTCTTAGGATATGATAAGTACTTGTAAGGTGTTGAAAAACAGGCTTATTTATGTGTAAAGTAGTATTTTAAGAAGAGATTCTAATTAGATTTTAAACAGTATGTTTTTAGATTTTGTACGAGCTAATAAGTTTATCGGGAATAAAAAGTTCTAATTTACAGGCAATATTTATTTATTTATTTATTTATTTATTTACAAAAAACATAGCATACGGATACATCATCCAATTACATGCTAGTAGTAGTTTATTTACAGTATATAAAGCTAATAAAAGAAATCGAAAGAAACAAAATGGAAAGAAACTAGAGTTAGTAAATTGAAAACAAATAATAAAATTGAAGAAACATTACTGAAATTGAAATTAAACCTAAAATAAAAATTAAAACTTAAATATACGGCTTGTTATTTTCCAAGTACAATTTTGAGTTCTGATTTAAGTCGTGTGAGAGTAAGCGAAGACAAATCAATGTTGTTAAATTTAGCATTATGGTTACATTGCATTCTTATTAATGGTGAGTTATTACGTAAATTGCTGTCGAAGGTATTTATTCGGAAACAAAGCTGGTTTCTCAGTTTATAATTGTCATGTTGTCGGTATTGTATAAGATGCAGTAATGAAAAATCAATGTGGTGGCTAATTAGTTTAAATAGCACGACTTCGTCTATAAAGATTCTACGTGTTTCCAGAGACATTAGATTGTAACGTTTAAGCCGGTCTAAGTAGGACTCTTTAGGGGTGACTAATATAAAGTTTAAGAACCGGGTAAACTTACGTTGGACTCTCTCAACTTTATCTTTATGAATCTGATAGAGAGGATTCCATATGGTTGAATTGTATTCAAGAATACTTCTTATGTAAGAGTTGTAAATGGAGATAAATGAGTCTTTATTTTTAAAATCTGATCCTATTCTCATTAAAAATCCCAGAAATTTATATGCGCGGTTAACGATGTTATGTATATGTAGGTTAAAGCTAAATTTGTTATCCATCACAATACCAAGGTCATTCACATTATCTTTGAGTGCCAATATGTTATTCCCTATTTCGTAAGTATATCCACAATGAAAAAGTCGTGGTTTGATCTTTAAACAGAAACACTTATCCACGTTCAAATGAAGGTTATTGGCAACACACCACAATTGCAGATGACTAAGGTCCAGCTGAAGTTTAACACAATCATCAAGTGTTTTGACTCTGACAAAAATTTTCATATCATCAGCATAAAGTAGAGCCTCACACTTGAGGATTTCAAGAACGTCATTTATGAAGATGATAAAAAGCAGTGGACCAAGTATTGACCCCTGTGGAACACCAGAAGTTGGAGAAAATGAGAAGGATTTTGTTTGATTGACGACAACATGTTGTTTTCTATGCGATAGATATGACTTGAACCATGCTATAGTAGAATCAGTTAAATTATAATTACCAAGCTTGGATAGTAAAATTTGAAAGTCAACTTTATCAAACGCCTTAGAGAAATCAGTATAGATGACTTTTACACCTTTATTAGAATCGATTGATTCAAAAACATACTCGGTAAATGCAACATGATTACTCAACGTGGACCGCTTTTTAAAGAAACCATGCTGTCTGGGTGAAATTAAATGTTGAACTAGACCAAATAGTTTAACGTGCATGACTCTCTCGAAAACCTTAGCGAAACAATTTAGAATGGAAATGGGTCGATAATTTTTTATATCGCTACTGTCATCACTCTTGTAAATAGGAATTACCTTTGCTTCTTTCCATCTAGAGGGAAACGTGTTTTCGTTGAAAGACTTGTTCATGATTATAGCAAGAGGTTTATATAGTGATAGAGCTGTGTTAAAAATAAATATAGGAGGTATTTCATCTGGCCCGCATCCTTTAGATGTATCTATTTGTTTTAGGTATAAAAGAACTTCATCCTCTGAGACTGTGAATTGTGGATGATTTTGTAGGTTACTACTGACGTCATTGGTAGGTATGGCATTCTTGTTATAAATAGAACTGAAATAAGAGGCGAAGAGGTTTGTTATTTCATCTACTCCAGTTGCTTTTATATCATTAAGACGCATAGATGCAGGTATGTTGTTGGACTTTTTTTTGCTTTTGGAATAGCTAAAAAACATTTTTGGATCAGTTTTTACCTTATCTTCAATACTCTCGATATATTTAGAATGACACGCTTTCATTGCACGCTGCACTTGTTTTCTGATTATTGAGAAAAGATTTTTATACTCTGGATCAAGTGTTTTTTTGTATCGTTTATATAAATGATTTTTTAGTTCAATCAAACCTATTACTTTTTTGGAGAACCAAGGTGGGTAGCTATCATTCTTTCTGACAGATTTAGAAACGTTCGTATTTATAAGACTGTATAAAATTGAATAAAACTTCGCAACTGCGTCATTAGTATTTAAGCTACAAAGCAGATTGTCCCAATTTATGTCAGTTATATTATTGTTGAGGACCGTATAATCGCACTTCTTAAAATCAAAAGACGGTAAGTATTTGTCCTTGATAAACGACTGTTTTGAAAGATTGAGAGTTATATGTAATGGCGGATGATGACGGTCGACCTGAGTCAAAGCTAGCAAGGCATTAGAAACTTGTATGTTACCTGGGTCAAGGTTTGTCAGCACAAGATCCAAAGTTACGTTGTTGAAGTTAGTTATGCCATTAAACTGGTTCAAACCAGATAAACTTATTGTTTCCATAAGTGCTTGACCAGGTATACTTGAATCATACAGCGGCTTAAGAGAGTTATCGTTTGTTGAAAACCATTTAGTAGTTGGTATATTAAAGTCACCAGTAATGATAAAATTACTGTGAGCTTTGTTATCATTTACTATTGTATTGATATTGTCAAAGTATTTAACGTATTCTAGAGGTTTTGTTTCTGGATACAGATACGTCGTATTAAGGTAAAGATTTTTGTTATTAGTTCTTAAACACACCCATATTTCTTCAAATTCAGACTCCCACTCGAGTAATCTAAACGAAGCCAATTTTTTGTTGACAGCAACCATGCAGCAACCACCGAAACCTACTTTGTTAGGGAAGTGTGTATTGTCTCGGTCTCTTCGATAAACATTAAATTTATTATTAAACAGCTCACCATTATAAATGCTTTCATCCAAACGAGTTTCCACTAAACAAATAACATCATAGTCCGAATTCAGAATATTTTGGTAAAATTGATTTGTCTTCGTTCGCAACCCATTTACATTTTGTAAGTATATATTCATTTTTTTTTTTTTTTTTTATTCAAAGTTAGGCATGTTTAGTGTTAATTATAATAAATTATAAATTAACGTCTCTGAATATCCGAAGATACCATGCCAACTAGGGATAAGAATGGAATGCAAATTAAGATTCTCTGAGAAATTTATGAACGTTAACTTTAAAGCCTTGAGGATTAAATTCATCAGGGAAAACCCAGGAAGGTAAGGCATTCCAAAGATGAGATACTCTGTTGAAAAAGTCACGTTGGAAGGCTACAGTTCTACACCTAATTATTTGAACGGTAAAGGGATGCGCTGCTACGTTTGCTCTGGTGTGACGCGAAAGGTTTGATGATTTAGGTAAAATCGATTTGATCTCTTCAGAAGCTCGTTCATCCATAATATATTTATAAAATATAGTCAAATCAGCAACATTTCTTCTGTGCTGCAAGGAATCAAGACCGTTAGTAAGACTTGGGTTACCAATGAGTTTAATAGCTCTACGCTGTACAGAATCAAGGCAGTTGAGACTACTCAAGTAAGCTCCACCCCATATGTGAGAACAGTATTCCATGCAGGGACGTATAAAAGATTTATAAACTAAAAGAAGTTGTTCGCTATCGAAAAACTTACGACATCGCCCCAAAAATCCTAACTTTTGAACAGCATTCTTAGCCAGATTAAAAATATGAGAATTCCACTTCATATTATTTTCAATCTCAACTCCTAGAAGTCTGACAGACTCATTCTCTAAAAGATTTTTGGGGCCAAACGTTAATGGAAAAGGATTGGGTGTCGTTAACCTAGAAAAATGACAAACCTGTGTTTTGCTTGTATTGAATTCAACACTGTTAGCAATACCCCAATCCATAATTGTTTTAAGATCAGTGTTAAGGGAATCTATCAATTTTGACCTACACTCACTAAGCGCTAAGGGTGTATATAGTTTAGGTGCTTCATGAGACGCATGAAGCGTGCTATCATCAGCAAAACTATGTATAGGATGAACCGTTGAGTCCAACAAATCATTAATATAGATAAGAAAAAGAGTTGGTGACAAAGCGGAACCCTGAGGAACTCCTGCATTAGTTGAAAAAGTATTCGATGATACACCGTCAACATTGACCAGAAATTTTCGATCAGATATAAAGCTCTGTGTCCAAGATATAAGCTGCTCGTCTAAACCATAGGATCTCAATTTGCATATAAGGTTGTTATGCCAAACTTTGTCAAATGCCTTGGAAATATCAAGAGCAACACCGAATGTTTCTCCAAAGTTTTCAAGCGACTTATTCCAGATATGAGTGACAAAAGACAGCAAATCTCCCGTCGCTCTTCCTTTTCGAAATCCATATTGTCTCTCATTAATTAATTTGGAAGACTCTAAGAAGCTCATTAAATTAAAATTGACATATTTCTCAAAAATTTTAGCAACTACCGATAAAATTGAAATGGGTCTGTAATTCGTAGGATCAGTCTTACTGCCCTTTTTTGAAACTGGCTGTACACTAGCCATTTTCCAAATTTCAGGAAAAATTCCTTTCTTATATGACAAATAGAAGATTTGTGTGAGGATTGGTGCTAGCTCCCTAGCAAATGTTTTAAGTATAATCGGAGGAATAAAATCAGGGCCTGTTGCCTTGTTAGTATTGATTTTTAAAAGCATTTTTCGAACAATGTTTTTCCGAAAAATTATCCGCCTCATTTTATAAGAAACTTTAGAAATAGGTTTAGGTTGGAAATTAGGTTCTTTTAAAGTAGAATTTAAAGAGAAATAATGCCCAAGCAAATTAGCTTTCTCTTTTGGATCAATGATAGGGACATCTCTATTAACAAGAGGCGGTAGGGAAGATTTACAAAAGTTGCTTTGGACAGCCTTTGCGGCTTTATAGAAATTGCGTGAACCAGTCGGATGTTCTGCGAATTTAGATGCTTTTTTCCTATTAAATAGATGTTTCTCTTCATCTATTAACTTACGACATAAATTTCTCTCTTTACGGTACTGTCTAAGGTTTTCATCGGTTTTGTTTTGATTAAACTTTCGAAAAGCCTTTTTTTTAACTTTTATAGCTTTTTTGCATTTACTAGAAAACCATAGATCAGTTTTCGGAATGATCAATTTATTAGGAATAAATCTGCGCATACCATCAATTACAGTTTCAGAAAAATTTGATGCAGCTATGTCTGGGTCTTGGCCGGTAAGGCAATAACGTTTCCAAGGAAAATATCTAAAAAAACTTTTAAGTCCTTGCCAATCCGCAGCTTTGTAATCCCAAACATTGCGAGGATTCGCTTTAAATTGTTTTGGAATTTGTATATTTAGTTGTGTGGAGATCAAATTATGATCTGAACCACCCAATGGTTCTGATATTTTAAATTGAACCAGATATGGATCGTTTGTCAAAAATAAATCAAGTAAATTACTACTTTGACCAGGAATGTCAGGAACTCTGGTTGGCAGGTCTATTATTTGAGTAAAATTGTGATAAAGAGCAAACAACTCAGCCTGTCTACCAACCTCGTCAGTTTTAGAGCTGTGTGTAAGCCATTCTTTATTGTGGACATTAAAATCTCCAAGAACTATAAACTTTGCATTAGGATACTCAACCAACCTATCTATCTTCTCAGATAAGTCATGAAATAAATTAGAGTTCTCAGGTGAATTAGGTGAACGGTAAAGTCCAAAGACAAACAGCGTTTGACTTGGGCAACTAATTTTTAGTGACACCATATTGTGAAAAAAATAAATTATTAAGTTTAGAAATAAATTATTATGTATTAATAAATCACTTATTTATTTATTTGTGTCCTAATATGTGTTCTAAAAGAAAAAGAAAAATTTAAACTACAGATTTGTTAAATATTCAAGTATAAAATACAAAATCACATAAACTCAATCAATTAAAGAAAAGCAAATGAAATAAAAACTATTTGAAATAAAAACAATGAAAACAATACATATCTGAAATATTACGTATTTATATATTGCTGTTCAACAGCTGATTTACTGTTTCCTCAGATACTATTTTAATTATTTTTGAGGCATTATTCTTTCTAACAAGAATGTTACCGTTTTGAGCCCATATGTATTGGTAATGTTTGACATGTTTTAACTGTTTGGCCTTAGTTAATAGCTGTTGCATGAATGTTGACAGATGATTTGTTATAAAAAACGTATTTTTTTGCACATCACTATTAACCTCGATAAACCCAATATCCGTAGTCAAAAGATTTCTATTCAAATCTGTCTTGATTGTTTTAAAGGCGTCCAAAATTTTCTCCTTGATTTGTACGTGATCAAACTGGACCAGAATAGGTTTGATAGTTGTTTTGCTTTTGGTTTTGATGCGGTTAGCCTTGATAATATGATCGTTGCAAGAAGGTATCTTAAGGAAAACTAGAATAGTGTTGACAATTTCTAATAGGTTTTCGTTTTCCTTAATAGGTATTCCGTGCATCAAAATGTTTTGGTTACGAGAGTTTTCCTCATGATGGCAAAGAGTTGATTTAATTGTGTTTAACTCCGAATTGAACGCCTGATTTTGTTGCTCGAATTTCAAGTTTAATGATGCGATTTCCTTCGTAAGTTTATTATTCTCAGTTTCTAAAGTTTTTATCTTTTTTTCATGTTCGTCGACAAATATTGACATTTTAATAATTTTTTCGAACTTTAGACCGAGACAATTAATACTGTTTGCACAATCCTCTTGTTTTTGTTTTACCGATAGAATTTCCTTTGAAAACATAGAAACGGCTTCCTGAAGGTCATTCATATCATCGTCAACTACTTCTATTTGTTGAAGGTTTGAGGTATGTAAAGAAGTATTTACAGGTGAAGTATGACGACATTTAAGACAAATCCACTGTACTAATCCGTTTTTGATTTGAATCCATAGATCGGTAGATATATTAGCACACAAAACATGATAGTCAGATAGACATTTAACACACTTAGCGCCCTTTCTTTGTCGAGATATTGGTTGGGTGCAAGTCACACAAACCATTGTAAAATTAAGCAAAACTACAGTCGTTAGTTAGAAACAGTATAGATGCAACAATACAGACTTCTAGAAACAAAACTTAATGCAACTGTTTATCCTTTACTTTAAGAAACAAATTAAGACACTATTGCAATCACAACAGAACTATTGAATTAATGCTATAATTCAATATCAGCTTATATTTCTTTACACTATATGTTATAACTTCCTTTTATCAACTTTATACACTTAACTGTAAGGCACTATTGCAATAAAAACAGAACGATCGAATTAAATATCAAATTATGTTATTTTTGTTGTTTAACTTCTTTTTATTAACTTTATTTTATTTTATTTTTAATAAGAATTTTTATTTAATTTTATTGAGTTAAACAACAACTGAACTGTTTGAGTGCAAAAGATGAATAGGACGAATATAGGACGAAAAGAACTAAAAAAGGTTCATTTGAGAATGTCTACTACTAAAATCGTAGTTAAAGTTCGATTTGGGTAATGATATAGTCATTCCATATGATATCATCAAAAAAAAATTGTTGTGGCACTTCTTTAGATTTTGCTTAAACTGTGTGGAAATGTTCTTAAGGATTCTAAATATCAAAATCCATCACTGAAAAAAATAATTTTTGCAATTCCGAATCACAATTCAACGTATTTCGATATTGTCAACAATATCAAAAAGTGAGATTTTTCCGCACTGTTTTATTTTTCATAGAAAATTGTCTAAATGCTAAGTTGAAAATAGAAATCTTTACTTATATTTTAATATGAATGTTGATTGTAAAAAATTTGGTTGCAGAATAATTTTGTTTAATTGTGTTTTCGGAATTGCAGAAAACGTTGTGTGAAACTCGTTGCACAATTTGATTTTTTCCGCACTTGTCGTATATTTGTCCAACTCGGCTTCGCCTCGTTGGGCGAAATTACGACGTGTGCGGAAAATATCAACTTTGTGCAACTAGATATTCAAAGTACTATTGGTATATTCTACAAAACGAAGTCACCCAAATAAATTTACTAGAGTCAACTAAAATTTAGTACAATTAATCATACGATTTGAACGTTTAACAAACCAATGTAAAACGTTAAAAACTTGTGGTCGATTCTACTAAACTTTAGTTGATGATACAAAATAAATTTGTTTGGATCCGTTTTGTAGAATATACCAAATTAGATTTTTCAGCTTGCACAATGGTTATAATGTTTGCTTCTCTTTAAAGGCCTGTACATCCGCGAGAAGAGGAAATAACAAAACGAGCTTTGAAGTTTTTTAAAGTTATATGTAAGAGCTAAGTATTTAATATCTGAGCATTATTGAATTTTATATTCAATAGTGCAGACCCTGGTGTAAATTGAAAATCACAAGAAATCAATAATATATTTGTATTTTCAATACTCTGTTTTTTTTCAGGTATATAAATTATGTGATTTTTTATTTTTGTTTTAGAAACTACTATTCTTCAGCTTTTTATAATGCCACTTTGGTCAAGTAAAAATCTCTAATAGAAAAATTTTCACAGCTAAAACCGCATAACACAAAAATAAGACTTTTCAATTGCTTTATTTTGTGTGGACCGGAAGTGGTGCGTGCGAGAATTTAAGCCCTATGGATTTTGGTCTTAACAACCCTAAAGACCATTCTACAAAGCTTGAGCTAAATCTAAATATGCTGATTTTGCCAATATGATGATTTCATATGGAATGAATCGTTAACAAAAAAAATAATAAAATTTGGTATTGATGTTTGATACCATTATATAATTATAAACGTTAGTGTCAATTATTTAACCTAACGGAGTTTTCAGCGCTAAGCCTTCATTACAATTGATAGATCAAAAGTTTTGAAAAACTCATCTAAATAAGAATTTAATAAATTTTAAGCAAAATATCTAAATTGAGGTCTATAGCCGAGCAGATAGTAGTTAAGAAAAGCCTGATTACAGTCTGGGAATGATCAGGACCAGAAAGAGAAAGCCCTATTATGACAATCTAATGCGAATTAGAATATATCCGCCCCTGATTTGGTTTCTCGTATTAGATCTCTAGTTGTACAATCTGATCAGGGCCTAATACGAAATACCTTAGTATCTTTTGCCCTATTTAATTTTATATGACCCAATAAGGACCTGATTGGGTAAAATTGTTACACTCATGATTATTCCTATCGAACTAATTCTAACCTGATCAGAACCCTTACCAAATTTTGTTGTGTAACTCTATATTTTAAAAAACATAAAAATGCTGCGAGAAAGTGATGAGCTGCGAGAAACAAATGTTTCACTTCACTCAGTCTCATGTACAACTTAGTGGTGGAAGTTTCCATAGAAGTAATCGATTAATATGTAACGTCCGCTATATTCGCCTAAACAATAATAAAACCAATTCATCTTCTGTTTCTAATTCAATAAAAATGTATTTCAATAGTTTCAGTTCACTTTTACATTGATAATAATTTTAAAATTTGCTAATACTTAACGGCTAGTTAAATTTCGAATATACTATAAAAAACAAACGAACGTACTCAATTTTATTTCCAATTCTAACGAACAGATGTCGTTACTAATTTTTGCTGAATCTTTGGTATTACACGATTTTGATTTTCATTAGAAGATGTCAAATCAAAAATCACATTTGGTGGTTTTGAATGAGTTTTCGATGTTAAAAGTTTGATTTAAATAAAAATTCATTCCGGTCTTGTTTTTTCAAAAGATGACATCTAGTCAAAGTTTGTTCATGCAATCATGTTTAGAAAAAAATAAGTTCATTGATAATTATATCAAAAACAAATTTTTGTAATGTTATATTTAAACACAAAAATGTTTTATGAAAGTTTGAATAGTGTGTTTTTAATTATAAGTGTCTGGAATTAAAAATAAAATAATAAATTGATACATATCAAAGATTACGTTTGATTTATTCTAAATGTGAGGATCAAATGCATATATTACACACAAATGAACATTTTAATATATTTACAAATAATTTAATGAGAAAAGGAATTTAACAAAATTAAGTCTGGTTTTTTTGCACATATGTTAAGTGAATTAAAAGCTATATTTCCAAATGGATTTTTTGCTGGTGATCAATTTCGTATAACAAAATCAGATGCTGCTGAGTTTTGGAAATTAAACTTTGGAAATATGTAACTATACTGGAAGTGAATAGGGTCCACCAATCAACAGTTAATTTAAGGTATTTTGGATTCTAGATATATTAATTTTTGTTTAATTATTTTTTCCTTTGGAATGTTAGGATAAAGCTAACAAATAATAAGAGATTCCCAAATTTAAGATTCGTGCAGGGACAATCCGTATCCCGGGAGTAATCTCCTTTGTTTTATTTTGTTTTGTTACTATTGGTATAAAAGTCCAAGCTATTATATAGCTACTAGTAATAACTGGCACCGAAACAGGGACCTGGGGCTTTGTAAGGGTTTTTTTCATATTTGAATTATATGAGTAAATAATTAATGATTTTGTATATTTTTGGCGCAGTTTTAGGCGTTGGTTGTCAAACCGGTTTGGTTTGGCAAAGATATTCATATAATATTATTATAAATTTTTGTAATTTTTGGGTAAAACCAGTATTGGTTTTTTTTGTTGACTTATTTTTTGGATGATGCAATTAATTTATATATGAAATTAATTGTATGTTTTTTTGATTATGGTTAGATTTAGTAAATGTTTAGCTAGCTTTTTTCAATGCACTCATACGCGATCCCCATATTCGTCATTGGTTTAATGTGAGTTACAATTTCGAGGTATTGATTTATGTATTATTCACACTATAGAGTGGATGTCAATAGAACATGTCTCATTACAGTTCTATAAACTTTTGAACTTATACGGAAATGTTGAAATATTTTTATTTGGCTAATATAATGTTCATTTTTGGCCAAAACGACTTCTATTGCAGTACGCCTTATTAGATTTTATGATTTGTACAGGGATTGTTTTGTGTATCTCATATATATATATATATATATATATATATATACACAATAATTTATGTCAAACCTGAAAATCTAGGTAGGTTTCCTATTGCAACACAATTCGTTTGGCGAAAGAATTTTTTGTGGTTAAGTCATGTTTTTATGAGTTTTAGGATGTTATCAACGTAATAAAAGTTAACATTGACCAAACAGTTTTTCAACAATTTTGTATAAGTTTAAATCTTTCGTCACTACTTTCAAAGTATTATTGGTCTGTGTTTATAGAAGTATAATTGAAAATAATTAATTCCCATTAGCTTTATAGAGTGAGCCGGATCCAAATCAATATCTCCACATTTGTCATCATATTGATCCGCTGACGTACGTATACATATCTCGTATGAGTCCATTTTAGTTACCACCATTTTTAAAATTATTTTCATTGCGATTAATTTAAAAAATAAGATAAATATAGAAAAAATTATTTTTAGCTAACATTTATTTTTGTTTTGAATACAATAAATAAAGCGATGAAAATTTGACCTGAACAAATATATTAGAATTAATAACTTAAAAATTAGTAAGCTTAGTTTTAAATTTAAAATAATCGTAATTTTTTTTATAATGTAAATTACCAATTTATTATCTAGTCTGAAGATTAAATTTAATTAATTTCATGTAAAACCTTATTAACACATATTATATATTTCATGTTTCGATTTAGCATTTTTAAATAAGAAATTATTTAGATTATGGATAAGTTATGTATTATTTACTTTATGTTAATGTATAAATTCTTCTTTCATAGCGGTAGGCCTAAAAAGCCATCCATAGAGCTTCACTCTTTAACATTGATGTCGTTCTTAGATCGCCTATGGCCATCGGGGTTATGCGATCGAAGAACATTGGTTTCTTCTCTTCATTCGGCGAGGTAGTCCTTAGGGACGAGGAGTGGTGTTGCTGTGTTTGTACTGAGGTCCAAACCAGTAGTACCATTCTTTGCTCAGAGGCTTCTTCGGTGTAATGAAGAGAAGAACCAATTATACTTTGTTTTCAGGATCAGAGGCTTCACCTCATACAAATTCAAAAACTTTTCCATTTTTCCATTTAGCTTTACAATAGAACAGTTTTCATAGAGTTTAGGATTTGAAGTCTGGTGCTCGGGAGCGTTCTTCAACTTTCGCATTAGGTTTAGTTGTAATTTATTTGTAGGTTAAACAAGCACAACTGGGTCAGTAGAAATGGACCTAAGGTCTAATCGTGACAGTTGTGATTGTTTTATTAGGTTGGGGAGAAACTGTTCTGTAGAATCTGGTCGTTAGGGGCTTTTCTAGTCAGTTCTCACATGCATTGTTGGAGCGGGCTCGCGAACGCGATATTTCAAATTTAAACAAAATGGAAATTGTACCATACTTACTTTTTAAATTGTCTCCAAACGAATCTTGATTTTGGGAATCTCTTATATTTATTAAATAAAAAAAAAAATAAATAAAACAATTTTTCAAAAAATTAAATAAATAAAATTTTTATTAAATAAAATAATTTTTTAGAATTAAATAATTTTAGGTAGCTAAATAAATAAATTTTCTTAATTAAGCGTTTCGTCAAGATATAAATAAATATTCTTTGTTTTTTTAAAAAAATAAATAAATATTTCAAGGTTAAGACGGTGCATCCGATAAATAAACATTCTTTTGAATATTTTTTATTTTTCAATTTTTTTTAAAAATAAATAAATATTTTTAGGGGTGCTATCGTCAATAAATAATTTTAGGTATATAATTAATTCTGAAATTTCAGCATATCTGAAATTAAATAAATAAATTATATTTTTATATACAATATTTTAGGAATTTTTGTGAAAGGTAAAGCAAAGATTAGGTACGACGGTGGTCTTTTTGTTCTTTTACGGAATTTGGTTTTTACAAATTTTTGTGTTTTCGAATTGGGCGTTCGTTGGTTTTTTTTCGTTTCTGCGTTTTTCATTATTTTTACATTTACAGCGTACTAACTTTTTTTTGTTGTTGGGAATTGGTTTTAGTATTGTTGTCGTTTACGAGTTAATAATTTTACGGGTTTTACCATCAAAATGTCAAACCAACTAGACGTTGACCATCCGTTCTATGGTTTGGAACCCACCGAACTACAGATCGAATGTCTGGTTCGGGGTGTGAACTTCAGGGGGAACAATTGGGCAGAGGACTTTGCAATATCACAATTGGGTCCATCACTCCAAGCTGAACACATACACAATAGCCCAGCATTAGTACAACCGCAATTATCATTAAATTATCCATCAGTACCACAGGTACAACCACCACCATTATATCCACAAGCTCCGCTTACAGCACCACCACCATACAACCAACCTCCTCAGGTATGGCGTGACGCGGCTCCAGCGTTAGCACCAGTGGAGTACCGAGGGGTTCATGGGAACAATTTGAGTCGTTATGACTCAAATTGGGTTCCAACCTTCACAGGAGATGGTCACTCTCCTGATGTTCATGAGTTTATTCATAGAGTGGAGGCGGCTGCCAGGAGGGACCGTGTGAATTGGGACGACCTTAGGTCTATCGTTCCACGGTATCTCAAGGGGGCTGCCGACAGATACTATCTGAATTTAACTCATGAATATGAGGTGGTGATCTATCCAGTGCTAAGGGAGGGACTCCTACAAACCTTCGGTACGCTCACTGATGATAAGGCGATCTTGCGAGTTCTTCTGAACCGCAAACAAAAGTCAAAGGAGAGCGTGTACGAGTATCTGGTGGAGATTGGTTCGTTAAACCGTCACTTAGCACGTCCATTTGCTGACCGTGAAATGCTAGAAATTGCTCGGGAGGGAATGAGTGTGGAGCTCAAAAATGCTACATTTGCAGCAACAATACATTCAATGGATGAACTTCGGACTTTATGTCAGAAGTTTGAACGTTTGTGGTCCACACCGGTTCCGACCAGAACATCAAACTTAAGAATTAACGAGTTACAGCATATGGATGATTATGAGGTGGATGTTAAACTAGATCGAGATGGATGTATTGAAACGATGGATTCAACACAGTCCGAACAACAGCCCGAAGAAAGCGACGAGAGATGTAGGAACGCAGGACGATCGGCAACCACCAATGAAACCCGAATAAAATCATCGAATACATTTAATTTCCCATCATTACATCGAACGTATTTTAGACGTCTGGAACGTAACATCAGATATTGGAGGATGAGGAAATTATTTCGCAAAGCTTGTGTTTCATCTATCCTTTCAGAAACAAAGTATCCTCGGCCGCGATTGACAATTAAGATTTTGGACAAACATATTTCAGGACTATTGGATAGTGGAGCGTCAATCACAATACTTGGAAGAAATTCCTTGGAATTATTGGAAGCAGCAGGTACAACCTACCGTAAATACACTTCGTGTATTCGTACGGCGGATGGTACTGCAAATAAAATTTTGGGTTACATCGAAATTCCAATAACTGTGAATGGCTCCACTAAACCAATGCGGTTCCATATAGTCCCTGGATTACGAGAAGAGCTCTACCTGGGCATAGATTTCTGGGAGAAATTTGGTATTGTTCCTTCTTTTGTTAGTGAACTGACTCGCACAGAGCTACAAACTTTAAATACACAACCTCACCACTGATCAGCAACATGAACTGGATATGATCAAGGATTCTTTCCCGTCATTTGAAGTGTCTGGGCTCGGAAAGACTTCTTTGGTTGAACATGTCATCGATGTTGGTGATAGTGCACCTGTTAAACAGAGGCACTATCCCACATCGCCGGCTGTTCAACTAAAGGTTTATGCCGAACTCGACCGAATGCTTCAAATGGGCGTGATCGAAGAGAGTAACAGTTATTGGTGCTCGCCAGTGGTCCTGGTACAAAAAGAATCTGGTAAAAACAGATTGTGTATTGATAGCCGTCGTGTCAATTCACTAACGAAAAAGGACGCTTACCCACTTCCCTTGATTGATGGCTTACTAGGTCGTCTAAATAGCACAAAGTACATTTCAAGTATTGATCTCAAAGATGCTTTCTGGCAGATTCCTCTGGCAGAAGCATCTAGAGACAAGACAGCCTTCACAGTGCCTGGTCGTCCATTGTATCAATTCCGGGTTATGCCCTTTGGATTGTGCAATGCTCCCCAGACAATGTGTCGGCTAATGCACAAAGTGATACCACATCAATATCACGAAAATGTCTTTGTTTATTTAGATGATCTATTGGTAGTCTCTTCCACGTTCCAGGAACATATGGAATTGCTGTCCAAAGTCTCTTCATTGTTAAGAGCGGCTGGGTTAACAATAAACCTCAAGAAAAGTAAATTTGTTCTGAGAGAGGTGAAATACTTGGGATTTTTGGTTGGTGAAGATGGTCTTCGAACAGACCCTGACAAGGTAAGAGCTGTAGCAGAGTACCCAGCTCCATCTACAGTGAAACAAATACGGAGATTATTGGGAATGGCTGGTTGGTACCAACGTTTCATACCAAACTATGCAAGCGTGGTATCACCAATTACAGATTTATTAAAGAAGAGTTCTGGGAAATTGAAATGGACATTAGAAGCGCAAGCTGCTTTCGAAAATTTAAAACGATTGCTGACTACAGCACCAGTATTAATTAACCCTGATTATAATAAAGAGTTCTTTATTAGATGCGATGCGAGTCTGACAGGGGTAGGTAGTGTGTTGTATCAGATTGATACAGACGGACAAGAGTGTCCGATAGCCTTCATGTCGAAAAAACTTAATAGAGCTCAAAGGAACTATTCGGTTTCTGAGCTGGAATGTCTTGCGGCGATTCTGAGTGTGAAGAAATTCAGGGGCTATGTTGAAGGTCACCGATTTACAATTGTGACTGATCACTCAAGTCTGAAGTGGCTTATGTCACAGAAAGACTTGAGTGGTCGTCTGGCTAGGTGGAGCCTAAAACTCCAACATATGGATTTTACCATTGTCCACCAAAAAGGTACCCAAAATATAGTCCCTGATGCTCTATCTCGTCTTTATGACGATACACACGAGGAATTGACGGAAGCATTAACACATCACATTAACGACATTAAAATCGACAATGAAGGTTATCGGCACAACGAATATACGGATATGATAGCTAAAGTTCAATCATCACCAAAGGACTTTCCATCAGTCAAAGTCGTGGATGATAAGCTATACATACGTATTGAGCCAAGACCTGATGCAATACCCAACGATGTTCCTGTGTGGAAGCTCTGGGTACCAAAACCGATGACTTCCAACATGATTCAGAAACATCATGATGATAGTACTGCTGCTCATGGAGGTGTTAAAAAGACTTTAGAATTACTTCGACGTCTTTATTATTGGCCGGGCATGGCGTCACAGGTACACAACTATGTTGTGTCCTGCGACACATGTAAACAAACAAAAGCCACGAATCAGATATTGCGTCCTCCGATGCAATATCAATTCGAAACAGCACGTCCATGGCAGAGAGTCTATATAGATTTTTTGGGACCGTACCCTCGTTCTACACTTGGGAATACGGTGTTATTGATAGTTCTGGATCATGCTACGAAGTTTGTACTACTGAAACCACTTAGAAACGCAACTTCACCGAAGGTGAATGCTTTTCTAAAGAATGAAATGTTTCTTACATATGGGGTACCAGAGTTTCTACACAGTGACAATGGCAAACAGTTCACTAGTAGGAACTTTCAAAGTCTTTTGTCAGATTTCGGCATTAAACACATTAGGACCGGTGTCTATAGTCCTCAAAGCAACGCGTCAGAGCGTGTCAATAGGTCAGTCCTAGCAGCAATTCGAGCATTCATAAAAATTCAACATACCAAGTGGGATTCACAAATTAGTGAAATCGCGTATGCACTGCGGGCTGCAGTACATTCAGCTACCAAGTACTCACCGTACTATTTATTATTTGGTCAACATCCAGTCTCGGATGGGAATACTTACCAATTGTTGAGATCACTACACCAGCTTGGTGAAGATGCTGGTGAGGAATTAAAACGCTCTGATCATTTGACTCTGCTCAGGAACCGGGTTCAGGAAAATTTAAAAGCAGCTTTCAAGAAATCGCAACATCAGTACAACCTGCGATCTAAACTACGGACTTTTCAACCACAACAACGTGTGTTTGTTCGGCAACATCATTTGAGTGACGCTACAAAAAAATTCTCGGCAAAATTGGCTCCAAAGTTCTTACCTGCAATGATTAAGACTAAGATTGGAAATGTACTCTACGAGTGCACAGATATGAGCGGTAAGAATCTTGGAGTCCATCACGCGAAAGACATCAGGGAATGATGTCTTTTCGTTAGGTAGGGTTGTTCCTCTGGCTGATTGTCGTCTCTGGGGTTCACATCTTCAGTGTCATACTTACTGGTTGTATCGGGGTGTCCATAGTGCTGACGTTCGGATGGATGGTCGGTCTCAGTACTCAGTGAAGTTCCTAGGGACCTCATGAGTGTAGGAACCGGTCATCGGTCTTGACGCCAGTGACTGTGGGTATCTCGATCCCAGATACAGATTAGTTGTGGGAAGTAGTTCGCTGGTTTCTGACGTAGAGGGGGTGACGACGTTTTTGTGATTTCAAGAGTAAATACCTTGGTTTTTACCTTGAATTCATGGTGTAACGTCCGCTATATTCGCCTAAACAATAATAAAACCAATTCATCTTCTGTTTCTAATTCAATAAAAATGTATTTCAATAGTTTCAGTTCACTTTTACATTGATAATAATTTTAAAATTTGCTAATACTTAACGGCTAGTTAAATTTCGAATATACTATAAAAAACAAACGAACGTACTCAATTTTATTTCCAATTCTAACGAACAGATGTCGTTACTAATTTTTGCTGAATCTTTGGTATTACACGATTTTGATTTTCATTAGAAGATGTCAAATCAAAAATCACATTTGGTGGTTTTGAATGAGTTTTCGATGTTAAAAGTTTGATTTAAATAAAAATTCATTCCGGTCTTGTTTTTTCAAAAGATGACATCTAGTCAAAGTTTGTTCATGCAATCATGTTTAGAAAAAAATAAGTTCATTGATAATTATATCAAAAACAAATTTTTGTAATGTTATATTTAAACACAAAAATGTTTTATGAAAGTTTGAATAGTGTGTTTTTAATTATAAGTGTCTGGAATTAAAAATAAAATAATAAATTGATACATATCAAAGATTACGTTTGATTTATTCTAAATGTGAGGATCAAATGCATATATTACACACAAATGAACATTTTAATATATTTACAAATAATTTAATGAGAAAAGGAATTTAACAAAATTAAGTCTGGTTTTTTTGCACATATGTTAAGTGAATTAAAAGCTATATTTCCAAATGGATTTTTTGCTGGTGATCAATTTCGTATAACAAAATCAGATGCTGCTGAGTTTTGGAAATTAAACTTTGGAAATATGAAACTATACTGGAAGTGAATAGGGTCCACCAATCAACAGTTAATTTAAGGTATTTTGGATTCTAGATATATTAATTTTTGTTTAATTATTTTTTCCTTTGGAATGTTAGGATAAAGCTAACAAATAATAAGAGATTCCCAAATTTAAGATTCGTGCAGGGACAATCCGTATCCCGGGAGTAATCTCCTTTGTTTTATTTTGTTTTGTTACTATTGGTATAAAAGTCCAAGCTATTACATAGCTACTAGTAATAAATATTTGCCCTAATAATCAGCACAACGACCGATTGATCCAACCTGAATAATTAAATAAAATTATTTTATGTGCGAACAGCTTTGAGTTTTAACTATCTGTGGAATTTCGTCGTTTTTCACAACATGCAAACTGTTTTTCTCACCAACTTATATTTTTTAGGACCCAAAACAGTTGTCCTCTGACCCATTTGAATTGGTTATATGTATACCATCACATATCGTGTTAAACTTTGCCGTTATTACACCAGCACTAATATTAATGATTGCATGGGCAGTAAATTTAGCACATTGAAAATGAGCCAAAGAAACCGTGCCTGAGAAAAGCACGAAAGGATCTAATATCGTTGGCAGAGTTAAAATATGATATTTTTTTCTCATAATTACAATTACATTTACATTACATTTACATATACTTTTAATTACATTTAGTTTTTAAGAACTTAAAATTGATCTTTAAACGTAGCTGTTCGCAATGAAATATCGTTTGAATTTTCTTACTAATACTTACAAACGTTCCACCACTCCGTATTTTTCTGGGTTATTAAAATGGTACTTTCTGCATGGGATCTTGATGAAAATTTGGCAAATGATACAGGTTCACTTGAAAATGGAAGATCTGGATTCATTACAAATTTGGACATAATAGCGGGGGTCTGCTGAACACCTCTAAGTTTCAATCTTGAATAACTTCTGATCCCTGACTATGATCTTATTGAAACTTACTATATAAGGTTATAAAGTACAGTTTCCAATATTTCTGCATACCATTTTCGTGTTTGTCACTTCCGGTTAAAAAGTTTTTTTTTCCAGGTATTTATCCCTACTGTAGCCTACAATTACCGATCGATTTTCATGAAACGTTGTAAAAACCTTTCAAGTAACATGAGAAAGATCTTATGAGCTTTTGGAGTACATTGGATAAAGGGTTGGGGGGGTCCGACAACAGGTGGTTTTTTCCACAGTGTTTTTATGTTTGTTGGGAGCATAAAACATTCATTCGTGAATAAATTTTGATAACGCTTTGGTAAAAGATGCAAACTTTTATGTCAAGGAACTGAGAACAAAATGGTGTGGGGTCCCTGAAGCACCTGTTTATTTGAAAGGTCTATAACATCTGTATCTGACAATTGGATGGAACTTGGGACATGAGTATTTAGTACGGTTCACAATAGTTTTGCATCCGAACTTCCGGTTTTTAACTTCCGGTAAAAAATTTTTTTGTACTTTTTTGACGTTTTTCAGTGTGTTTATGCACACTACAGCCTACAATAACGAAGTGATTATGATGATTGTTATGAAAAGGGTCCAATTAGTGTAAGAAAATAGTTATCATCTTTTGGGACACATTGATCAAAGTGGCGGGGGGTCTACCATACAAATGCTGACTTTTCACACTTTGTTTTTAAAGTTTGTTGGGAGCATACAGATTTCATGCATTTATCAATTTTAATGACACTTTGAAAAAAGTTGGAGACTTAAATAACAAAGAACTGATTAGTTTTTGGACAATATTGGAATAAATTTTGGGGGTTCTCCCGAACACCTGTTTAATGTGTCACACTTTTTTCAATGTTTGTTGGGAGAACACAGCATTCGTTCGTGAACGAATTTTAATGACACTTTGGAAAAACATGCAAGCATGTATGTCAAGGAATTGATAAGTTTTTCAGCGATAGTGAACAAAGTGGTAAGGGGGGTCCCATACACCTGTTTTAGTTAAAGCTCAATAACATCTGTATCTTATAATCGAATTGGATGAAACTTGGTACATGAACATTTAGTACGGTTCACAATAGTTCTTCATTCCAACTTCCGGTTTTTCACTTCCGGTAAAAAAAATTTTGTATGTAAATTTTCAATTCTTTTCAGTGTCTTTATGCACACTACAGCCTACAATAAGGAAGTGATTTAATGAAACTTATGGAAAAGAGTCCAATTAGAGTGAAAAGATAATAACCATCTTTTGGGACACATTGATCAAAGTGGCGGGAGGTCTACCATACAACTGCTGACTTTTCACACTTTGTTTTTAAAGTTTGTTGGCAGCATACAGACTTCATTCATTAATCAATTTTAATGACACTTTGAAAAAAGATGGAAACCAAAATGACAAAGAACCGATTAGTTTTTGGGGAATATTGGGATAAGTGGTACAGGGCCGCCCGAACACCTGTTTACTGTGTCACCATTTTTTCAATGTTTGTTGGGAGCACACAGCATTCGTTCGTCAATAAATTTTGATGAAACTTTGGAAAAGATACAACTATGTATGGCAAGGAACTGATTAGCTTTCGAACGATAGTGAACAAAGTGGTGGGGGGTGTCCCATACACCTGTATTATTGAAAGCTCAATAACATCTGTACCTGATAATCGAATTAAATGAAACTTGGCACATTTAGTACGGTTCACAACAGTTCTGCATCCCAACTTCCGGTTTTTCACTTCCGGTAAAACTTCTTTGTTTATTAATTTTTCCATTTTTTCAGTGTCTTTATGCACACTACAGCCTGCAATGACGAAGTGATTATGATGAAACTTATGGAAAAGGTTTCAATTAGTGTGAGAAGATAATTATCAACTTTTGGGACACATTGATCAAAGTGGCGGGGGTCTACCATACAAATGCTGACTTTTCACACTTTGTTTTTAAAGTTTGTTGGGAGCATACAGACTTCATTCTTTAATTTATTTTAATGACAATTAGAAAGTAGTGGGGGCTGTCCCATATACCTGTTTTTTTGAAAGCTCAATAACATCTGTACCTGATAATCGAATTAGATGAAACTTGATACATAACCATTTAGTACGGTTCACAACAGTTCTGCATCCACTTCCGGTAAACATTTTTTTTTACTTTTTCTCGTACAACAGAATTTATGTTTGATGGGATACTACTGCTTTCTTTAATATTTTTATAATTAGAACTACGCGAAATCTATAACATTGGTTAGCTTTTAATCAAAGTATTTGTTGGATAATAGCTCATTATATATCCAGAACACTATGTTTCCAGAGGTGTGGTGAAGTCAGCCTATTCATCAGCGTCGCAATATTTTTTATTTGAAAAACATTTTTCATGCTTCACTAGTTGTCAAAGTTGAATTTTTGTTAGCCCATAATTTTGAAACCTATAATTGTCCCGTAAAACACTTTATAACATACAGTTGTCTTAATTGACGAATATGAAAAATCTAATCTAAATCATAACAAAAAAGAAATTAAAATGTTTCTAACCATCAACTCTGTTATGCAGTTTATAGCGTGTCAGGCAAAGGATTTGAACTCATGGTATTGATACGGTTAGGAGTTCGAATTCTAACCAAAACACGTTTAGAAAAAGTTGTTTTAATTTAATAATAACTGTAAGGTTTATTCATATAAACCTAAAAAAAACTAATTTCGAATTGAAAAATTCATATGACTTACAAATAAGTTTGACATTCTGTCGGAAATTGATTTCTAACTGGTTGGAAACAGTCAATAATAACTACACAAGGAACTTATAATTGTACAGGGTAATATTATTCCTACTAACCTTAAAAAATTCACAGATAGTGGTTAAGAAATTAATCCTTTCCCAAAAACGGTTTTTTCTCTTCCGAAAAATTCTCTCTGGCTTCCTTTCAAGGGTAGTACGGAGTTGTTAAATGTTAAGGAAAACGGACCGATCAGAAGCTAATATGCTGTTAAGAAGTATGACAAACAGGTTCGACATCTAAACGGATGGATAACTAACCGAAAATGCTGTAGAAACAGCAGAGTACTACGGAATTGAAAAATAATTTACAGTTTAAAGCATTCACCATACATGCTACTTTTGTGGTCTGGCAAGGTGGTTGCAATTTTTGTTAATAGACAGACTTTAAAAGCTCTTGAAATCTGCACTATCAATCAATCAATGCATCATTCAATCCAACACTAAGGATCTTGATGTATCTTTCTACTTAAAAACAGCATCATTTGTATTGATACATCGGCATAGTGGACATTTTGAAAGCGAATTACTTATAAGCGCCAAATAGTTCTTTAGGGAAGTTCATAGATCCTGAACCAGCAATCTGTGTATTGAACGTCAGGATAAGTTTGCTACTAAAACAAAATATATGTCTTTACATCAATTCCCAAAAGAGGAACAGGAGGCTGCCAACACAACCATACCATAAGCTTGGTTCTACGTCTAACCGTTCAGACTGCAAATAAACTGTGAGAATTCTGATAGATCATTTTCTTTTGAAAGCATATGGAAAGGTTTAGAGTAGGAAAGGAATAGTGGCAGAATGTTTGGCTATCAGGACTTCAAAGTTAACCTTTGTGATCAAGCAATTTTTGAATTCAAGATCATTGATTGATGAGAAAAAAATGTTGATCACTTTATTTCTAAAATATTTATTTATTTAATCTTTTCTATCCTAGACAGAAATCTAATAAAGCGTTTCTATATGACCATCAACATTAGTTGTTCTCGTGCCAAAAATAAATGTCTAGAAGTTACACAATATTTGAAATAAAAATTCATAAAAAATTGTAACAGATGCAACCCCAAAAACTATCATAAACAATTACTTTTTAATAAAAGTTTATCTTTTGATTTTTTGCAACCTTAAAACCTCATTGATATTCGTCTGAAATATTTTAAAACAAAAAATCTTCAACAATTTTAATAATTTCCAACGTTTAACAGCAGCAAGTTTGATATTAGATTTGTTTTAAGTAAAGTTTTTATGTAAAAAAGAAAACAGAATTATGATGAGTTCTGAGATGAATTTTAAAATGCATTAAAAAAGAGATGTCAGCCTGCACTTACACTTTACTGTTTTCTATCGTTAAATTTAAACAAAATTTTGATCCACAATTAAAAAATATGTTTAAACATAAACTCCTTTACAAATATAATTCAAACGCTTCTTTACAATAATAGGGACGCTTTGTATAGGATGCATTGGATCAAATGGTAGGGTATATAAACGTGTTAAAAAGTTATTCTGTAAACCATTCACAAAAAATATGGGTATGGCAATATACTTCACCCTCATTCTTTCGAAACACTATTTGTTACGATTTGTAATAAATTTACAAGTTTATATGCATAGAAATAACAATTTGTTCAGAATGTCTCAAAAGCATTTTAGGAATAGAAATGTTCGACAATTCAGCTAGAATTGACAAACCATCTAAAATGGATGATCAGAATGAATTTTCGTGTTAACATAATGATTTATAATTAGAGAAATGTTAATTATAATTACTCTTCGGAGAAAACTGAGGTTCTAAATAGTTTAAAATCGTCCGATTTATGCCAGATTTGGTTTTGATGTCCTCATAACAAAAATTAAGATTAAGTTCAATTAGTAGTGGAGAAATGTTTCACGACAGCAAAAAATATCTATTGCATCCCACCTAGCCAAAATGCCTCCTCAAATCCAGCCTCCTCTAACAATTTTAGTATATGGATAGAGTTAAGGCTATGCCGGCTATGTTCGTCAAAATAATACTCTTCCTGATGATACTATATGTATAGATGTCTCTTTTAATTGAACAACCCTATTGACTCCTTGAACTACTTCAAATTCATGGTATTATTCCAGGGTTTATAACATAATAATTTTACTTCTAATCTTTCTATGGAAAAATTTAGTTCATACACTACAAAAGTATTCCAGTCCGACAAAAGCTGTTATTGCACCGTTCCTTGATCATTTGTTCGTATCTTCCTTGTTTCCCTGTGGTCGTCAGCCTCCTTCAATTCTCTAGTCAACATGAATAAGTGTGGATTCCATGCGATGTTCTTTTCCATCGTTTTTAACATAAATTATGTTAAGCTGATGTATCTATGAGATTTCGGTTGGGTTACATCTTTTTTTTCTACTATTATAAACAATATCACTTTTGTCGTTCTTCATGGTTCTGAAATTTACTTATCTGCGAGATTGATTCTGAAAAATTTCATAAGGTGGTCTGTTCTGTCCACTTCTTGTGATTTCTATGGGTTGTGCATAGCCCACTTAAAAAGGTCCTCCGTTCTTGAACTTGGCATACAAGTACTATTAGTGAAATAAAAATACGTCCAAGTGTGAGAACAGGGTAGTTCAAAAGGTTTGTGGAAATTCAAACCCAGGGTATTTTTAAAATACCAAAGTAACGCTAACCGAGTTAGGTTGGTGTAGTTGAGGGAGACAGAGTAAAGACTGCTTATACTAAATGATTCTGCACCATGGCAAGTCATTGGCGCCATAAAACTAATGCACTTCAAGCGTCTGTTCTCTGTCTTTGTACAGAGTTTAAAAGAGTAAGGATAAACTCGATAATAATATTAAATACAAAAACGAATATAGGACTTATATATGTGGAGTAATTGCTATGGAATGAAGTATTTTTTACATCTTTTGAGTTGGAAGGCCGACATTCTAAACACGATTATTTTCAACTGGAAACAACATGGATTTGCTATTTAATTTGTTGTTTTTAAAATACTATTCTTTTAGAAAAAGTTGTTATTATTAAGGAAGACGCCAATTATTGATCTGAAAACATGCTATAAATTATGATTAAAGCAATTTAGGTAGCAAAGCAAGCTTTATAAAAAACTATTTATTCGTCATGAAATACCAATATCAAGTAAAAGAGATACTTAGGACATAGAAATTTGATTTTTAAATGGCTATTTTCATGCATTCAAAAATTGTGGAATTAATTTTAAAAGAAGTCAGACAAGTGCGAATGAAATTCGCTCGTCAAGGGTTCCGTGAATGTTTACATTCACGGAACCCCCAATACAATATCAAAAATTATTGACAAAAGTATTGTAATGTCCTTATATTTCCAGACCAAAGACGCATAACAACATAAATGTTAAATTGTAAATGTCAAGTAAATTACAATCAAATCTATACATTGATCAAAAATGACGAAAAAAAGGTTACTTTAGGTTAAATCTGTTCCATAGATGTTTATGGTAACTCAAGAAAGATTCAATTACACCAGCTTGTAAATGGATTAAATTTGATTTTCGGTCAATCAAGTGTTGAAATTTAGGGGGGTGGAGAGGCTACTTACTAAAAATATTTTTTTTTCAATAACACAACAATTCTGTGCATTGCAAAATTCTAAAAAAATTGTAATATTTCTTAAATTAAGTGCTCTTTCATATGACACCCCACTCATTTGGGTCAAAAATGGTTTTTTACCCTCCCCACGCCCATCCCATAAACACACAGATATATAGTTATTTGAGACTTCGCTATGATTTTCATTCAAAATTTACCAATATTCCAGTCTCAGTGAACTTTTTCAAATTTTTCTGTCAATCATCGTCGAAACGATCTGAATTTTGCACTTTCTTGTCCATAACTCAAAAACTGTGCACCCCAAAAATTCTAAAAAAATTGCAATTAATTTTAAATTAAGTGCTCTTTCAAATGATACCCCACTCGCTTGGGTCAAAAAAAGGTTTTTTTACCCGCCCTACCACCGTTCCCTAAACACATAGAAATATAATTATTTGAGACTTCGTTATAATTTACCCATGAAGGGTACCGCAAAATTCTAAAAAAAATGGCAACGAATTCTAAATTAGGTGCTCTTTCAAATGACACCACAGTCGCTTGGGTCAAAAATGGCTTTTTTACCCTCTCTACCCCTGTCCGCTAAACACACAGAAATATAATTATTGGAAACTTCGATATAATTTTCATACAAAATTTACCGAATTTCCTAGCTCTGTGAATTTTTACAAATTTTTCTGTCAATTATTGTCGAAACGTATGGGGGGGGGGGTAACGGTCTGAATTTTGTACTTTTTTTAATATAACTCAAAAACTGGGCACCGCAAAATTCTAAAAAAAATTGCAGTGAGTTCTTAATTAAGTGATCTTTCAAAAAACATCTCACTCGCTTGGGTCAAAAAAAGTTTTTTTACCCTCTTTACCCCGGTCCCCTCAACACATAGAAATATATTTATTTGAGACCTCGGTATAATTTTCATACAAAATTTATCAAATTTCCTAGCTCTGTGAATTTTTTCAAATTTTTCTGTCAATCAGTGTCGAAACGTAGGGGGGTGGGGGAACGGTCTGAATTTTGCACTTTTTTGGTCCATAATTCAAAAACTGTACACAGCCAAATTCTAAAACAAATTCCAACAAATTTTAAATTAGGTATTCTTTCAAATGACACCCACACACTCGCTTGGGTCAAAAACGTTTTTTTTTATTAAGGATTTTACTTTTATACGGTATAAAACATAAATAATTGTGTGTTTTATACTGTACGTTTTATGCGTACGTATAATACGTGTTTTATACGTTACCGTATAACAAACGTAACCCTAAAAAGAAGGTAGCATGTAGCAATAAAAAAATTGTTTTAATCTTAGTGTGTGCAAACATTGTAATAAGTAGATTTTGAATGTAAATTAATTGTATAATTAATTAATTAATTATATTAATTATAAATTAGTTAATAGTAATTTACAAGTACCTTTTTTTATCTTTTATTTCATTTATTCATTTCATTTTCCAACAAACTTTAAAAACAAAGTGTGAAAAGTTAGCAGTTGTATGGTGACCCTCCGTCACTTTAATTAATAAATCCCAAAATTTGATCTTTATCTTCTCAAACTAATTGAAACCTGTTTCTGTACTAAATGCTTATGTATACCAAGTTTCAGCCAATTTGATTATCAGGTACAGATGTTATTAAGCTTTAAAAATCATATGCTCGATAGATCCTACACCACTTTGTTCAATATTGCTATAAAACTAATCAGTTCTTTGCTATACATATTTGCTTTTATTTTTAAAGTGTCTTCAAAATTCATTCATGAACGAATGTTGTATGCTCCCAACAAAGACTAAAAACATACTAAAAAAACCACCTGTTGTATGGTGGACTCCTCAACCTTTTGTCCGATGTAACAACGATAAACACTTAAAAAAACTTTTTAACCAGGAGTGACAAACCAGAAGTTGGCAAGATTGAAAGTCAGGATTAGAAGTTATTGAAGAATCAAACTTAAAAGTGCTCGGGAGACACCCTAAATTTTGTTCAATTTTAAAACGAATCCAGATTTTTCATTTTCGAGTTAACCTGCATCGTATACCTAAGTTTCATCAAGATCCTATGCGTTAATGTCACCCACTCACCCACGCAGCATTAGTGGAAGAAAATTGAATGCATGAACACCAAAGATATTGCCGATGAGTGAATTTTGAAATGATTCATTTCAATAAGAATAAATGCTGCACTTCAACTACAAGGTAGATCCGTTGCTGGTAGTTGAACTTTCCATTCAATTAATCCTCTCAATGTATCAACTAAAACCAATCTCAAGTTAATCTAAACACTGATAAATCTTGTGCTGATGCATGAAATTGGAACCCCATATTGTGTGATGGTCACAATAATTGGTTTTGCGTATCGAACTATGAACTTTTACTCACTTATATCGTTAATTTATTTGTTATAAAATATTTTAGAAAAATAGGAGAAATTCAGTATTTATAACTTTAACACACTTTATAATTTATTTTTGATAAACTAATTTTTTTAAATTACAAGAAAAAATATGTATATCTTAAATAGTATATTATTTAATTAGGAGCTAAAGTGCTACATTTTGTGTGGAGTCTATAGTTTACCAATTATAGATGACACACAAAAAGTCACTTTAGCCCCGAATTAAATATGTGCACTATTTTTTCGGCAAATGTTTAAATTTTTTATAAATATGAAAATAATACACAAAAATGCTTATAAATATGATTTTTTATCGTCATACTTACTTCCAAAAAAGAAAAAAAACATTTAAGTTTGTATAAATAATTTTTTTATCAAAGCAGCAATTCAAAATTTCATAATCCAATCAAACTATTTGATATTTTTTGTTGTCATAGTTATGCAATTTGTTTGAAAAAAATAACAAATATCGTAAAAATAAATGGTAACTTTTTCTACCACCGTAAAAATATGAAATTACTTCACTGCTGCCGTAAAAAAAACAAAAATTGCGTTGCATTACAGACGTTTTGATTAAACGTCAAAAAGGGAAGACTTCAACCTTCTCCTAGGCAATGAAGTTAAACTTCACAGCCGTTTGCCGAAAAACTATCTTATTTTTGTGACTCTAGGGACCGATTGTACGAACAACGATAGATAGATAAAAATCCGAGAATAAAATTATATCTTTATCCGAGAATTTAATTTTTCGTCGATTGTATGAACACGAATAGAATTTTATATATTTTTGTTTTTATTGCATTTTTATAGCAGTATTTTTATATGTGGCAATACTTTTTATTTTACTTTTCCATTAAATAAATTTAATTATAAATAAAAAAAATTGTTTGATAACTTAAATTAATTATATTAAAAATATTATTTATTTTACTATTAATTTATAAAAACAACAAATTTTAGAAAAGCATAAATTTAAATTAAAAAATAATCACAAATTCAAATTAAAATTATCCTGATATGCGCATGTCAAGAAAAAAAACAAATTGTTCTTTTTTTGTGACCTGGAGGAGCTTGATCTTGAAATTACACTTTATTATTATTACACACAAAAAACGTACACATGATTTTATTTTATTAGTTTAATAACTGATTTAATTTTTAAATTTATAACTAAATAATTTTATAACTTTTATCAGAACTTACATGAGAATCAATAAAAATAATTACTTCGACTGACTACACTAACTGATTGACTTACTCTTAAAATATACTAACGGACTGTTTAACTGTTGACTGTCTACTTTACTGGAAAAACTAACTCTAACTATTAAAATTAATTGATTGGATATTTGTTTGTTTTTTGTTAAGTTGACAAATTTGTTGATGCTTTAATTTATTACAATTTAAAATTTGTCAAAATAGCAATAGTAATCATTTCTTTACTTTAAATGTTTTAAGTAAAATAAGGTATTATTTTTACTATTTCGAAATAATTTTGCTCGTGTGAATAATTTTGAATTTCAAAATATGAAGTAATAAGTAAGTCTTTAATTTAAATGAATAATTAACAATTTTGAAGTTTTGAGTTATTTGCTACATAGTTTAATATGTAGCACAACACTTTCCACTGTTGCTATACCAGAAAAACAGAGAATACAACTGAGAAAAGAACAAAATCCTTGGAAACATTTTTTGTTCTATCTTGATTCATATAATGCAAACGACGTTATATCCGAGGATATATCTTCTATTCGCGTTCATACAATCGGCCCTAGATGTTGAATGTTTTTTAATAAGTGATAATTTTTTGTTTTAGTTTTCTTATTAGTTTTATTAACATATTAGAGTCAGCGAAATTAAAATTAATTTTTTTGTAATTACTTCAGTCTGGAAGACCATGATACAAAAGTGAAATTCTTACCCCCACATTTTTGGCATTTCTCGACGTCTTAGGAGACCTACTGACCTACTAAAAGAAGCAAAAAAAAATATATGTCTGTCTGCCGGCCGTCACAACCTACGAAATCTAGAAAATCGCTGGACGGATTTCAAAAATTTTTTTTCTATAAATAGGTTTACTCAATCGAAAGAGTCGCAAGGAAGATGTGTTCGATAACTGTACCGGAAGTGTGTCAAAAAATCGTGAAGTGTGTCAAAACAAGGAAATTTGCATTTTTTTGCTTAAAAAACGTTCATTTTAAGTGATTACGAGTAGGAACATTGAATTTGTAGAAATCTTGATGGTCGGGATTGGTATGTGAGACCAAAATCTAGATTATTGCATTATAAGATTGTCATAAAAAATGTCGTCAAGTGTGTCAAAAGAAAGATTTTTATTTATTTTTTACCCAATTTTTTGGAAAAAAAGCATTGATTTGACATGAAATTTTGATTGATTGTTTGACATGAAATTTTATTATTATTATTGAGAATTAAGGATTTTTTGAATTTTTGGATTTTTTGAGAAATGTTTCAATTTTTGATTTTGTAAGAATTTTTGGAATATTTTCAGAATTTTGAAAGATTTTAAATTTTTGATTTTATTATAATTTTTATAATTTTGGAAAAAGTTTCGATTTTTGATATTGTTATTATAATTTTTGCAATATTCTTGGAATTTTGGAAAAAGTTTGAATTTTTAAGAATTTTTGGAATATTATTAGAATAATTTTTGGAATATTTTTAGAATTTTGAAAAAAAAATTTTAGGATTTTATATACATTTTTAGAATTTTGAAAAATGTTTCAATTTTTGATTTTGTAAGAATTTTTAGAATATTTTTAGAGTTTTGAAAAATTTTAAATTTTTGATTTTATTATAATTTTGGAAAAAGTTACAATTTTTGATTTTGTTATAATTTATGCAATATATTTAGAGTTTTTGAAAAAAGTTTTAATCTTTGATTTTGTAATAATTTTTGAAGTATTTTTAGAGTTTTGTTTGAAAAAAGTTTGAATTTTTTTTTAATTTAATTTTTACAATATTTTTGGAATTTTGAAAGAAATATGAATTTGCGATTTTGAAATATTTTCTCGAAACGCTAAATGGAGAGGTTTTTGAGTAGTTTGCTGATTGCATAATCTTTTCACTAAATTATGTTAATAAATGATTCGTTATCGGAAAATTATCCGACAACGTATTGATATTTCATGTTAGTTTTGTAATACATATCTAAACAGAGATAAACAATACATGTACTTCGACAAAAAGTTATGTTTGATATACATCGCTGCTCAAAACTAAAAACAATGTCTTGACCCAGACCGAAGTCTTGATATCTCAGAGTTGCAGATTTCAGCCCCTCCATATTTTCATAATCACATAAATTCGAGTTTTATTCTATTAATTTATGGAGATTAATATCAATTTAGTAAATCCGCTTTAATTGCACTTTCGTTAATGATATACAGAGGGACTTCTAAATACATATGATTTGGGAGGAGAAGAATGCGACCACATGGATATGAATGCCATAAAACAGATTCTATTCATTACCAAATTACTCATTCTTTACCCTGAAGCTTTTTAGCGGTTTTAGTTATAGTTTAAATAGTTAGGGCAAGGAAGTTTACTCAAAAGAAAACATAAATCTGGTTCTACTACATTTTATTTCTTAAATCCATCTACCATATTCAATTCGAATAAAGCTTTTTCATTATATGTATGTTTATTCTACATTTTCAAATAAAAATAATGGTAAATTATATTTTCATTTTCAAACAATCCAATCATTTTGTTTTAATTTGCAATTCTTATTTTCCTTCAATAAAACGAAAAATAAAATTCCATTGCTTTTCTTGTAATCATTTTGATTTTCATAACGACAAAAAATAAAACAAAAATAAAAAGAAGAAAACTTGTTATCACGAAACTTTTCCCTTTCGTTTTATTATATTTTGATTTAAAAAGTTTGAATTGAAATTTTCAATCTCACGGAATGTGAATAGAGGAAAACTTTGTGTAGAATAGGTGTGAACTTTTAAAAAGATTACCTTGAATTGAAATGTGTTGACACACAATATTCATATTTTTCATTTGTCACATGAATATATCGTTTTCATACTATTAATGTTATCTAGGTTTGAAATAAATTTGTTTAAAGTACACAAAATGTGGCAAAGCTGTTATGTTGTGCTTACAGACCAACTACTTAGCGATAAGGACTTCAAAATTAATCTACAGATCTTAAACGAACATATTCACGAATGTAGCTTATATAGAAATGGAAATAACCATAAGTTCAAATCAATGTGAAATTGATATTCATACACTAGTAGAAATGTTTCTTATGTTAATCGATTTCAATAACAAAGTAAGATTCGTAAAGGATTTTTTTTCCCATTAAATTTTTTCTATTTTTCCTCTTGTAGCTTTTATTGCCTCAAGGAGTGCTCGTATTTTTGTTATTTTAAATTTTCTTTATTGTCTTTTTTTGAACCGTTATTGAGTTTTGAAATATTTTCCAATTTATTTTGTGTCGAAATGTTTCCTTTTGTTGTTGTTCTTTTGATATACAAGATTAGTATCTATTGTACTCGTAGAATATTAAATTTTATTAGGATATATATGAACAATGTAAAGTAAATCAATATTTCTGAGGAACTTTACAAAAATTATTTATTACCGTTAGAAATTTTAAGGTTTGTTACGTGAATTTATTTCAAAGATTTATTTCAAAGGGGTCAATTGTTATACAACCGTCGAACATTGGATGCTAAATTTTAAATCAAACACTTGATAAGCCTTAAATCAAACACAAAGATAAGATATTTACTTTATAAAAAAGAATTGTTATTTTTTTAGAACTTTTAAATTTCATATACTCTAGTATATATACTGACATTTCACCGGCTTCCGTCTGTAATGATCAATAAACCGATCAGTATTCAGTATAAACGTTATTTTTATTAGTACTAAAAATGTTATATAATACGAATTAAAACATGAGTTCCACAATTACATGCGTTTTGAGGGGATGATGTGTGCAAGCATTTTCTTCTTTTTTTTTAAATAAAAGAACGGATTATAGCTAAACAATAAATCCTGTAGGATGAAAAATAAAATAAACTAGGACATACATATGCCAATATTTCATTATAAGATATGGAAGATAAAAACAAAGAAGAGGTAAAAGCAATAATCGAATTGCCAATAACCACCATAGATGGCAAATTGAATCAAAACGCCGTTAAAATAAAAAAAAATTTAATCTGACAATGCCCGATTTTTTTGAAACTTCGGTTATCGTTAGTATAATAAAAAAAAACTTAATACGTATTTTATATTTTTTATATTATTTATTTATATTTTATATTTTTTACTTAAAAAACATGTTTTTCTACTTCAAGCTACGAAAATGCCATTTTAATATAGAGTAAAATCTATGTGATAGTGAAACTTTATCTAACTAGTGACTGAAAAATTTTGATCACTAGTGAGTGAAAATAAATAAGTTTCGGTGGTCGCCAACAGGTGGTGGTTTAAACCAAACATTAAAAAATAATTATTTTAAAAGTTATCTATAAAGTTTCACATATTACTGCAATTAGGCAATTTTCATGTATTTATGATGTTGTAACGCGTATATATTAAACATAATGTATAATATGTTACTGTAATTTATCCCATAAAAACATCAAATTCATAAATTGTAATACAAAGTTATATAACTATTTCCAACAATTTGCATGTATTTTTTACATGGTAAATAAGAATATGTTATACATTATCCAAAATATACTCATCAATACTTCATCAAATTGTCTAATTGTAATAAAATGTGTAATGTTATAAATATTTTGTAAAATGTTATTTTAAATATTTGGTTTTAACCACCTTCTGTAGGCGAACACCGGAACACAATTTAAAACTTATTGCACACTAATAAAAATTGACTACATAATTTCTATTAGCTGGCAATGTTTTATAAAATTCCTATTTAAACATTTAAAATTTGTTCATTTTCTTGTCAAGTGACGTTATTTATATGATTGATTATATAAAATTAAATTAAAAAAACAAAAACTAAATTTGGTTAAAACAACCAAATATGTAAAATAATATTTTAAAAAATATTTATAACATTACACATTTTATTACAATTAGATGTGAAGTTATTTATATATATTTATAGATTTCAAAAAGTATGTTTCATTAAAATAACTAATAATATTAAATCAAATTAAGTTTATTATAAACGGTGCATTTAAAACAAAACTGAAAAGATAGTTTTTAAAGTTTTGTGTTTGCAAATTTAAATTTATATTTCGAACTACTTGCTATTTTCTTCCATCTGTAGGCGAACTGTAGGCAATATTACTATTTCGGTTTCCACTGTCAAAATTAACTATGTCGTCTTGTAAGTTTTTAGTAGGAGAATTTGTAAATATTATCATTTATGTTTACAAGCGTAGAAAAAATAGCGTTTGCTACGCGTGGTGAAAACCTTTTTGCGTTCCTGAACTTATTCCATTCGACGCTCTCGCGTCTCGTGGACAATACGTCCAGTCACGCAAAAAGAGACGTTTTTGCCACGTTGAAAAATATGCTATTTATTCATTGAAAAATCAAAAAATGATATAAAATATAAAATTAAAAAAACGAAATAAATCAATCAACTCAAATGTCAATCACGTAGAGAAAAACTTCACATTCGCTGTGAACGTGATTCTTATTCTGATTTTTGTGATGTAGTTTTAATGAATTCTTTTTCATGCATGTTTTTATATTTATTTATTTCGAGAGTGAAATGTTTCGGTTTTTTGTGTTGTTTATTTATTTGCTTGCTAGTGAACTTTAATTTAAAAGCAGTTTAGAGAAATCTATGCCAATATTTTTTTTTTGTATTTCATGTCATTAATGATATTGGTTTTGAGAAATTCAACGTCAAAAATCATTGCGTGGAATGACCAAATCTAACACTTACGGCCGATTGGATGAACAACGATGGATAAAAAAAATCGAGAATAAAGTTATATCTTCATCCGATAATTTTATTTTTCGTCGATTGTATGAACACGGATGGAATTTTTTGTAATTTTGTTTTATTGCATTTTATTTTTTTAAGTGGCAATACTTTTTCTTTTACTTTTATATTAAATAAATTTAATTATAAATTTAAAAAAAAAATTATTTGAAAACATAAATCAGTTATATTAAAAATATTATTGATTAACTTCCCGATATGGGAAGTTATTGTTTTTGGGTCGATTTTCGAAATCGGAAGTTTTATGATATCGTCACGTTTCATGACCTCCTGAAGCAGTTTATGCTATTTTTAGCTGGCAGTCTGTATGTGTGTGTATATCGCTGTATGGAGAATTTTTGCCCAACGCTTTCTCAACGGATGGGTCGATTTTAGCGAAAATTATCGCAATCGATGTATCTTGTCGTAACTTAGAGCCGCCCAGTCCTTTTCTAGCGAAATTGAATCATTTGTTTTTTAGTGGATTCCAAAAAACTGAAAATTGGTCGATTTTAGCGAAAATGATCGCAATCGATATATCTTGTCGTAACTTAGAGCCGCCCAGTCCTTTTCTAGGGAAATTGAATCATTTGTTTTTTAGTGGATTCCAAAAAACTGAAAATCATCTCTTGCAAATATCATGAGATTAAATAATGCTATCAAGGTCATGAAGCTTCCATATTGTTTGTCATCATGTCAGACATTTATAATGAGGTTTGTATAAACAATTGCTATCTTAGTTTTTGAAGTTTTTAACAAAATGTGAAAAAACTACGTGTTATTTTCTTTACGCAAACGCATATCTTTATGAAACTTTTGTATGTAAATGAGCTGCAAACGCATCCGGGTTTACTTGAATATCAAAAACCTTAGTTATTTTCTAAATTTGACAAAAAGGTCAGAGGTTCGAGAGTAGATTGCCTGGTCAACTGTTTATTAACTTCTCGATATGAGAAGTTATTGTTTTTGGGTCGATTTTCGAAATCGAAATTTCTATAATATCTTTACGTTTCAAGACCTCCTGAAGCTGTTTAGGCTATTTTTAGCTGCCAGTATGTATGTTTGTGTGGATATGTGCGTGAGTATCATGGTAAGTGGACGAAAATTTGTCCAACGCTTTCTTAACAACGGATGATCCGATTTCAACTTCAATGGTCACAATCGATATATCTTGGCGTAACTTACAGCCCCGTCCTTTTCTAATGAAATCATTTATTTTTTAGGGGTTTCTAAAAAACTGAAAATCATCTCTTGTAAATATTACGAGAGTAAATAATGCTATCAAGATCATTTACCTCCCATTTTGTTTGTCATCATGTCAGCCATTTATAATGACATTTGTATAAACAATTGCTATCTTACTTTTTAAGTTTTTTTATGAAAAAAAGTTGTTATTTTCATTACGCAAACACATGAGAACTTGATGAAACTTTTGAATTAAAATGAGCTGCAAACGCATCCGGGTTTATTTGAATATGGAAAATATGCTATTTTGAATGAGCTATTTTCAAAATTTGGCAAAAGAGTCGGGGAGGATGTCTGTGATTCGTTGAACAACTGTTTTTTTTAGACTTCAATAACACTCAGTCCTGACATTTAATTTAGTTGAAGCTTAGAGCATAAGGTTTTTGTAATGTTTATAGTAGTTTTGCAACTTGTCACTTTCGGCTAAAACTTTATCTTATTCTTTTAAATATATCACAACAACAGCCACAGTTATTAAGTGTTTTTGCCGAATGTTTGGTAAAACCTTTTAGTTAACATGAGATACAACAAACTTGCTTTTGAGGTGTCTTGTATATAGTGGTCACCGTTCATCAAACAAATGCTGACCTTTTATCTCACCATAAGGCTAGGTTGTTGTGTTGGAGATCATTTTTGATACTGATCATTTTAATGATATCTTCACCTTTCAATACCTTCTGAATCGGTCTAGACAACTTATTTTAGTTTGCAGTTTGAGTGCTAGTATGTTATTAAATTTAAATATGATTACACACTGCACGTACACATTCAAATTCTATTTAAAAAATTATTACAATTGATGTGTCGTATAATAAATAAATCTTAATTTTGCGTATTTAAGGCTTTAAAAACCCTTATTGCGCTAATATTCACTTTTTGTTGTTGGTTTTTTTTCAAATTTGTTTTAATATTTATTTTGTAATTTTGCGTTTTTTATTTGTATTTATGGCAGTTAAATTATATTGTACAATTTTTTAATGTTTGGTATTTTAGTATACCTTATCCAGCAGTAACTGATTAGTTCTTAATCTTACGGGAAGTTCTTGGCGTGGTCCCTATGGTCACACCCCCATCCCACTAGTTTATTATTAATTTATAGCAAACAACAAATTTTAGAAACGCACAAATTTAAATTCAAATATAATCACAAATTCAAAACAATATTATCCTGCAATGTGCATGGCAAGAAAAAAAATGTTCCATGCATGGAGGGATCAGTTTTTATTGTTTTGAAATTTTTATTTTTATTTTTGATCTACGGGTGTGACAACCCCGCGTACTCCAGTCCCTGCTATTGACATACGAGTTAACGTGAGATATCACATACCACTGGCAATAGCAGTGAGATATCACTAGCCGAGGTGACATCTTAGGGGCGGTGGCGGATGAACTGTATTCAGTCAACGGCAGCACCCTCAATCTTAGCTGTAAAATAATCCTTGATGATGAGACGCCATTGCTTCCTTGAAGAAACGAGCCTTCATATAACTATGTGTGGGCTTTAATCTTTAAGAAAGACGGTGCGTCACAGGATCAAGGAATATGCAACCGGCTGGATTATTGGCAACTACATTTTTGTTTTGTTTCAGCAAATTTTTGTAAAAATTTGCTATATACTTTTTAATTTACTTTTATTTTCTCTATTCTATCATAAAATATTGGCCTATGTCATATTTTGTCAGTGATAGGATTTTTGGTTTAGTTAACCATTCTTTAACAAAAAATATAAAAAAAACAAAAAAAGAAAGATTTACGTCCATCAACACCTTTGAACGTATGTTGTTGTGGGACCTTGTTCTTAAAAGGTTTTTATGTGTTATTGTGACACATATTGTAATTCCTACTACACAACACATTTTATTAAAAAAAAAAAAAAAAAAAAAGAAAAACAGCAGATAAAACAGAAAATAGAAGAATATTATCGGATACATTTTTTGTTCTATCGTGATTCATACAATACAAACGAGGTTATATCCGAGGATATATTTTCTGTTCGCGTTCATACAATTGGCATTTAGTGTATAGTGTATAAGTGAAATTAACAGATTTCTATTTTAATTTCCTTCATCAAGCTAGCAAAGGAAATCCTTTTAAAAATGAGAGACTCACAAAACTTTTACATAGAGGGATCAGTGTTTAAAATATTTTTTTTACTTCTTGCATGAGAAATTTCAATTATTTACTCAAAAACCCAAGACAAAAGTTATTTTTCTCAGCTAAGGTTACTAATAATTATTCCCCACACCTAATAATAAGTATTTTAGCACCTTAGTAAATAATGAAAATATAATTTTTGTTCGTTTGTTAACTGAGTTCATCTTTGAATTTTTTTAGTTTCTTCCTAAAATAATAATAATATATTAAAAAATAATAAGCGTTTTGATTTTATTTTAATAATAATAAATAATGAATGAATGCAAAAACTTCTTTGCAACTATAGTTTAGTTTATTTGAAATTTTAATTCGTGTTAAACAGAATTCTGTTGAAATTTAGTTTAGTTGTGAGTTGTAGACTAAAAAAATTCTAAATTTGGCTCAACAATATTGAATAGATTTTCAATTCAATTCATGTCAAAAATAAATAAAAGCTATATTTTTTAATGCAAAGCATATGTGATTTTTATATAGTTTTAAGAAAATTAATTGAAAATAAATTTCTAACTAAGCAGCCCTGAATAATAAATATCCAATACGCAATCCAATGATATGATACACAATATTTCACCAAATCAAAATTTTTATTTATTCACCATTTGCTTATTAATTGACATTTTATTTTGTGAATAATTAAGAGTTTTATTGCATTTTTTATATCAAGTAGTAAAAAAAATAGTATATAAACCTCGGTGAAGAAAATTTTCTCCATTTCGGTGCTTAATATCCACCTCAATGTAGAAAATTTACTTTATCACCTCGGTATATAATGTACTATTTTTACCTAGCAATGAAGTTCTATTTCCTATATCTTATCATAAAATATTGCCATATGTCGTATTTTATTTTATGATAGGATTTGATGTCTATACATACCCACTCTTCAAAAAGACAAAATTTTACGACCATCAATACTCCAGGTTTTTAAAAGGTTGTGTTGTGTGTGATGTGTTGTTTAACATTGTGATTAAAAAAACAATTTTTAATAAAGAAAAATGATATCATTTTATTTGAGAAGGCTAATGGAGCGTTTAACGCAAAAACACGTTAGTCCTGTGGCAAGATGTTGTAACATCACTTTTGACGATTCTATCGTATTTTACGCTAATCGGTATGCTTTAACACAAAACGACTGTCGTAAATACGATAATCTATCACATTGAATTTTGTTAGTGATAAAGTTTTGTTTTACAATAGATTGAGTTTTTAAAGTTTGTTTTGACAATAATTAAAAACACAAACAGAAAATAAAACAAAATTATTAAAATTTTATTAAATATAATTTACTAATATACGAAAAAACAATCTATAATACATATTAAAATGCGAGCAATATCACTAGTTTACAAGAAAAATCTCCCTAAATAAAACCCAACTTTTCTATAGATTTTGACCTGCTGAACACGAATGCCATATTTATTTTTTAAATTAGCTCTTGATTTTGAGATATTCACGAAAAACAAATTTTTTCGGTGAACAAAAAGGTTATTTCGGTTTTTAGATCGAATATATTACAAAAAACAAATTTAGTATATTAATATAACAAGTACATAGCAAAGATACTAACAAAAATTTTGAGCTAGTTTTTGTAAAAATGCATCAAGAATTCTGGAAGTTACACTCGAAAAAAGTTGAACAAAAATCAAAAATTTATGTTTTTTTAAAATGTTTCAACATTCAACTGCATAAACTTTAAACAAACATTGATTGTAAATTTTTTTAATTTCTTGGAGGCTATAGCTAATTTCCTTTCTTTTAAGTTAAAAGACACGAATATTGGTGCAGGTTGCACCAAGTTATTCAGGTTTTCCACAAAAAGTCAAAACTCAAAATTTGGAGAAAAAAAATGTTTACTAAGAAAAATTTAAATTCTGCAACATAATTGATTTATGTATAAGTTGTTATACAAATTTTTCGTGAATATCACAAAAACAAGGGCTAACCTAAAAAAATAAATATGATATTTGTGTTTAGCAGGTCCAAATCCACAAGAAAAGTTTGGTTTTAGTCAGGGAGACAAAAAAAGTTCAAAATTTGTAAACTAGTGTATTTAAATGGTATTGTTTTTGGTAATCTTGGAATCGAATGTTTTAATAAATTTTCACAACTGTTGGAAACAAATATCTGCAAAAATACTTTTAAGAATAGATTTAAAAATAATTTATACAAAATTAAATAACTTTTTCTTACATGTAAATTTTCTTAAATGTAATTATATCGTAATTTTAAGTATTTTATTTAACTTAAAAAATGTTACTTTAAGGAAAGTATAAATCTTATTCACATAAAAAAATTGAATTAAATAAAAATTAAATTAAAATAACTAAATTTAAATTTGCAGAATGACGTTTGTCTTTTATAAAAAAATTTCAAAATTGATTTAGAACGTTCTAAAAAAATTTAGAACTTGGTGCTGCCATACTTAACCGACCGTCGCAGCGTAAATGTAAAATACGATACGATAAACGCTAACGATGTGATGTTACAACATCTTGCCACTGATTCATTCCAAATATAGCCAGCTACTTTAATTTACTTTTAAGGTGTTTCGATTATTTTGTATAAGTTAATTGTCATTTTCTATATTTTGAGTGGTTTTAGCTACATTACATCTAATATTGTTTGTTATTTTGATAGTTACTTCGGTCTGAAAGGTCTAAGTATTACAATCTCGAGAAAAAATCTTGCATCCACCTTTTTGGTACTTCTAGACGTTTTGATTATAACGATTCTTAAACAGCAGCAAAACAGGAAATTATTTGTTTATCTGCCGGCTAACCATTCGTCGCAGCCGACGAAAACTAGAAAACCGCTAGAGCGATTAAAAAAATGTTTGTTTCTAAAAATAGGTTTCGTTAATTTTAAGAGCCGAAAAGACGGAGGTTTTGGTTTAATTATTTACCGAATGTGTGTCAATAAAACTAATATATAAAACTAAAAGAATGATTTACATATATTTGATTACTGTAATCCCAGTTTTTTGAGAAAAATAAAATGGAAAAAATTTTCAATAAGGAAACATTTGACAAATAAATTTAATTATCAGTTGGAAAAAATCAGCCTGTTGCAAATTAAATGTTGTTTTTTTTTTTTTCAAAACAAATAAATAACTTTTAATGGGAAGCATTTACACAAATTGAAGATATTTTATAATACGAACAGTTGGATTGGAAAATATTAGATAGTTTCATATTATATATCATTTTTTCAACAAAATTTGACATCATCATAAAAAGCATTCACACTAAAGGAAAAGGTTTGCTGCTATATTTTCTATCCCAATAGAAGCAATTGGCTCTCCTCTAACTTAGCTCCACCATTTTGAATTAAATTAGAAAGGAAGGTTGTGCTTGTGATGGATGTGCTCAGACAAAAATTTAATTTCATTAATGGAAACACTTTATAACGTTAACATTATTTTTTCTAGCTCTGTCATTTTGTAAAAAAAAAAATGAAAGGTTGGACTGCATTGTGTTAAATACAGCACAACTGGTCATATTCCCCATAAATTTCATGTATATTAATGCTGCCCTTAAAGGGTGAGTGGACTGTAACAATAAATCCACTTCGAGGATTATCAATTCCTTAAACACTGCAAAAGGAACAAATGTATGCTAATGTTAATCTCTAACAAAAGAGACTACCAACGTTTATACCTTTCTATTCTGAATGCTCTACCTATTTTTATTTTATGTAACAAATGAGAACGGAAAACTGTTTATCTATCAAAAATACTAATAGTCAAAAATCTAATGTTTGAATCTGTGCTAAAATGTGTTAAATACCATTAAATGTTAAATACCATCTTAAAATTTCAAAGAAAATATAATGATAAAAGACATTGCTTGTACGAACATATCGTTTGATTCTTTGCAACATAACATTGTGTCACTGCAAAATTTATTTTTTACTTTTTAGTTAGTTTTAAAAAAGTGTGTTTTTTAATTTTTTTATTATGTTTAGGTAGATTTCATATATTTTATTTTAGTTATATAATTATCAGGGTTGTAACGTATAATACGGTAACGTATAAAACACGTATTATACGTACGTATAAAACGTATAAAACGTACAGTATAAAACACACAATTATTTAAGTTTTATACCGTATATAAAAGTAAAATCCTTAATAAAAAAACATTTTTGCCCCAAGCAAGCGAGCGTGTGGGTGTCATTTGAAAGAACACCTAATTTAAAATTTGTTGGAATTTGTTTTAGAATTTTGCGGTGGACAGTTTTTGAGTTATGGACAAAAAAGTGCAAAATTCAGACCGGTCCCCCACCCCCCCCCCTACGTTTCGACACTGATTGACAGAAAAACTTGAAAAAATTAACAGAGCTAGGAAATCCGGTATATTTTGTATGAAAATTATAGCGAGGTCTCAAATAATTATATTTCTGTGTGCTTAGTGGACCCACCGGTGTAGAGAGGGTAAAAAAAAATCTTTTTTGACCCAAGCGAGTGGGGTGTCATTTGAAAGAGATCTAATTTAGAATTCGTTGCGATTTTTTTTAGAATTTTGCGATGCCCAGTTTTTGAGTTTTGGACAAAAAAGTGAAAAATCCGGACCGTTCCTCCCCCTACGTTTCGACCCTGATTGACAGAAAAATTTGTAAAAATTCATAGAGCTAGGAAATTTGGTAAATTTTGTATGAGAACTATAGCGAAGTCTCAAATAATTATATTTTTATGTGTTAAGAGGACGGGGGTAGAGAGGGCAAACAAAATCTTTTTTGACCCAAGCGAGTGGGTCATTTGAAAAAGCACCTAATTTAAAAATCACTGCAATTTTTTTAGAATTTATGATGTAAAGTTTTTGAGTTATTGTCAAAAAAGTGCAAATTTCAGATCGTTTCCCTCCCTACGTTGCGACGATGATTGACAGAAAAATTAGAAAAAATTCACAGACAGGAAAATTTGTAAATTTTGAATGCAAATCATAGCGAAGTTTTAAATAACTATATTTCTGTGTGTTTAGTGGATGGGTGTGAAGAGAGTAAAAACCATTTTTGACCCAAGCGAATGGGGTGTCATGTGAAGGAGCACTTAATTTAAGAAACATTACAATTTTTTTTAGAACTTAGCGGTGCACAGTTTTTGTGTTATTGAAAAAAATTATTTTTAGTATGTAGCCTCTCCACCCCCTTAAATTTCAACACTGACCAACTGACCGAAAAATAATCAAATTTAAACCATTTACAAGCTGGTGTAATTGAATCTTTCTTGAATTACCATAAACATCGATGGATGAGATTTAACCTACAGTCAGATTTTTTGAGTCATTTTTGATCAATGTAGATATGATTGTTATTTACTATTGACATTTACGATTCAACATTAACTATTTTGTTATGCGTCTATGGTCTGGAAATATAAAGATATTACAACACAACTTTTTGTAAATAATTTTTGATATTGTGTTCTTTTATATTCACGGAACCCTTGACGAGCGAATTTTATTCGCACTTGTCTGACTTTTTTCCTATTTTGGTTAATTTTTAATGAAAGCATTTTCGATATTGACATAAATAAATGTTTAAAAATAATTTTTGGATTTTTTGAGATCAATTAAACTCAAGTAAGTAAAGAAGTAATTAGAATTTTTTCAATTCAAAGGTATGGTTTGATGTTTCTCAGAAAAAATCTCCACTTCACATTTTTCGTGTTTCGGTTGGGATTTAACAATAATGTTTAAAATAATTGTTTAAAAATAATTTTTTTGACGTGAATAACTATTTTAATCGAAGCAAACAGTACTATATAATAATAATATTGAAATAATGGAGAGTATTTAACGCAAAATGCTTTATTATGTAACGCAAAATGGTTTAAATAAAGTGTAAATACACTGAAAAAAACATGTCCTATTTCCAATCAAAATGCAATTGTCTCAACCTCACCGTGCGGTCACATATGGCAAATCAAACTACGAAATTGCTTCAACAACTCTACAATTATAAATCGATGAAGCTGAGACAATCACACGAAATATTTATGTGAAAATAAAATATACTTCAATTAATCTCAAATACTTAAACTTTAAAATGAAAAATTCATGATATAAGGCCAAATAAACTTTTTTTCATGGAAATAGTTATCTTTATACAATTACTGTTATATTGGATATAACACTTTATATTTTAAATAAACCACATTCTGTTGTTAGGAAAATGTTATCGTGTAGTTGGCCCAATCACAGTGAAATTGTTTGCAAATAATTTTTCTTTGCATGAATAATCAACTACGAACCGATTTATCAATATATCGATGTATCGAAATATCAATATATCGACATTATCGATAATATCGATATATCGATAATATTGATAATATCGATAATATCGATAATATCGATATATTGATATATCGAAAATATCGAAAGTATTGATAATATATCGATATTATTGATATATTATCAGTCCGATATCGTTATTCGATATTTATCGATATACCAATATTTTTTACCGGCACTAATTGTCACACCATAGACACCTAAAAAATAAATGTTGCATTGTAAATCTAAAAAATAAATGTCAAACTCATCTAAATTGATAGAAACGACACAAAATCTGTTACTTGTGGTTAAATCTGATCCATAGCTGTTTATGGTTACGGTCTATGGTTTAAATTGAAAAATTTTTTTCTGTGATTTATCGTAAAAATTTAGTGCGAGTGGGAATTTACATAAAACAAATAGCACTTTTTTGACAATCACTCAAAAACTGTGCACCGCAAAATTCCAAATAATTTCGAAATATTTCTAAAATAAAATCTAAAATATTTCTAAAATCAGGTATTAAAGGTATCAGGTATCAGCTATTTTAAATGACACCCCACTTAGCAGGGTTTTAAATTGTGTTTTAACCCTTCTCCCACCTATTTGATAAATATAATTATGAGTACATGACACTTATTTTTCATTAAAAATTTACTAACCTTTCTATTATTCCAAATTCATTTTAAGATCTTCGATCAATTAGGTACGGAGCTAATCGAGGAAAGAAAACATAAATAAAACGCCATTATTCAAAATTATTATTTAAAACCACTTTAATTATTTTTAAAACCATTATCTTGTATGGATATGTTAGTTTAATACACGTCTCAAATTTTATGTCATTAAGACTTATGGTTTACGAGATAAACGATATAATGTGAAAAAGACGTTTTACTCACACCAATAGGACTCGTTATAAAAACGGAACCCTAAAAACAATGTAAACGTATCAAGATTTAGTTTACTTCCAGAAAAAAATTCAATCCAGAGAATTTTTGTATTGTCTGGTATTTGTACTGTTTAGGTAGGTATAACTTCTTACATATTTCGCGTATTTCTTCATGAACTTAAAACAAATTTAAGAGTTCATATGTTGCCTGGAATGTAAACACATTTGTACTGCCTTATAACTTTCACTATGCTGATTTATATTTCGTAGATCTAAACAACACAGGATGAAAACTTATCAGCACATTTAAGATTCGTTTATTATATCCGACAGCAAATGTTACTTTTTTTATTACTGCTAATTGATTTCTGCAAGAAAAATACTGTTATAGCGTAAAAATCTCTTTCATTGGTGATATAGACTTTCTTTCAAAGCAACCCGCTCAGAAAAAATTTCATATCACCAACAGTGCTACAAAATCTTTGATTTTAATATTTTCAAAATGGCGAGGCTAACTTCTACTCAACTCGAAAAAATAATGTTTGCGTTATGAAATATTTCCGTTTCTGAGATGAAATTTATTTCTGAGTAGCACATCCAGTACATCTCGAACACGAGCAGTACAAACTTTGTTTTTATTTTTTTCAAAATGGCAATTTTTTTAGAACAGTGGTGCTAAGTTAGAGGACATGCAGTTGGATTGCAAAATATAAAGCCGTGTTAGATGCAATGTCGTTTGTCCTCAAAAGTTGTAATTACCGAAAAGAAGCATTTACGCAAAAGGAAGATATTTTCTAAGAAGTTTTCTGTATAGTACTAGGAAAAATTAGGTGGTGAAAAATATCAGATCGTGTTATATTATATGTCGTTTTCTTGCAAAGATATTATTGAAATAAAACATTTAGACTAAATGAAGAGGTTTTCTAAAAAGTTCTTTTTTACTATAGAAGCAACAGTTTTCTTTGGAAAAATATCAGGGCGTTTCATATTAAATGTTGTTTTTTAATAAAACTTGTAATCATTGAAAAGAAGTGTTAAAAGTAAATGAAGATCCGTTTGTATTTTTTAAAAATAAGCTACCACAGAAATGAAAATGATTTCTGAGATGCATTCTGGACTACTATAGAAAATATCGGGTATGGGTATAATAATTGTTAATTAGTGCGCAACTAACACGTGATCAATTTTTTGCCATATGTGTTTCATATTAAACAACATTAGGATAGGATAATATTATTTTGGGTAAATTACATATGTGAGTGATTAAGCTTAAGCAACTATTGCATTTCATTTGAAATAGATTCTCATCCTACGAATTTACACATAGTAATGGGAAGCGAAATCCGAAATTCGACGTCCACGCCGTGCTGCCTGGTTAATGCTGACAGAATTAGGTTGGTGTACCGGAGACAAGCAGGGTAAAAAATGCTTAGTCAATCATGGTACATCATGGCGAATTGGCGCCTTAAAACCAATGCGACTCAAGTGTCTGTTCTCCATGTTAGGGGCGGCTTGAAGCGGGCGTCTGTCTTGGATCAAGCGGCTCGCTATATAAACGTGTCAAAAGGTTGTTTCTGGTAACCTTAAGATGCAGAACGGACCCATTCACGACAATTTGGGTTGGGCCTAAGGTTAACACCCTAACCCCGGAAAAAAAATTATTTGTTAAATTTAGAAATCAGAAAAGAAAAACAGACCCGGAAAAAACAACAGAATTTTACCTGGACGTGAAAAAGGACCAGACTACCGAATCGGAACGTGGAACGTGCGCAGCTTGAGCGCTCCTGATGCTCTTATAAGTCTAGAAACAGAGGCTGAGAGGTATGGGATGGATATCATAGCTCTGCAAGAAATTAGACAGCCAATAATCGGAAAACAAGATTTGGATAGTCACTCTCTATACTGTAGTGGTCATCCTTCTCGAAGAGAATTTGGAACTGGCTTTCTTGTTGGTGCACGCATACAAGAAGCCGTGATGAAATTCATCCCGGTCAGTGAGAGGATTTGCTACCTACGTGTACGTGGTACATATAACAATATTTCTCTTATTGCCGTGCATGCACCTACTGAAGCTAAGACCGTCGACGAGAAGGATAATTTCTACATAGCGCTGGAAGAGGTTATGAAACAAACACCAACACGCGACTTCACTATGGTTCTTGGTGACTTTAATGGGTAGGTTGGAAGAGATATCTCTTATGGAAATGTGGTGGGCCCCAACAGTCTGCATTTGAATTCGAATGATAATGGTGAGAGAATGAGTGAGTTTGCATTATCAAATAATTTGAGAATTGCCAGTACGTTCTTTCCGCACCGATCGATTCATAAGCAGACATGGGTCTCACCGAATGGAAACACTCGAAATCAAATTGATCACGTGCTAGTTACAGCACGTTTCTTTTCGAGTGTTCTGGATGTGCGATCCTTTAGAGGTGCATACATTGGAAGTGACCACTTTTTTGTATGGGCTAAAATAAGGTTCCACTTCCCAAACCCAAGCATTCCGAAATTCAATCAACGGAAACGATTTAACATCTCATCACTAAAGAATGCAGAAACAGAAGAGAAATATCAAAACCATATTGCCGAAACATTAGAGAAATCAGAAACCATTAATGGAGACGTCGATAAGTCATGGTATTTGCTCAAAGATGCTGTTTTAAGCGCAGCTGAGGGAATACTTGGACGACCACAAAACCACTCCCAGAAGCCATGGATGGATCAAGCATGTCTTGATGCTATTCAATACAAAAGAGATTGCTATCTGAAATGTCTGCAAGGACGCAACACCAGGTCCACGAAGGAGAACTATAAACTGGCAAGACAAGCTGTTACAAAGTTATGTAGACGAACGAAGAGAGAATGGTGGAAGAGAAAGTGTGAGGAGATTGAAAGCTTCAATAAGGAACATCAATCGCGTAACTTCTTTCAACAGGTTAAAACCTTAAAGAAGGGCCCTCAAACTAGATCGACTGCTATTCAAAACGAAGATGGGGAGCTACAAGTAGACCTTAAAAATATTTTAGACACTTGGGCCGCTTATTTTGAGAATCTTCTCAACTTAAGTGACCAGAAGCAAGTCGGGCGACGAGCAAAGCTTATTCGTGCGTCAAAGGTACATGTAGACGAACCCACCAAAGAGGAGTTCGATGCGGCGCTGTCAAAATTAAAGTGCAATAAAGCACCTGGTATCGACGATATAACATCCGAAATGATTGTACATGGTGGTGAAACTCTATCCTTAAGATTGTTTGAACTTGTTCAAATGATATGGAGGACTGAAGCCATGCCACAGGACTGGAACACAGCTATGCTGATACCAATCCATAAAAAAGGTAATCGCCTACAATGTGCAAACTACAGAGGAATCGCCCTACTCTGCACAGCATATAAGATCTTTTCTTACATTTTGCTATCCAAAATCAATCCTTTTGCTGAACAACTGTTTGGAGAATATCAGTGTGGCTTCCGGCGGGGCCGAGGTACCACCGATGCACTTTTCTCGATAAGGATGATTTTGGAAAAGTGCCGGGAGTTCAACATACCAGTGCACCAACTCGTCATTGATTTCAGACAGGCCTACGACTCTGTCGAACGAGAAACTCTATGGTCTGCTCTGGTGTCAATGGGAATTCCTGGTAAACTGGTATCACTATGCAAAATGACAGTACAGAACTCTCAATGCTGTGTACGAGTAGAAAACGAAATATCAAGGTTTTTTAAAGTCGACTCCGGTTTAAGACAAGGTGATGCTATCTCCCCTATACTTTTTAATTTAGCCTTGGAATATGTGTGCCGTCAAAAGAAACTGCCGACTAACAACAATATCTTGTCAATAAACTCAGTACAGATGATTGCATACGCTGATGATGTTGTCATCCTCGGCCGAAGTGAAGCTGTTATGAGTGAGACTTTTAAGTCGCTTGAGAGTGGAGCTAGAAAAATTGGTCTTCAAATTAACTACAATAAAACCAAACATATGAATGTTTCAAGAGAGTCTGAGAAGAAAGATTTGATGTGCGGCGATGAACGAATTTAGGGAGTTGAATCTTTTAAATATTTGGGATCAATGCTTGACTCAAACAACAGCATACTTACAGATATAAAAGCTCGAATCGCTGTAGGTAATCGAACTTTCTACTCAATCAAACCTCTCCTTGGATCTCCGTATGTATCAACTAACACCAAGCTCAAGTTATACAAGACATTGATTAGACCGGTTGTGATGTATGGGTCACAAACGTGGACCCTTACACAAAATGACGAATCGCATTTATCTGTATTTGAGCGTAAGATCCTACGCTACATTTTTGGTCCACTTAAGACAGACGATGGAGAGTATAGAACCCGATATAACTTTGAGATCAGAGACCTTCTTGAGGGTCCTGATATAATAGGTCGCCTCCGTTCTAATAGGATTGCTTGGCTTGGGCATGTTCTACGAGCCGATTCACAGTCTGGAATGATTAGAAAAATGTACGTTAGTACCCCAGGGAGTGGGCGACCGCGAGGTAGACCACGACTACGATGGGAGACTGACGTAATAAACGACCTTAAAAAAATCGGCTGCCATGGTAATTATGTCGCTGTTGCGAATGACCGTGGTGAATATTCGAAGCTGATTAGCCTGGCAACGCTCCTACATGGAGCATGAACGCCGTTAAAAAAAAAAAAAAAAAATGTTAAAATGTTTAATACAAAAACTCGCAAAACATGTACAATTCAGAATTACTTAATCACAGATGAAGGATTCAACTTAAGGAAATATGTGATGATGAATTTTCAATTCAGAAATAATCTGAACATTAAAATTAATAAAATTAAAAAGTGTTTCATCATCGCCTCTGTCGTTTTCGACAACAAGTTTACTTTTATCTGTAAAAGGATCTTCATCTATCTGCAGACTAGCAAATTTTGCAAATCCTTTCACATTGGTTCATTATTTTTGTTAAAAAAAGGTGTAGGAACTACAATATGAGTCAAAACAACATATACACACATTTGAAGACATAGGGCCACAATACCAGACCTAGGAAACAAACATTAGTTGTGTTTTTGTGGAATTAAATTTTAAATTTATTTTCCCTCTAAATCGTCATGCATATGGCTAGCTAGGTCGTTGAAACCTGGAGTGCGCTATCGAAATCTTTCTTTAAGCTGGGTTATATTTTCTTAGGTTTTGATACAGAATAGAATCATAGAATCATATTATAATTTCTAGTCCTTAAAGAAATTATCAAAATTGTTTAACTGATTAAAAAATATTTATAGTGTACATTTATATATGTATCCATTTAAAGTTGGCACCATTAGTTATAATTATTTTTAACACATCTTTAATTTATTATAACGAAACCATAAGCTAAAAAAACACATCATGAGTTTTTGCTTCTCAAATACTGGAAGGCATAAATAAAATATCTTTCCTAATTTCCATATTAATTTAATCAAATAATCCATTTCAATATTCTATGTGCAAAAACGGAAGCATATTGATTTTCCATTTCCTATATTTATACGGTTTTCTGTTATTACATAATTATTCATGATATTAAATCACCTTTACCCTTTTTGCAACACTCTCAATTATATTTCTTTGATATTAAATTAATTACAAAATTGCCGGAAAATGATGTGAGGTTATCGGTATTTGTATATTGAGGTGTATAGGCGAGTGTATGGGTTTTTTATTAGAAACTTAACATACTTATGCCTGACTTCAATAACAGAATTTGATTTTATTAGGTAACAATATAGTTTTGAAGTACTAAGATTGAAACTATTAATTTCTTGAATTCTTTTTAAATGTTAGCTTGGATACGCTGGCTAAAACTTCCATGAAATTCTCAATGTACTGAGCTAATGATGCACGGAGAAAGGATAGACATTCACTTTTTGGTATAACAGTTCTATGTTGAGAGTCAAAATCAGAAGGCTTTACGGTGTACATAAATACATTAAACACAATGTTTAATTTGAAACCCTTTATGTAACATTGCTCAATTCTTAATACACAATCTTAGTTAAGTATATAAAACATGCACATGATCGAGCTACAAACGTTCAACGATTTTCATCCTTCTACTAACCACAATATAAGCTTGACTTGATAAATTGAAATGTAAATAAAACACTGAAATTACAAAGTGGAATCATTGGCATTTTTATTATCTTGTTTCAATTATCTAAATGCCAATAAAGATATTATTTACTTAAGTAACAGCACCAACAGAAAAATTTATTTCAAGTACAACAACGGTCATTTGATCTAAAAGTAAATTAAAAACTTGTATTTGTGTATTAATTCTGGCATTCGTTTTCAGATTCAGATAGATAGAATTGGATATAGAAAAAATTAAGAAAAGAAAAAGGTTTTTTGCTTGTTTTCTCTGCAAACAATTTTATTTAGTTCAAATACAAAAAATATATAAAACGTAAAGTAAAATTTATTCCATGAAGACTTTTAAAAAAAATTCAATAAATTTTTAATTTAAATGGAATGATTGCAAAAAAAATTGATGAACTTTTTTGTTGAAAATGAAAAACAATTATAATTATTTGAATTATATTTTCTAACAGCAAAGTGTTTAAAAACCATAGGGGATTCTTTTACTATTTAAAACTGCAAAATAATAGTTAGTTTTCCTATTTAACTTTATATCTTTAATTGTGTTAAACCATTTTTACAGAAATTGCAACTTGCAGTTGCAATTGAAACGTTTCTAAATTTGTGCTGAAGTTTCTAAGTGCTGTTATTAACTTTGATGACCCAACTATTTTCTCGATGGTGATTGTCCAGTTAAAGCACCTTTAAGCCTCCCTTAAACTACAAGATATGGAGGATGTTCAATGTTATTTAATAAACGCATGTTAGATCATTCTATCAATAACATACGGCCCCAGTATGGTATATTCTATTATATGGTATTATATGGCTCTCTTTTTGAAAACCAATGGTGATGTCTCTTCTTCCAATTGACAGAAACTACGTTTGTCCGTTTCTTTCACCCTAATATTTTTATGGCGTTCAATTAATCTGCAGTGTTCTATGAGAACACCAGCCACTGGACCTACTCCATAAAAAAGTAAAAAAACCGAACAGCAAACGGTGCTTTCATTGTTAACCTGCTGATTGCTTGTCTATCCGATGGCAATCCTTTGTGGCAACTTTTTTGACTCAAACTATTGTCTGATCACTTTTTTAATCCACGCTGGATGAAGTGTTCATTGAAAAGAAGTATATAAAAATGCTCCTGTGGCAATATTTTGTTTTTTAATGGGTTTTTTAACCATTCGCGTACCATTTGATTACATCATTTCATAAATGGTCTGTAGTTGACTCATTGATCCATTCCGCTTTATTGTTTCACATCAAAAATTGTTTGTCCATTTGTCCAAAAAAATGCCTCAAATAAGTTGCGTTTAGATTAACATGCACAGGTCAGCAATGAAGCTAGTTTGCACCGCATTATCCATAAGAATGCTCACGATATTATGTTCTTCTAAGAAGCATTGGTAGACAGCAAAAAAATAAAAAGTATATCGACCAACAAAAACATACAACTGATATACTTCTCAGGCTAGGAGAGCCTCAGAGCTGGGGTTCTCTTCAACAAACGCTTAAAAGTATTTCCCTTAACAAAATTTATACACTGAAAAAAAAATTGTAGTAATGACAACCTCATCTCGAAGTTGGCAGTTAATTATTCAAACAAAGAAAAAATATTTGCAAACAATTTCACCGTGATTGGGACAACTACACGATAACATTTTCCTAACAACAGTCTGAGGTTTATTTAAAATACAAAATGTTATATCCAATATAACAGTAGTTGAATAAAGTTAATAACTACTTCCATGAACAAAATTTTCTTTGACCTTATATCATGAATATTTAATTTTAAAATTGAAGTATTTGAAATTCATTGAACTATATTTTATTTTCACATAAATATTACGTGTAATTGGCTAAACTACATCGTTCTATAACTTTACAGTTGTTGAAGCACTTTCGTGGTTCTATTCGCCATATCTGACCGCACGGTGAGGTGGAGACAACTGCATTTCGATTGGAAATAGAACATGTTTTTTTCAGTGAATGCAAAGATCTAACATCGATACAGATTGAAATCTCTCTTCCCCACAGCGGATTTCACAAATTAAGTTTAGTTTATGTGTACTTTCCAGGAGATGAGGAATACCACCTGATAAAGTAAGCAAGCTAGTTCAGGATTGCAAGGACAAACAATCAAACCTAATAATCAATTTAGGAGTTCATATGTTTCCTGGAATGTAAACACATTTGTACTGCCTTATAACTTTCAGCACACTATGCTGATTTATATTTCGTAGATCTAAACAACACAGGATGAAAACTTATCAGCACATTTAAGATTCGTTTATTATATCCGACAGCAAATGTTACTTTTTTTATTAGTGCTAATTGATTTCTGCAAGAAAAATGCTGTTATAGCGTAAAAATCTCTTTCATTGGTGATATAGACTTTCTTTCAAAGCAACCCGCTCAGAAAATCTTGCTACATTATTAGCAAAGGTGCTACAAAATCTTTGATTTTAATATTTTCAAAATGGCGGGGCTAACTTCTACTCAACTCGAAAAAATAATGTTTGCGTTATGAAATATTTCCGTTTCTGAGATGAAATTTTTTTCTGAGTAGCACATCCAGTACATATCGAACACGAGTAGTACAAAGCAGCACTTTCACACCATATGAGATAGTAGCAACATCAACACAAAATTGAGTATCTGCTCTAATATCTATATACAAATAACATGTTTATAGCTAACAAAGAGAGCAAACCCAACCCGTAGAAACGCAATCAGAAACGAGGTCCTAACTCTGAGCATCAACAAGTACGAGAATTTCTGACCACGAATATATATGCTTCAACATAGAACACCAACCGTATAGTACTCTCCACCTTAGGAACCCCAGGAAGACCAATTGAAATTTCTTTCAATTAAATCTCTGGAATAACGCAGTCAATTGCGGCAAACCACCTGCGGGATGTTATAACTGAAACAAATCACCGCAATTATCTAATTTCTAAGTCTAAAAGGACCAGAAATGTGCCTTGGTGAAACTGTAGTTTAGAGAAAATGAGAAATAAAGTTCACAAGCCCTTTAACAAAGCAAAAGGAACAAACATCTAGATGGAGTACCAATCGGCTCCTATTTACTACAAAAAAGAACTCAAACGGTCCAAAAGAGATAGAATTGGAGAGAGCTCTGTGGAATGATTGATAGTCTATGGACTGCTGCTACTCAACTCCAAAAATTGCTTGCGTCTGACCACACAAATGGTACTTCCCGGGTGCTACATGCGTGAGCCCGGAAAAGGAAAATATACAAAACTCTGGTCCGTTGGATCCTGAAACTAGGAAGGTTTCAGAGTAACTAGCCAACAGAATAATCTGTTCCAACAGAAAGGATTGGGCAATCAAATCGTCGAACCGTTCAACTACAAGAAGGCGACGGAATATTTTCGATCTTCCTGCAAAAAGGTTTAATTGCAATTTGCCCAAATCTCGATCGTTTGTTTATAGCAAATTTTATCCTTGCAAACGTTCCTCATATATGTCGAGATTAGTTATAGGGTAGAATTCATACCCAAGCGGCAAGCCAGGAAAGACATTGAACAAAGCCAAATGATCCAGTAAGTTTCACATCTTTTCTTCTGAAAAGATGGAGAAGGTGTTGGAGTTCTAAATTTGGCATGTATATCTTAAGCTAAATCCTCTTAACTCATGACAGCATGAGTACCAAACCAGGAAATTGCCAGAACCAGCATTACATGTAGTCGTGAAAGAGATGCACACTGAAATACAAAGAGTCACTTGAGACATGCAAAGCGACATGCTTGAAATTTATGGACATGCAAAGGGCCTTTGCTAATAACCATTTTCAAGCTATTGCTAAAATGGCTATTAAGAAAAATTTGAACACGCACATTTTAGCGTGAATCATCAACATGCTACAGAGTCGCAAAATTCCAGCTACACTAGGAAATACATCGAAAATTTTCAGAGATTATAGGGGATGTTTCCAGGAAGAGGTGCACTCTCCGTTGCTATGGCTGATAGTCGCTGATGATCTTCTAAATAAGCTGAAAAACTCTGGCTTCACCACTTTAGGCTACGCCGACAATAAAACATTCATGATGAGAGGTAAGCATGACTTTACAGTCAAATGAACGAATCCATTAAGCCTTGGACCTCATGATAAATTAGTGCAAAGAGATGGAGCTGTCTGTTAATACGCAAAAAACTTGTACCGTCTTCTTTACTAACAAAAGGAGTTTTAATTTAATCTTACCAATTTTAACGGATACAGGTAAGTAAAAATATTAAGTACTTGGGTGTGATTCTGGACATCAAGCTCACTTGTCACTCACACCTAACACATATTCTAGGACAAAGCAAGTATTTGTTCAAAGCAATCAAGCTTCTTCGCTTGCAGAGACTTGAAAAACCTTAGGATTAAGCCTCAAACTGATACTTTGGTTACATTGAAGCATAATAAAATCAATACTGTCATACGCAGCTTTGGTCTGGTGGCCTAAAACAAACCAAGTATTCGTTCAAACAGTTCTCAGAGAAATACAAAGTTCTGTGTGCCTCAGGTGCTATTAGAACGAACGGTGGCACACGAACATCTGCAATGGAGATTCTTCTTGCTGCATTGCTCCTATACATTAGATCTGTAGCATCATCTAGAGATTACAGACTCTAGTTCGTCGAACAGCTCAAATCTGGTAACATGTCCTGTCATCTAACGGTCCTCGCGGAATTGCAAAACGAAGTGCAGAAATCCCACATTTCGAAACGTAAGCCATATATAACTGATCGGGATAGACGGTTTACTGTCAAAATATCGATAGCAACTTATAAGCACTACCATTCAATGTCAGCATCTGAATACGGATGAATCCTGAACCAACGAAGGCACTGACTGATGCAGGAGTTGCAACCCTGCTTCAAGCCGATGACTTTTTTCATAAACTACTGGGCAATGCTATGTTCCGGAAGAGAATTTGCTCTTGATCTGCAAATACAATGGAACTAGTCGTAATATAATTTGTTTTTGGTGCTTGTCTTTGTTTCTTTTCTAACTAATTATTCCAGTTGAGTTGTATCCGACTGCATTATCTGCTGCCAAGGTTTATCAACGTTGATCCCACTTTCGTTGCTTAGATGCACCCCTAGCTTGTGCTTACAAAACTTTTTTGGTTGGCTAACCATCACCTTCATGTGATGTGAACATTTCTTTCAATTTTTGTGCTTGTGTGGACTATCTAACAAAACCAATCATTACAGAGTACAAGCTCGTGTACGACTGTGAATCATCTTTCCATCGATTTCAATAGTCTCAAACTAATAATTCTTTGATACCTCGGGTTGAGATCATTTTTATGTATTTTGAAATAAATATCACCTTTGTCATTCTTATTTTTTAGGGTTCCGTTTTTTATACGGAACACTATTGGTGAGAGTACAACGTGTTTTTCACATTATTTCGATTATCTCGTGAACCATTAATCCGATGAACTTAAAATTTGAGGTGCTTATAAAACTAACCTATCCACACAAGATGGCGGGTTAAAAAATAAATAAAGTTGAGTTCGTTTGTTTTAAGGAGGTACGATGTAAAGCCTTTGAAAACATACATTTTTTTAGCGAGACGAGTAGGGTATCATATGAAAGGGCTTCATTTCAGCGTTATTTAAAAAGATATTTTGGAATTTTTCACCTCACCATTTTTTGTATAATTTTGAAAAATGACGTTTTCGGGATGTTTTATTGCCCCGATTAACTCCGACCCTACTTCATCGAAAATCTTGAAATATATTTGGAATGATAGAAAATTGAGTAGATTTTTTATGAAAAATATAGAAAAGTGGCAGACACTCATAACTATATTTATTAAAGGGGTGGGAATGTTAAGGGGTAAAAACATCATTTAAAACCAGGTCATATGTGGTGTCATTTGAAAGAGCACTTGATTTTAGAAATATTGCAATTTTTTTTAGAATTTTGCAATGCATAGTTTTTGAATTATTATCAATAAAGTGACACAAAAAGTTGGTCCCCCCCCCCTTGCATTTCGAGCCTAATTTACAGAAAAATTTGAAAAAAATCACAGAGACAGGAAGTTTGATAAACTCTGAACGAAAAATATAGCGAACTCTCAAATAATTATATTTTTGTGTTTTTAAGGGATTGGGGTGGGGAAGGGTGAAAAAAAACTTTTTTGACCCAAGCGAGTGGGATATCATTTGAAAGAGCACCAAATTTCCAAAACATTGCAGTTTTTTTTAGAAATTTCCGGTACACCGTTTTGGAGTTATTCTAAAAAATGTGCACATTCCAGACCGTCCCCCCCCCCCCTCCCCCCCTTCCCCACCCCTACGTTTCGACACTGATTGACAGAAAAAATTGAAAAAATTCATAGAGACAGGAAGTTTGCTATATTTTTAACGAAAATTATAGCGAACTCTCAAATAATTATATTTCTGTGTGTTTAGGGGATGGGTGTAAAGGGGGTAAAAAAAACTTTTTTTTACCCAAGCGAGTGGGGTATCATTTGAAAGAAGACCATATTTCCAAAACATTGCAATTTTTTTTAGAATTTTGTGGTACACAGTTTCGGAGTTATTCTAAAAAATGTGCACATTCCAGACCGTTCCCCCCCCCCCCTACGTTTCGATACTGATTGACAGAAAAAATTGAAAAAATTCATAGAAACTCTGAACGAAAAATATAGCGAACTCTCAAATAATTATATTTTTGTGTTTTTAAGGGATTGGGGTGGGGAAGGGTGAAAAAAAACTTTTTTGACCCAAGCGAGTGGGGTGTCATTTGAAAGAGCTCTAAATTTCAGAAACTTGGCAATTTTTTTTAGAATTTTGTGGTACACAGTTTCGGAGTTATTCTAAAAAATGTGCACATTCCAGACCGTTCCCCCCCCCCCCTACGTTTCGACACTGATTGACAGAAAAAATTGAAAAAATTCATGGAGACAGGAAGTTTGCTATATTTTGAACGAAAATTATAGCGAACTCTCAAATAATTATATTTCTGTGTGTTTAGGGGATGGGTGTAAAGGGGGTAAAAAAAAATTTTTTTTTGACCCAAGCGAGTGGGGTATCATTTGAAAGAGCACCAAATTTTCAAAACATTGCAATTTTTTTTAGAAACTACCGGTACACCGTTTTGGAGTTATTCTAAAAAATGTGCACATTCCAGACCGTTCCCCCCCTACGTTTCGACACTGATTAACAGAAAAAATTGAAAAAATTCATGGAGACAGGAAGTTTGCTATATTTTGAACGAAAATTATAGCGAACTCTCAAATAATTATATTTCTGTGTGTTTAGGGGATGGGTGTAAAGGGGGTAAAAAAAAATTTTTTTTTGACCCAAGCGAGTGGGGTATCATTTGAAAGAGCACCAAATTTTCAAAACATTGCAATTTTTTTTAGAAACTACCGGTACACTGTTTTGGAGTTATTCTAAAAAATGTGCACATTCCAGACCGTTCCCCCCCTACGTTTCGACACTGATTAACAGAAAAAATTGAAAAAATTCATAGAGACAGGAAGTTTGCTATATTTTGAACGAAAATTGTAGCGAACTCTGAAATAATTATATTTCTGTGTGTTTAGGGGATGGGTGTAAAGGGGGTAAAAAAAAACTTTTTTTGACCCAAGCGAGTGGGGTATCATTTGAAAGAAGACCAAATTTCCAAAACGTTGCAATTTTTTTTAGAATTTTGTGGTACACAGTTTCGGAGTTATTCTAAAAAATGTGCACATTCCAGACCGTTCCCCCCCACTACGTTTCGACACTGATTGACAGAAAAAATTGAAAAAATTCATGGAGACAGGAAGTTTGCTATATTTTGAACGAAAATTATAGCGAACTCTCAAATAATTATATTTCTGTGTGTTTAGGGGATGGGTGTAAGCGGGGTAAAAAAAATTTTTTTTGACCCAAGCGAGTGGGGTATCATTTGAAAGAGCATCAAATTTCCAAAACATTGCAATTTTTTTTAGAAATTTCCGGTACACCGTTTTGGAGTTATTCAAAAAATGTGCACATTCCAGACCGTTCCCCCCTACGTTTCGTCACTGATTGACAAAAAAAATTGAAAAAATTCATGGAGACAGGAAGTTCGCTATATTTTGAACGAAAATTATAGCGAACTCTCAAATAATTATATTTCTGTGTGTTTAGGGGATGGGTGTAAGCGGGGTAAAAAAAATTTTTTTTTGACCCAAGCGAGTGGGGTATCATTTGAAAGAGCATCAAATTTCCAGAACATTGCAATTTTTTTTAGAAATTTCCAGTATACCGTTTTGGAGTTATTCTAAAAATGTGCACATTCCAGACCGTTCCCCCCCCCCCCTACGTTTCGACACTGATTGACAGAAAAAATTGAAAAAATTCATAGAGACAGGAAGTTTGCTATATTTTGAACAAAAATTATAGCAAACCTTCAAATAATTATATTTCTGTGTGTTTAGGGGATGGGTGTAAGGAGGGTAAAAAAAAACTTTTTTGACCCAAGCGAGTAGGGTGTCATTTGAAAGAGCACCGACTTTCAAAACATTGCAATAGGTTTTTAGAATTTTGCGGTACGCAGTTTTTGAGTTATTCTAAAAAATGTGCAAATTCCAGACCGTTCCCCATCCCCCTACGTTTCGACACTGATTGACAGAAAAAATTGAAAAAATTCATAGAGACAGGAAGTTTGCTATATTTTGAACGAAAATTATAGCGAACTCTGAAATAATTATATTTCTGTGTGTTTAGGGGATGGGTGTGGGGAGAGCAAAAAAAAACTTTTTTGAACCAAACGAGTGGGGTGTCATTTGAAAGAACACTTAATTTAAGAAACATTGCAATATTTTTTAGAATTCTGCGATGCATAGTTTTTTAGTTATTGATGAAAAAAAGTGCTATTTTAAGTGTATGTATACCACCCTATATTTCGACGCTGATTTATAGAACAAATATTCCCAATTTAGACTATTAAAATACTTTAGCTAACATAAACAGCTATGGATAAGATTTAACCTCAAGTAACATTTTTGATCAATGTAGATGTGATTGACATTTACTATTGACGTTTATGATTAAACATTTATTCTGTTATGCGTCCATAGTCTGGCGATATAAAGACTTTACAACATAAATTTATGTCATTTATTTTTGATAATATGTTCTTTTACATTCACGGAACCCTTGGCGAGCGAATTTTATTCGCACTTGTCTGACTTTTTATTATTATTATTATCATTATAAAACGATACAGTTAAGGCAAGCCTTCTCAAAGTCTTTACCGAGTGATATACATTAACAAGTAATTAACAAGTAATTAACATTAAGGAAAGGACAATACAATTATTGAAATGAGATATAATAATTACAAAATACTGACATAAAATGCTGATATTCACAACAATAATAATACTTATATATTTATAAATAGAAATATTCAGTAAATTCTACCAAACAACAAAGTATGTACTTAATAATAAAGATGGATAGTGGTTTGAAAATGATAAAAATGAAAAAAAAAAATGTACAAAAATGTATGATTGAAATAAAAAATTTAATTATTCAACAATTCAATGGCTTGATTTGACAAAATGGGTAAAGCAGTTTCTTTTAAATATGCCAAGAGTATTTGAGCATTTTATATGTTCAGGAAGATTATTGTAGATGTTAATACCATGAACGAAAATAGAGTCTGAAAATTGTTTACACGAGTATCTGCTACTAAGAGACTGAAGTCTACGTGTGCGCAAGGAAGAACCAAACTGTAACAAAGAAGATAAATATGGATGATGGACATGCAAGATCTTAAATAAAAAGCAACACATACGGTACTGTAAATAAGAAAAGAACTTGCAACCGAGTATTTGCGTAGCATAATTCGAGACATGATCATACCGCTTAAGTTTATGGACATAACGTGTACAATTGTTAAATGCGACTTGCAGCGATCTTTTAGAATCAAAGTCGGAATTGTAAAACAGAACATCACAATATGTAAAGAGTGGTACAATTAGAGCTTTGATAAACAGCAAGCGTATATTTAAAGGAACAAAGTGTTGAAATTGACGCAAGCAATGTAGAGAAAAATTTACTTTACGACAAACTTGATTTATGTGATCAGACCATGTGAGAGTATTATTAAAAGTTACACCAAGATTCTTCACAGTGTCAGCAAATTGAAGTTGGACACCGTTTAAGAACAATGGAGGTAACACAATGTCAAGGCGACGCTTGTATATAAAAATACACTGTGTTTTAATAGCATTAAGTAAGAGTCCATTTGAGCTAGACCACCTAGCAATAGCCTTAAGTTGTGCAGAATGGTACATTTGACCGTCATCAGCATATAAATGAACTGAGCAAAAGTTAATGTGATCAGGTAAATCATTAATATACAAAGCAAATAACAATGGCCCCAAGATTGACCCCTGAGGTACACCAGAAGATAGCGGAAGAGGAAGCGAAATGTTATCTCCAATACGTACACTTTGATGTCGATCAGCCAAATAAGAAACTAGGAATCGGACAGCAAATGGTGAAAATCCAAAGTAAAGCCATAATTTTTGCACCAGGCACTCATGATCAATTGAATCAAAAGCATACGTAAAATCTAGTAGGATTAATATAGAAAATTTAGATTCATTGAGTTTACTACCAATGTCAAATACTATTTTAGAAAGCGCGGTAGAAGTACTATAGTTTTTACGAAATCCTGATTGAAAATCATATAATAAATTATTATCCTCGATGTAACTTTCCATTTGATTCTTAAGCAGTACTTCAAAAACTTTCGATAAAACTGGTGAAATGCTTATTGGACGATAATTACCAATCGAAGAAGGTTCTTTAGTTTTCGGTATAGGTAACACAGTCGAATGTTTCCAATCATATGGAAAAACACATTTAGTAATACACGAGTTATAAACATAAGTAATATAGGGCAATATATATGGAAGGATGATCAACAAAAATTTAAGGCTTATATTATCAGAACCGATCGCATTACTCGAAATGGAGCATGCTGCATAATACACATCAGACTCCGTAACATGAATAAAATTAAAAGCGCTGGGATTATCAATATTACCATATGGTAGTGGAAGAACAACGGGAGACGTTTTTAAAGTTGTAAAATATTCGTTGAAATCATCAGCAGAATATTTGGAATCTGAACTAACTGACGTAGACTCATAGAGATTCAGTGAACGTAGAGTTTTCCACACATTTTGATTACTCTTATTGAGACAATTCGAGAAATAATTTTCTTTGGCTTTGCGAATGAGATCAGTAACTTTATTACGAAATTTACGAAATATAATTAAGTCTCTGTTATTACGGCTGAGTATCCAGATTCTATAGGCCTTATCACGAATAGAAATCCAATACAAAATTTGTTGATTCATCCAAGCGGTAGAAGTGTCTTTAGAAATCAATTTACATTTCAACGGTACACACATATCATCAAGATGTAATACTAATTCAGAGATGAATTTAACTTGGGAATCACAATCAAGAATATAATAGATTTGATCCCACGGTAGTTGTAAGATGGTCTGGTGGAGTAATTCAAAATTCAGTACTGACATATCTCGAACCAAGTGAAAATTATTTGGTGGCTTTGGTAGTCTGTAATTATATGACATATACACAAGATCATGATTAGCAATACCAGGCAGTGCAGATTGACCGAACATCATTATCCTTGATCTATTAACCTCAGGAATAATAATAAGATCAAGAAGAGCTGCTAATCGAGTTGGATTATATGGAATTGAATAGAGAGCAGAAGAAATTAATAGATTTTTAAAATTTCTTATTGGTAGTGAGGGATTTGAAGAACACATATCAAAATTAAAATCACCCATAAGAATGGTATGGCTGTATTGTGATAACATAGGCTCAATAGCAGATGCGATATCCTCCACATCACCAACGCAAACTGGGGGTGGATTATAAAAAATACCAACCACTATCTTGGATCCTACAACCGATATTTCAATAAATAGATACTCAAGTTTAGCAGTAGTAGACTTAGAAGATTTACTTACAACTTTAACTTTCAAACCTTGACGAATATAGAAAGCTACACCACCACATGCCTTACCAATACGATCATGTCTAAACAAACTAAAACCCGGCACATCATACAATAATTTAGGAGATATTACTTAGAAAACTTTCAGATATACCAAGTATGTGTAAGTGTGGCTTATTGAGTAACAATCTAATTTCATCAATATGGGCAGTAATACTACGTGCATTAATGTGTGCAAAATTAAATGAAAATTTAGAGAACGATAATCGTTCGAGATTCGAATCCTCGGCAATATTCACACTCACATCGTTCATGGCAAGATCCAAATCAAAGTCTTCCACTTTGAATGCAAATACTCTTAACATCACGATAAACAGAATTAAAAATGACTATAAAATAAAAACCATCATTAATAAAAACATTTAGAGATAGACAATCAATTAGCCTAAACCTAAATCTAAAACCAAACAAAAGTAAACATTAATAATATAATAAGATATCAAAATTAATTTCAAATAATTAAAAAAGTAAAAATAAAAATATTTCAACATTAAGCTTTTTATCAATATAGGTAACAGTAGGTGATGATTGTTGGGCTTTTCAATCTTAAGAGGTTTGGTTGACACTTGAAGTTTTATGCTTAGAAACTTCGGCTTCAGGAAAAAGCGAGCATAAGTCGACTAATGAATTAACTCCAATTGGCTGTTCATGTCCAGTAACATCAATAAAAACTCCGCCCCTATGAGTATACACACGCGTTATATTACTACTAGCTTTTTTCTTGATGGTGAGCGATTTCCTATATCTTATATAGTCATCACTAGTTAGATTTTCAAATATGTATATTCTGGAGCTTATTTGGGATAAACCGAAATCTAAAAGATTCAAATTAATATGTTTATAGTATTCAGCAAGCAACCGGTTTCGTGTTCGGATATTGTCAAACGTTACAATGATATTATCATGTTGAATACGGTTCACTTGACTACGAGATTTTAAGCGAAAAATGGCAAGTATACTAGATGATGTTATGCCGACTTGAAGTTTATTTGCTATATCCAGAACAATATCAATGTCATACCGATTATCCATTTTGGGTATACCAGAAATGATCAATTGGTTAAACTTTCTTTCCCGTTCAATCCTTCGAACTTTGAATTTAAGATCCTCAATTGAATTAAAATGTTGTGAACAATCACTGAGTTTACTTTTAAGATTAGTCAGCTCAATAGACAAAGCAGTATTATTATTTCTTAAATTCAAATTTTCTTGTTCAATTTCAAACATTTTATCAACAGCTGATTTACAATCAATAACATCGGCTTTCAATTTATCATGTTCGCTTTTCATTAAATTAACATCAATGTGGAGTGACGTAATATTATTTGTCAATTCTTCAAGCTTAACAGTACTTTGCAGAACTTGATTAATTTTTTTTTCTTGTTCATTAATTTTTAAAATAAGTTGATCAATTTTTAACTCCATATTAGTACTGCTATTATTAGTTAATGATGACGCTGTTGATGGTGATAAATTATTTTTTATTGTTGTGGATCTCAAATCCATTTTTTTATCACACATATTGACTTATTATTTTAGTAATTATTTACGCAAAAAGACTACACTGACTTGGTATAAGAAACAGCCACTGAATTGATTTAAGCAAAAATTGTCAACTGTTTAAATACAACCGGTATTCACAATGAGTCTTTAACAACCAAAAAATATATGTAACCAATTAAAACTCATGCAATTTATAATTTTAATACAAACAGTTCAAGATTTAGAAACCAAAATTTACTATTGATCAGCAAAATGAAAACTATAGCATTAAACACTTTTTAGATCAAAAATATCAACATTAAATATCAATTATCATTAAATATCAATAATTATTAAAAATTAGAAAATAAATTTATAGAAGCACAGGAACTCGACCGTCTCATACGAAAAACGAAAAAATAATTCTTCACTCTGGAATATGAATCAGTTCAAGACTCCAAGCACGGTAAACAGAAGAAGGACGATAGAAATACTTTTGTCCCTTCTGCAAAAAAGATTGGAACTTTACCTACGCTCCTGGTGATTAGAAAATCTAAAAAGAACCCATAGCAAGCGTAATATGCTTTACGAAAATTCGCTTTACAATTGTCTTCTGGTAATCTGCGTTAGGTTTTATATTCCTATTTCTACTCTTGCCTCCAGTATGCTGCGTGTGCACTACTGTCAACATAAGAATGCGTTTCCAAACGATTAGCTGCTTTATGCTGCTCGATTTTAGTAAACAGTTCATCCTGCTGCAGAACAAATTCTAAATTTCTTTCAATGGTGTGAAAATCTGAATGACAAAGACTTCTTATAATTCAGGTTTCATCTATTATTCATCTATTTCATCTAAAAACATTTCTTTCTTTTCAATAACATTTGCAATGTTTCTGAAATCTACGGCTGCAGCTTTCTCGGTCTCTTCTGTAATAGTTTTTTCCATTGAAGCGGATTTGATTATGATTTAAGTTGCCATTTGGGGTAGTAGTATTGGAGGTACTCCTCTTAGAATTTCAATTAGTACCTTCGGTCCATTTTTACGGCTTTATTTCTACCGATAATACTTCCTTTGGTCTTATATCGACTTTTAATGATAGAAGTAGTGTGTGATCTCATTGCAACTTCCAAAGAGCATCTGTTCTTTAATGTTCATCCCAGAGTCATGTGCTTCTAGCAGTGCAAATTGTTATTCGCGGGTATGCGTATCAATTCTCGTAAGAAAGATGTTAGTCTTGTAATTGGCCATGTCATGATATCTTATCAAAATCTTACCACAATAGATGGCGTACTTACTTTCACTTTTGTTAATACTACCATGACGAGTAAATTAACTGCATCCTCATTCATACGCTGTACAACAACGTAGTCTTCCCGAGTAGAAATTTGAAAGGGCTCAAATAGCGTCCTGATCAGGTTTTCCGGATCAGGCAGTAGTAAAGTAGCATGATTGGGCCCTGATATGTATGTGTAACGCTTTTTCCCTATCAGGTCCTGATTGGGATTGCCGGATCAGACTCTGATTAGAAAAATCAGATCAGATACTGATTGAGATAATCAGATCAGGCCCTGATTGGAATATCCGGACTAGACCCCGATATATATTTATATATTATGTATGAATTATTTAAAATAAAATAAAAAGTTACAGTGAAAAAAATTAAAAGAAATACCACCTTAATCATTATTAGTATATTCTTTCAGCCGAGAAGCGATATCTAAAAAATAGAAATGAAACGATTTCAACTATATATTTCTAATATGGATAATTTTAATTTAATTTTAATTTTTTAATTTTAACCAAACGAAATTCCAGCGAAAAACCAAATCAGAGCCTGATATATTTTAGAGCCTGATAGGTCCAAGTCAGATTGCCCTGATAAGGCTGGCTCTTTCTAGACTGACTAGGACCTGATCATGCCCTGACTGTATTCAGGCTTTCACTAACTTATTTCTACTCTGGTTGTTAAAGCTGAAAATTCCCAAAACTTAACTTGGTTATTCAGTCTGTGTTATACTCTACAGGATCTGGAAATATTCTTCTGCCAGAATTGCAACCTTAATCGCATCTACTGCATCTGCGTATAGTTATTGGTTTAATCAAAGATTGCGTTGCTCTAGTTCGATAAAATGGATAACTTTACGAGTGTTTTTTTTGCGTTGTCTTGCGAAAATATACTGCTCTAGTAGCTAACCTCCGTCATCAAAACTTTTTCATTGAAAATTTTTTTTCGACTCTTCGCCTCTTCTCAAAAATTGTTGCGCCTAATAATGACGATCCAAGAACAAGAGTACATTTTTAAAGTTGCACCAATTAATGACGATTACAGAAAAATATAATTTATATTAACAGTAATAGCTGGAGTATTGCAATTTTTTTTCAATTTTTTTGTTCTTAGGATTGGACATATTATCGAATGTGCATGTTTTGTGTATGTCCCGTCCCACCCCTTTATTTCAAAAGTTATACAAATAGAAAATTTTATAAAATTCTCAATTGTAGAAAATTGAATGAATATACAATGAAAGCCATAGTCCCATGAAATTTGTAACTCTGTGTTTTGAAGGGCAAAAGGAAGTGGAAAAAGCATACCAAAATTCTTTTGAGCTGCATAGTCGATTTGGGTGTCCCTTGAATAATTGAATTTTTTAAGGAATGTTTATAATTATTTATATGATTTGTTTGTCTTTTGGTTTTGATATATTAGTGAAGTTATATTATATTTATATCTGTACCAGACTTTGAGACTTAACTCTAAACGTAATCGACCAAAAAATGTGATAAAATTTACGATAAAAGGAAATTTGTTGTTAAATCTTAATAGAATTTGTTTTTCAACTTGCCTGTAGAGCTATCCTTCTATTTTCATCGCAGATTTCACGACATTCTACAAAAATATTATGGATGAGCATTCTTCATCTGCAGAGTTTCTCATTTGGTGCTTAAGAGTAAAGTCCGATCAGCTCAATATTTAACAAACCAAATCGGTAAAAAAATTCTCATGTGTATTTCTGTCTTATTCCATGCCAAAACAGTTTGCAAAAGACACATATCCAATGTCCACAATTTTTTTAAAAATCATAATCTGTTCTTTTTCAGAATTAAAAACAAAGTTCAAAATAATTTGGATCATATAATACACAAATCGCCAACAGCATCAACACAACAAAGTTTATCTAGAATCTCAATTTTTCATCTATATTATAAAGATTTATGTTCCATGAATTTTCATTGTCTATCAATCAAAACATCAAAAATAAAAATATGTATAGGTAAAAACATAACAACTTTATATTTTCAGGCAGGTTATTAAAATATTTTGTTATATCAAAAAACTTTGTAAGCACAAGAAAAACAACAATCTAACTCCAACTCTTGACCTTATTTTTTTATGCCTTAATTAAAAAGTTTTAAAATCTTTTCATAAAAATTTGTAAAGTTTTGGTAAAACTCAATTATAATTTTACATCGAAACAACAACATACTTTAAACATATTTCAATTAAACAATAATTAAAATATTATAATATAAGACGATGCTATAAACATAAGTACATATGTATCTTAAGTTTCATAAAAGAGTCATCACAATTCTCAAAACTGTCTACCCCAATGGAATCAACCAAAATGCTAATTAAAAACAGTTATTCTTTAAATAATTTATGTTGTTTTGAAATAGGTTGCCTGTCTTAAGGATGTTAAAAGTATTCTATGAAAAAATTTAATAAAGATTTATGAATTTATGTGTATTTTACATAGATACTGCAGGATTTATTAAAAACGTGGCAAGATAAAGAACTGCAGGCTTTTCATTTATTTACCAGAAATCTCAAGGGATTATATAAATTCAACTTTCTGTATAATAAGATGAAAAAACAAATCTGTGTTGTTTGAATAATAATGTAAGTACTCCTTAAATTTTAATGATATATTCATATATATCCTTTTTACACACTTTTATAATTTGTGTTTTGACAGTTGTGTTGACTTCGATATTGTGATCAATTTTTCAGTTTTTCCCATTATAGGATTAGTCTCAAATTTAAAGGACAAGTTTGTTGAACCAGTCTGTTTGTAAAGGTTTAAGTTTCTAAAAGTTTAAGACAAAAAACGTATATAAAACTGAAAAAAATATTCAATTTTTAAATTATTTTTCTCCATCATTTTTAACATTTTCAAGCTTCAACATTTATATAAAAATTCTTACAGTCTGAATAACCCACTTCCAGCATTGGAATTTGTTCATACTGGGTACATCATTATAATCGAGGACATTTTTATATGGAAAAACGCCTTTAAGGGTCCGTTCCTCACAATTTTTCGAAATACATACGCAAAATAGTCACTTTTTAATCATAAATTTTGTTTAACAAAAGTTATAAAACTAATAAAACTTGATTTTTCCCAAAGACTTTAGCGCTTTTATAAAGGCTGGACGTTGAAATTTTTTTAATTAATGGTAGACAACTAATTTAATTAGTGATTTTAAAAATGTACTTTCGAGAAAACACGCTAAAATCAATGATTTCAACGCAAAAATTATGATAGAGAATCATAAAAAATCAATAATATTTTATGGTAATATGAAATTTTGTTTATTTGCCGAGGACTGAACGTTGAGACTTTTTAAATTTAATTCCTTTATTAACGCTTAAAAACGTTTTATAAATAGCAATATTTAAGAAGAAACTGTTCCAAATATTTGCATGGCAGATAATAGTTATTTATTGTACAAGATGAAAAAATTGTACTTTTTCTTTGAGAGCGATTTTAGCGTCGAGGCGTCCGCCGAGACGCTAATAAGCATCGAGAAGATAATGAAATTTTATCATCGTGTCGAATACAACCTTTTTTTTATAGCAACTGTTAAAGAAGACCAAAAATGAAGAAAAATCAATGATAAATTTAATTTAAAAGTGTAAGGAAAAAACAGTTTCACGAAAAAATGAGTGTAGGTATAGGTGGCTTTGATAACTTTTTGAATTTTTTAAATTTTATAAACAAACAAACAAACAAATCAAGCAAAATACTTATATTTTTTTTTTTAATAAAATGTGTTGTGTAGTAGGAATTACAATATTTGTCACAATAACACATAAAAACCTTTAAAGACCAAAGTCCCACAACAACATACGTTCAAAGGTGTTGATGGACGTAAATCTTTCTTTTTTTTTTATATTTTTTGTTAAAGAATGGATAACTAAACAAAAATTTCTATCACTGACAAAATATGACATAGGCCAATATTTTATGATAGAATAGAGAAAATAAAAGTAAATTAAAAAGCAAATAGCAAATTTTTACAAAAATTTGCTGAAACAAAACAACAATGTAGTTGCCAATAATCAAGCCGGTTGCCTATTCCTTGATCCTGTGACGCACAGTCTTTCTTGAAGATTAAAGCCCACATATAGTTATATGAAGGCTCGTTTCCTCAAGGAAACAATAGCGTCTCATCGTCAAGGATAATTTCACAATTAAGATTGAGGATGCTACCGTTGACTGAATACAGTTCATCCGCCACCACCTCTAAGATGTCACCTTGGCTTGTGATATCTCACTGCTATTGCCAGTGGTCTCACGTTATCTATCCTTGATGGTAAAGTGCAACTTTTCCCTCTAATTTAAGTTGATAGCACGTTTTAACAGTTGCTATAGAAAAAAGTTTTTTTTTCTCAGATTAGAATTAGATTATATATAAATATAAAATGATGAAAAAAATTTGTTAATTTATATTTTAAATATACATAAACGCCTAATTAATTAATACTGAATATTTAAGAAATTGTTATATTTGAATAACAAATTTCGAAAATAGTTCCACTATTTTTGTATAGATACCGTTGTATATCATATCAAGACTATATCATGTCAATTCAAATTTTTTATGATTTGTATAATTTAGAAGGCTGTTTATTTTTTACAGTAGTTTTTTGTATTTTTAAATACTTTTAGGCCCGCTATACACTTGATCTAAGCTATGCGAACTATGTTTTTTGTATATAACGTAATGAAATGGATGACTATACACTTGAGCTAAGCTATAAGTTTAGCTCAAGTGTATAGTCATCCATTTGATTACGTTATATACAAAAAACATAGTTCGCATAGTTGGCATAACTTAGCTCAAGTGTATAGTGGGCCTTATTATTCTGTTCTGCAAATAAATAAGACTGTAGCATATTTAAGGAAGGACGACATGAAAGGGTTTAACAATGTTTGAATTTTCTCAGAAAAATAAAAGCAAAGATTCAGCCTTTGTTTTAAGTCGATAACAGGGAGATCATTGAAAACGAATGATAAAATACAGGATCGATTGATATGATGAATTACTTAACAGTTCGCATGTTGAGAAACATGGAAGTAACATCTTTGTGGTATTTTGCTTTTTCTTTGTCGACCAATTAAATTTGTTTGCAACGCATGGGCAAAGAAAAGATTTTCGAAACTATAAACTAGGGTTGCACCGATAAGCAAAATGACCGATTACCGATTACCGATTAATCGGCTAAATTTATCGGCCGATACCGATTAATCGGCTGCCGATTATTTGTTTACAATATGCATTTTCAACAATTATTAATACAATAAACCGAATATGTATAGTATTTTCACGGCAACCAAAATCGATTTTAATTGATTCTACAAAGCTTTCGCATTACATCAGAGTAACAGTAGCGATCAGTCCTTTAACATTTTCAGTAACAAGGTGTTAAACTAACGCTTTTCACTGTGATTCTTATTCTTGATTACTTTAATGTTTTGCAAAAATTTGTGTGTAATTATAATGTTATACATATTTCATAATGTTTTGTTTAAAGAAAAACTCTTACATTCCTACATTGTTAATGTAAACAATATTCAAAACATATTACATACCATATATACATCACATAATATTTAATACATACAAGTATTGTTCCTTTAGTTTTACATTGCAACGAAAAAAAGTTAAACCAAATTTAAAACTCAATTCGTGTGAAATCGTTCGTGTTTATGGACGAAAATTCTAAGAATTTTAGTTTCAGTCAAAAAATTTAAACAGTATTGCATTACGTTTTAATTTTGGAAATAAATTCAAATCAATATGTATATTACGTATTATTAAATAAAATATTAAATTACGTATTTAAAATTACGTATTTAAAACTACATAATAAATTAAGTTTTTGAAAGAATTCCCTAAATGAATAAAAATAATTATTATTTCAACCGTAGCAAATGATTCGCCCCTGTTAGTATTTAATAAAAACTGAACTTTGTTAACTAAACTTCATTGTTTGCTCTTAAGTCTTAATAGTAAAACCGTGTTTGTAATTGTAGTAACAGTTCTATTTCAAGTAACTTAAATTAAAACTTAAATCTTTTATGGCTCCAAGCATTGTGTGGAATTTTTTTAAAGTGGATAAAAGTAATTGCTGCAAGTGTACCATCTGCAATGCTTCCATATCAAGAGGAGGGAAAACACCTAAAAATTTTACAACAACTAATATGAGTAATCATCTAAAAAAGTGTCATCCTAATGAATATGCAAAACAAACTAGTGAGCTAAAGAGCAAAAACGTAGATGCCGAATGTTCATCGGCAGCAAGCAAATCTCCTACCAAAAAACAGTCAACGTTAAATGAAATAGTAGAATTGAAAAAGACGTGGAGCGTTGATGATCGCAAATCTAAAGATATAAATTATTTGATAGGTGAAATGATCGCTGTGGACGTGCAGCCATATTCTATTGTATCTGATGTGGGATTTCAAAGACTACTCAAAAAAATTGTTCCCAACTATAGTATTCCAAGTCGAAAATACATTTCTGAGAACATCATACCTGATATATATAAAAAAGTACAAACGAAAATTATTCAATCTCTTGCTGATGCCAAGTATGTTTCTTTAACCACTGATATTTGGACGGCTACAACAAATACTCCATTTTTGAGTGTAACAGGTCACTGGTTGTCAAATCAATTTCAACAAGAAAGAGCAGTTTTGAGAATTGTCCCTTTTAGAGATTCTCACACAGGTGCACGGATTAGTGAAGAATTAAACAAAGTGCTTTCACATTATAAGTTGACAAATGAAAACATTTTCTTAGTATTGCGAGATTCTGGGGCAAATATGGTAGCGGGAGTTCGAAATTGTGGTTTAGAGTCTCTATCATGCTTCATACATACACTTCAACTTTCTTTGAATGAATGCATATTTTCTCAGCAGTCAGTGAAGAATCTTATCACAGTAAGTCGAAATATTGTGAAACATTTTAATCATTCTGCTACCGCTGTGCATAAACTAACAGAACTACAGGAACAACTTGGTTTAAAGAAACACAAATTAATCCAGGATGTGCCTACTCGTTGGAATTCAACGTACTACATGCTGGAAAGAAATATTGAACAACGAAAAGCGCTTATATTATTTGCTGTAGATGGTGGTAACATACCTACGTTAACTGATTATCAGTGGTCACTTGCGGAAAAAATTGTGCAACTGATAAAACCATTTGAAGAAATCACTGCAGAAGCAAGCAAACGAGAAGCAATTTGTTCAATAATAATTCCTATTATTCAAACAATGAAATTATTTTTATCAAAGGCAAGGACAAGCAGTTTCTTTGCAGGAATTCAGACCACCGTAGATGAACTTCAGTCTTCCATTGAGAAAAGATTTTCATTGTGTTTCGAAAATAAGTCATTGTGTTTGGCTTCCATGCTAGATCCCAGATTTAAAATGACATTTCAAAAACCTGATATGATAGAAAAAATAAAAGAATGGATTTTGGAATTAGATTGTTTGGACAATTCACCTGTCTCTAATGAAGAGATTTCTAGTACCGAAGACAATAGTCAAGAACACGGAGATACATCGTTGAGGTTTTCAAATTTATTTGATGAGCTTGCTTCTGATAAACGGTTGGCTATTGGCACACACATGCCCGAAATTAATTTGCACAGTGTGAAGCGATTAAGAGTTCCTTCTTATTGCAAAAAGGAGCTAGAAGAGTATTTAAATTTACACTTGCTACCAAGGCATAATGACCCATTTTTGTGGTGGAGAAATTCAAAACATATATTTCCTCATTTGAGCAAAATTGCTTTGAAATATCTCAGCGCTCCAGCCTCCTCTGTGGAAAGTGAAAGAGTGTTCAGCACAGGAGGAAATATATATGAGCCTGCAAGAAGTCGTCTCAGTCCTGAAAACGGGGAAATTTTAATGTTTTTGCATTATAATTTAAGAGTTCTTAAATTTGATTACTGAATTTTAATTTTTGTTCATCGAATTGATTTAATTGAATTATTGTATTTTTGTAAATGAATGTACCTTAAAAAAATTATTTTGTGTAAGAATTAATGAATTTAATTAAATAAATATATTTATTTAATAATGGAGTCATTAAAATAAACGTTTTTTTAGAATGATTATAATTTTGTTATGTAACTAATTTTTATTTAAAACCTGTAAAGTTGTCTACATTTACAATTAGTTGTATTTAAAATGTGATAAATAATAAAAACACATATGTTGATAATCGGCCGATTAATCGGCTAAAAAAGCCGATACCGATTAATCGGCAAAATGGCCGATATGGCCGATTACCGATTACCTACCGATTAATCGGTGCATCCCTACTATAAACATCAAATACATATTTCTAGTGAAATACTACAAGAAGTGTAAGCTACCAGAAAACGAAGTGGTTACGCAGTTCAACTTGGGTATGGAAAAAAGTATCAATGTTGAACAATAAAGGAAAGTGGAGCAGTGCTCAGATTTAAGCCTAGAAAGAAAAAAAACAAGTGTCTTTTGTTAGCTGTCCTTAGTGTCTTAGGACTGAGTATTGGGTTTATATTAGAAAGGATAAGGGCCAAGAGTAAGAAGAAATGCTCTGAGGTCTGGCACAATGCCACATCGTTTTTCAAAGTTTGGAGTGAAATGTTTTACGTTTATTCCTTAACCTCGTTCCATAATCTTGTTTTGCTGATATAGTACAGCCGATTTCTGCTCTTAGGTAGATTTCATAATTCAGGTATTAGTTACATCGATTTACCACACATTTTTTTCTTTTGAGAGTAGAAAATAACATTTCGTAAAAGACATTTGTTTTTGTTGCTAGTGGTTATAGGAAAATAAAATTTTTAGAAACTATGGATTTCATATATGTATGTTCAATTATATGCATCTCGAGAAGGTAAGAAGTTGCTTTTCAATAAAAATAATTACAGTTAATAATTTTGATAATTTGTTATAAAATGTTTAGAAATAAACAAAAAACAGTGTGCGTTTTAGCTTTGTCCCTATAATTTTACAATTAAATGTTTTTCTAGTTGCACTTCTAAGTAACATATACTCTTTTCAAGTCCTGCAGTGCAACGTTTTTTGTAGGAGATATAAGGGCAAGAGTCAATTTTCTTGTCTTGAAACACCTCTTATAAAACATGTGTACTTATATTTGTACCTATGTTTTTTCCGATTTCGAATCGCCATTTTAAGCTTATGTAAACAATTAACACCAGCTTCAAAAAGTTCATCTGCACAGCTAATTTTAGTTTAAAATTTTTATGTCAATGCCTATAATTCTTTGTTATATTCAATTTTTTTACAAATTTATTTTTTTCCCGAAAAGAAACGTCACATGCTTAGGCACTGATGTACTTTTTCGAGCTAAATCATAAGACTTTCTATCATACTCTTCTACTGTATTTTCAATTGAAAGAAAACAAGTTCAAGATATGTTTCTTTCGTAAAATTTGCTGTTCTTTCGAATAATGCTTTTAGTTTTGTGGAAAAAGTTAAATTAAACATGTTACAAGTTATTTTTACTTCACCACAATTTTAAATTGTATGAAGTAATGCAATCTATCGTGAAAAAAAATCTTACATACCCCAAATTTTGTTTTTTCTTTTGATTTGGACCATCCTCTATCTAAATAGCCAATAAAAATTTTGGTGTACGTCTGTGTGTGCAGGGGTAAGTGGGTGGGTGGGTGGTTGTACTTTTTGCATAGGATCTTGATGAAACTTTAGCAAATGATACAGGCTCACTTGAAAATGGAAGAGCTGGATTCATTTCAAATTTGGACAAAATGGCAGGGGGTCTCCCGAACACCTCTAAGTTTAAATCTTGAATAACTTGAATAACTAATCCTGGACTATGATCTTACTGCAACTTAGTATATAAGGTTTAAGTACAGTTTCCAATATTTCTGCATACCAACTTCTGGTTTGTCAGTTGTCACTTCCGGTTAAAAAAAATTTCCAGGTGTTTACCCCTACTGTAGCCTACAATTATCGATCGATTTTCTTGAAACGTTGGTAAAAGCTTTCAAGTAACATGAGAAAGATTTTATCAGCTTTTGGAGTATATTGGATAACGGGTTTGAGGGTCCACCATACAACAGGTGATTTTTTCCACAACGTTTTTATGTTTGTTGGGAACATAAAACATTCGTTCGTGAATGAATTTTGATGACACTTTGGAAAAATATGCAAACATGTATGGCAAGGAACTAATCAGTTTTTAAGCGATAGTGAACAAAATGGTGTGGGGTCCCTGGAGCACCTGTTTTTTTGAAAGCTCTATAACATCTGTACCTGGTAATCGAATTGAATGAAACTTTGTACATGAGTATTTAGTACGAGTCACAATAGTTATGCATCCCAACTTCCAGGTTTCACTTCCGGTAAAAAATTTTTTTTCTACTTTTTTGAAGTTTTTCATTGTCTTTATGCACACTACAGAGTACAGCCTACAATAATGAAGTGATTATGATGAAACTTATGGAAAAGGTTCCAATTAGTGTGAGAAGATCGTCATCTTTTGGGACACATTCATCAAAGTGGCAGGGGACCTACCATACCACTACTGACTTTTCACACTTTGTTTTTAAAGTTTGTTGGCAGCATACAAACTTCATTCATTAATTTATTTTAATGACACTTTGAAAACAGATGTAGACTTAAATAACAAAGAACTGATTAGTTTTTGGACAATATTGGAATAAGTGGTGGGTGTCCTCCCCAACACCTGTTTACTGTGTCACCATTTTTGCAATGTTATTTGGGAGCACACAGCATTCGTTTGTGAACTAATTTTGATGACACTTTGGAAAAAGATGCAAACATTTATGGCAAGGAACTGATTAGTTTTTGAGCGATAGTGAACAAAGTGTTTCGGAGTTTCCCATACACCAGTTCTTTTGAAAGCTCTATAACATCTGTACCTGATAATCGAATTGGATTAAACTTAGTACATGAGCATTTTGTACGGTTCACAACAGTTCTGCATTCCAACTTCCGGTTTTTCACTTCCGGTAAACATTTTTTTTGTAAATTTTCAATTTTTTTCTGTGTGTTTATGCACACTACAGCCTACAATAATGAAGTGATTACGATGAAACTTATGGAAAAGGTTCTAATTATAGTGTGAGAAGATAATTATCATCTTTTGGGACACATAGATCAAAGTGGCGGGGGGTCTACCATACAACTTTTTAAAGTTTTTAAAGTTTGTTGGGAGCATACAGACTTCATTCATTAATCAATTTTAATGACACTTTGAAAAAAGATAAAGACTTAAATGACAAAGATCTGATTAGTTTTTGGACAATATTGGGATAAGTGGTGGGGGTACTCCCGTACACCTGTTTATTGTTTCAATGTTTGTTGGAAGCATACAACATTCGTTCGTTAAGTAGTTTTGACGACACATCGCAAAAAGATGCAAATATGTATGTCAAGGAACTGATTAGTTTTTTTTAGCGATAGTAAACAAAGTGGTAGGGGGTCCTCCCATCACCTGTTTTTTCGAAAGCTCAATAACATATGTACATGATAATCGAATTGGATAAATCTTGGTACATAAACATTTAGTACGGTTCACAACAGTTCTGCATCCTAACTTCCGGTAAAATTTTTTTTTTACTTTTTCTCGTACAACAGAATTAATGTTTGTTAGGATACTACTGCTTTCTTTAATATTTTTATAATTAGAGCTACGAATTCTATAACATTGGTTAGCTTATAATTGAAGTATTTGATGGATGTTATATATCCAGAACACTATGTTTCCAGAGCTGTGGTGAAGTCAGCCTATGCATCAGCGTCGCAATATTTTTTTTATAAAATGTATTGTGACTTGTGTAGTAAGATATAAAATATGTGTCATAACAACACTTTAAAGTGTGCCGAAAGAATGATTTTTACTTTTTTTACCCAATTTTTTGGAGAAAAATTAAATTAATTATTTGAATGACATGAAATGTAATTGAACGTGAAATTGGACATGGACATTTTTGGATTTCTTGTAGTTTTTGGAATATTTTGGGAATTCTGAAAAAAGTTTGTATTTTTGATTTTGTAATAATTTTTGCAATATTTTTAGAATTTTTGAAAAAGTTGTAATTTTTGATTTTGTTATAATTTTTGGAAATATTTTGGGAATTTTTGATTTTGTAATATTTTCTCGAAACGTGAGTGTATCAGCTTTTTACTAAATTATATTAATTTTTGATCAGTTATAATTTTTTTTTAGTTTTGTAATAAATTTCTAAATAGTGATAAAAACACATGTTCTTTAACAAAGAGTTCTATGTTTGATATACAACGGTGCCCAAAACTAAAACCAATGTCCTCATAAAAGTTTTTTGTCGAAAACTATATCAAAATCCTTAACCCAGACCAAAGTTTTGATATTTTTACGTTGCAACTTTTAATTTCATGAATTGAACAAATTTTCAGCAAGCCATTACTCCGTTTGTATAAGATCTACAGACACCATAAACTTACCTTTGTTTTATTTTTTTATAAATTACATTGTGAATTGGAATGTGAATTTTGGTACGAGTTTTAATTTGGATAGCCTGGCATTTGACCACTATGATCGTTTCAGAGTAAGTTATTTGAAATTGGGGCACCTAATAATTTTTGGTTTGTTTTTAATTAATTTCCAAGCAGAAATTAAATAGGGAAAACCTGAATACAGTCAGTCAGCGCGTGATCAGGTCCAGAAAGGACAAGCCTTATTAGGGTAATCTGATTTGGTCCTTGTCCGGGTCTAATTTACAGTACCCTTCTAGGGTTAACCTTATTCGAATATATCAGGCCCTGATTTGGTTTTTCGTATTTGAAAGCTGAAAGCCCTAGGTGAAATTTAATTTGGTTAAAATTCAACAAAATTCGAATTTTTCTCATTTTTCCGAACTTTAGTGAATAAAATTTTTTGTTGCTAAAATTGTTCGAAAAAATAATGAACAATTAGAATTTTAGTCGGACTAAAAATCTTTAAAATTAAATATCTCAAGAACACGAATTAATGCCTCTTTGTAAATTTGATATATTTTAAAGTAAAGATAGAACTATTTAAAAAAAAAAGTTAAAATTTAATTGAAGTTAAAATTTTTTGTTAATGAAAGTTCTTTGAAAAAAACAAGCTCATTAATTTTGTTTCTAATTTACATTTTTTGCTTTCATGACATTTGACGAATATAAACATGTGAAAATGTTTGATTCTAGACAGTTTGTGAGGACTCTTAAGACTTGTATAACATAAAATATTATGATTTAATTTTTTTATTCATAACAAGTGTTGGAATTCATTTAATATGTTTTTGGTTAAATTAAATAATTAGTAAAATTTATAGTTTAATTTGAGAAAATTTTTGCTTAATTTATTTATTTTTTTATTTCAATTTAAATACTAGCAAACGGAAATATTTCCAATAACATGCTAGTTATAAAAGTAATACAAATTAAAGACAATATTTAAAAAATAATATAAAAAATTACAATAAAAAGTTTAAATTTAGTTTATAAAAAGATAATGTTAGAGTAATAAACCAAGAATGTTTAACACAAGATAAAATAAATAATATTAGAATTTAAAATATATAAGAAAATAATATTAATTTAATTTAATTTAACAATTTGTAAAAGGCTTCTTTTAAACTGGACTAAGTTGGAGCAAAACAAATTGATTTGATTAAATTTAATGTTGTGGCTGTACTGTAATCTAATTAACGGTGAATGAACTCTTAGATCAGTTAGAAAAGTATTATAATACAGAGTGTACGAATGCCTAGTATTATAACAAGGTGTGGTATTCAAACGAATTAGACTAGCCAAATCTGATTCAATACTATGGTTAAGAATTTTATAGATTTTATTTTATTTATCATTATTATTAGAAAAATTTTTATTTTTTTTTTTATTTTATTTTATTTTTTTTTATCATTATTAATTAGAAAAATTTTTTTAGTGAAATTAGATTTAAATTTTTAGTTAGGTAATAGTTAAATTAAATAGAAAAACAAACAAAACAAAACAGTAAAATTTTAGTTTAGTGAATATGAAAAAACACAAAAAAAATGTTTTATTGGGCAGTCAATCGGAATTAGATCATGAACTATTTATCTGAAGGATTGTGTGATACAATTAATTTGTTTTAAAACAAAAATATTTGTGTTGATTAAATTTGTCATCATATAAAAAAAAGTTTGTTTTATATTAAAGAAAAATGTTATAATTTGGAAAATAATTGAATCGTTGATTTTTAATTTAACTGTTTTTTTGGGAGAACTTTTGTGGTTTGGAAAATTAAAAATTTCTTACAAAAAAATTTGTTGGATTATGGCTCCAATGAAGGAGCTAAGCCATAAATAAACAAAAAAATTTGTTGGATATTTAGTATCAAGGCTGCGTAACTTTTGATTAATATTAATATATAGTGAAAGCTGCCTTTTTTGTAAATAAATTAAATAAAAAAAATATCAGCAAAACTTAAAATAAATAAATAAATAATAAAGAAAAAAAAGTGGGTGAAATTTCTATTAATTGTGCATGTTAGAACCCCGTGAACAAAATTGTGCATCATACATTTCATGCACATGATGTGACCATACCGTGCAGATGCCGTAAAACGCCTTAGCACATATTTGCACACAAATATTAGCACCAGGTTTACGAATAATAAAAAACGAAATTTATTTAATGAAAAGAATAATACATAAAATATAAAAAAATAGAGAGTGAAAAAGTAGTTTAACATTTTCTAAAATGACTGGTTTAATTCAACTTCTTATAAGATGATATGACTTTCGTAACAATAATTGATGAATTTGATTTTATTTTCATCTAAAATTATGTGCGAAAGAAATTTTTTGTGAAGGTAATGAAAACAAGCACAAAAAAATAACGGGCATTTTGAATAACTAATTCAAGAGATTCAAAATAGAAACTAGTTTCATAATCGACGATTTTATCGCACGCAATCTGTTTAGAAAACGACCCACGCAGCGGGGTGTTTTCTAAGGGATGAGTGCGATAAAACGTCTTATAAAACGAGTTTTTTATACTATTTTTTCTATTTTGCACTTTTTGTCTTGAAATTTAAAAAAATGTGTATTTTATTAAAAAATAGTCAATTTGAAATTTTGTTATTATTACTAATTATTTTATTTAATTAAAATATTTAACACTAATTTAGATATTCTTATTAATTTTATTTATACTATTTATTCGTTTTAATTTTCACTGACGTTTGTATAACCAATGTGACCAACCTTGAAAAACAAAACTTTGCGTATCGTAATGAAGGCCATTTCGATACGCAGTTTGGTATCGAAATGACTTTATTTAAGACGCAAAATAGAAAAAATTATTTTATTTATCTAATATTTTTTGTTTGTCATATCTCCTGTCAGTTTGTTGATATTTAAAGTTACTTTATAATAATATTAGGAAAATTACGAAAAATTGATATCATTTTTTATATATAGGCTGTTTTCTAAACCAAAACTTATTTGAAACTTATTTGTGGAGACTTACTTATTTGAATAAGTAACCTAAATAGGTGACTTATTTGAAATTTTTTTTTCATAGAAAAATCTAATTCGATTTGACAGTGTCAAATATTTTTATGTTTGTTTACTAAATGATTTTAAGGAATAAAACTTCTTTTTCGATTTCTAATAAAATTAATGAAATACTTTAAAATGAAAAAAATAGTTTTGAAAACTCTTTTAATTGATCAAATTAAATAAATGTTTTTAATTAAATTTATTTTCGAATTTGCTTTTATGTTGCTGTCAAAATAAGTATGCTAAACCATTTAGAATAGCTTTAAAATACTTATTTAAAATGGCGGTGAATAAGTAAGTCTACATAAATAAGTTTCAAATAAGTCGTCATTTAGAAAACAGCCATAGCCAAATATTTCCATTTTGAGAATTCTGATTTTTTTCTATAACTCGTATCGTTAAAAAATGGTGAAAAACGACGCCTTAGTGTTCCCAGAGAGCGATATAATGACTTGATTCCTGTACACTGTTTATGCCGAATCCTTAAGAGAATCGGAATCTCTCTAATTGATATTTATGTATTGTTTAGTTTTGGTATTAAAGTTCCCATTAGTACTAGAGAAAACCAAAGGCTGCGTTGTTTAATGATGCGTAAATAAAATAAACTACACTTGGAGTTCGCCATGGTATTCAGGTAGCTTTGTTTGTAACTGAATGAGCCTCCATTTAAGTTGACCCAAACGAAAGGATCGCATTACACATCCGTAGCATTTAGTTTTAAATAAAATGTGTTGTGTAGTTGGAATTACATATAATATGTGACGCCACCAAAAACCTCTTAATACCAAAGTCCATGAACAACACGCGTTCTAAGATGTTGATGGACGCAAATTTTTTTGTTTTTAAATTTAAATTTTTTTTTAAATAGATAAATAAACAATAAATCGTCGCTTTAATAATGAAATAACGTATGCCATATATACGTTGTTATTATATAATGGGTGCGCTGCATTCCCCATAAGGATGTCTATACAGTGGCATTTTAACATTTTCCAATTTATTTATAACTGGGGTTGAAAATTAATATATTGTTAATTAACGTACATGCAAATTTGAATTTGGTTAAATATTGAAACAGCGTAAATGCATGGACGATATTTCAATTCCTTCAGAATAATAACTTGGGTAAAATCAGTGTCGTATACTTTACTTACATTACGATCGCCACACGAAATGGTAAATCTAAAATATTGTATAAGCATCATTCATTACTACATGATATGCCGGTTCATATTAGGGTTTCTCATTTCCCGTAGAAATTCAAATCCCGGGAAGCCGGGACAAAAAATATTAAATTCCCGGGATCCCGGGAAATCCCGGGAAATGCTAAAAAGCTAGATTTTTCTAATTGGGTGGTAGAAAAATGTGCAAAATTAAAACAGCACAAAAAAAGCGCTATTGATTTTTAAATTTCCATTATTTTTAATTAAAAAAACTTCAAAAATTAAATAAAAAGGAATACATAACAACAAAACAAAAATAAATTCATAATACTAATTTTTAAACAATTTTTCGAAAAACTAGGTTGTCAATGGCACCATCACTCAATTTTGTCCGAATTTTCGTGACGAAACGTCCATTGAACCATCCGTTCAAGAGAACCATTAAACATAAATTAAGAGAAATGAAGCGCAAGTTTTAGGTAGATTTCTCAGAAAAATCTACCTATTTTAAGTTTGATTGGTTTTAATTTGTTGTGTTTATATTTTTTTTTTTTTTTATTCAAAGTTAGGCATGTTTAGTGTTAATTATAATAAATTATAAATTAACGTCTCTGAATATCCGAAGATACCATGCCAACTAGGGATAAGAATGGAATGCAAATTAAGATTCTCTGAGAAATTTATGAACGTTAACTTTAAAGCCTTGAGGATTAAATTCATCAGGGAAAACCCAGGAAGGTAAGGCATTCCAAAGATGAGATACTCTGTTGAAAAAGTCACGTTGGAAGGCTACAGTTCTACACCTAATTATTTGAACTGTAAAGGGATGCGCTGCTACGTTTGCTCTGGTGTGACGCGAAAGGTTTGCTGATTTAGGTAAAATCGATTTGATCTCTTCAGAAGCTCGTTCATCCATAATATATTTATAAAATATAGTCAAATCAGCAACATTTCTTCTGTGCTGCAAGGAATCAAGACCGTTAGTAAGACTAGGGTTACCAATGAGTTTAATAGCTCTACGCTGTACAGAATCAAGGCAGTTGAGACTACTCAGGTAAGCTCCACCCCATATGTGAGAACAGTATTCCATGCAGGGACATATAAAAGATTTATAAACTAAAAGAAGTTGTTCGCTATCGAAAAACTTACGACATCGCCCCAAAAATCCTAACTTTTGAACAGCATTCTTAGCCAGATTAAAAATATGTGTCAAAAAAAACCATACAAAAAAACCATGATACCATATGTGTCAAAAAAAACATTTTCCTAATTTTGAACGAAATTAATTACTACAGAGGGAAAAGAATTAAAAACTACTCGATTTTCGAGTGAGAAAACTTTTAGGGCCGATTGTATGAATGCGGATAGAAGATAAATCCTCGGATTAATTGTCGTTTGTATATATACAAACGACGATTAATCCGAGGATTTATCTTCTATCCGCATTCATACAATCGGCCCTTAATATCTTTGAAAAAAGTACAAAAAAATGTTAATTAAAATTAGCGGGATACCCGGGATCCCGGGGTAAAATCCCGGGAAAACGGGATGAAAATTTACCCCCTAGTTCATATAAATAAAAAATTGAAAGAATATTATGCGTTAGTTCAATAATAATTAATTTTAGGCTTAATCGTACTTCCATGCAAAATGAAATAACGTATATGAAATATGAAATAACGTATAAGGTACCTGATTGACTTTTCACCTCTTTTTATGTAGAAAAGCCAGCAGGTACCAATGTGAAATTTTAATATGTTGTGGGGAAATTAGTCAAGATTAATTGGTAGAAATTTTTTTTTCCAATATCTTTATTCATTCAATAGTGCTGCCGAGTTTACGAAAATCAGAAAATCGAAAAATCTTTAAACCCAATTATCTCGAAACTACACTTTTGCAAATACGTTGTTTCATTATTAAAGCGACGAAATACTATCACATAATGTCCTACCACATTATATAAAAAATGATGACTTTTGGTGATCACAGTATTTTTATTGGCCGAAACTTTTGGTAGTGAATAACCTTTTTAAGCAACAATCTTATTAAATAAAGTGTTTGAGCGGAGTTAGTTTAAAAAATTTTTAAAACTTGAAAGTGCGCTTAAATGAATATCAAATTCAAAATTTTTTCACCTAAATTATACATGAGGAATAACGTTATTTAATGAGTAACTAAATATGCAACATTAACACAAAATTTGTAAAAATATTATAATCCCACAAAATAAAGTTTTCTTTTGATAAAAGTTCTAGGAAATTCTCTTAAAATAATGACCATGAAAATTGAAATTTTTTTTTTGTTTTTTGAAAATTTACTCTTCTAACCATGAAATTTATTTTACTATAAATTAAAAAAGTTTTCCTAACGTACTTAAACTATAGGGAAAACTTTGCTTTTCAAAAATATAAGTTTGAGATTGTTTTTCAAAAATATTTTTAATAATAAAAATAAATTTTATTTTCTTGAAAACAAAACAAATAAAATTTAAGAGGAAAAAGCTTAATAAGTAAACAATAAAGAAAGATTTTTCACTTCATATTGTGCAAGATTGAGATAAATGGTTTTATTTTATTTGGTCGAAAATCTTAATTGATATATAGTTTTATAGTTCATGAATAAATAGAAAGTTGAAGTAAAAACAAATGCTATGGTTGATATTAGAGATGAGTTAAGTAATCTTCTAATCCATAAGTTTTTTGAGTAGAAGATAAATGATTGAGCTGATGTTTTATATGCGTAAAACGAATATTGGTCAAACGTTTTGAGAGAGATTTCTCTTGATTCTATGACCAGAAACGTACACTTGTTGTCTTAGTCACGTTTAGATTCTTGATCAAGACACACATGTTAGGTTTATGCTATATACAACGACCTATGAGTTTTCGAAACTATTGGCATGGAATGACATAAAGTACTAGTTGTAATTAAAATCATCGAATCAATACAGCTTTTATTTAATTCAACCACTGATTAACAACCAACCCTCATAATTGTATACATTTCTAAATATTTTAATTAAATTCCGAAAATTGAGTTATATGAGATAAATAGAAAATCAAATTTCACTTGTAAATATACAAGTAATTAGACAAAACATACAATCATCGAATAATCTAAAGAAATTTTCCTTTTTAAATTGGCAAAGAATTAAATTTCAGAATGAAAAAAAAAATTATTTAATTTAATTTTCTATTGCTTTTCTTTAATTTTCAATACAATTGAATTTTCTTTTCAACAAATTTTCTCTCGATTGTGTCGCTTTAAATATGATATTTAATTAAATTGTGGGGATATAAAAAAAAATAAGCTATGTGGTTGTTGAATTGAAAATTGGAAAATGTTTTTACTCTCATGTTTAAGTTTTCTTTATTTAATGCGATTTAAGATTAGAGGAATTAGAAACTATATACGTAAAAATGTTGTTTAATTAATTGTCTTGTTAAAATGCTATGTAATTTAATTGATTTTATTTTTTTAATGAAAGTGGTAGTTATAAAAGGCATTTTAATTGCTTTTTTTATTGGTAGGGAAGTAGAAATTTGATTGTTTTTTGTTTTAAAATTGGGACCCATCTAAAGAATCTTGCTTTTTTTACGTTTTCGGGGGTTTTCAAATTGGTCTGCTTTATTTGATAGTTACTAAATTCAATGGATTCTACAGCTCGTCCTTGGTAAAATATGATGAATAATTCTAAATAAAAACTAATTATTGGTCATTTACCAAAACTATATAACAAAGAAAAATTTTTATTGCGATTGCGACTTATTTCTACACAAAAAATTAATAAAACTTTTAAACAGTTTTAGGGTGATTGGGATGAGACAGCTACAGTTAAACATTTTCCTAACAACAGAATGCGGTTTGTACCCGTAAAACAATTTTGAAAAAAGTGTATGAAATATGCATTAATTGAGCTTGTTACAAAATCTCCGTGCACAAAATTGTGCATAATACATGTCTTACACATGATGTGCACCATTCCGTGCACATGTCGTAAAACGCCTTAGCACTTATGTGCTCACAAATATTAGCCGCTCATTTCACGAATAATTAAAAAAGACAGATAAGTTTTTTGTTTTTTTTTTAAATAAAAAGTGTTATGTTATAGGGTTTACAATATGTGTCACAACAATACATAAATACATTTTAAGACCTAGGTCCCACAACAACTAGCGCTCTAAGGAGTTGATGAACGCTTTTTTTAAATCTCTGTGGATTAAAAACCACTTGAGACTATGGATTCCGGCAAACTATTCCATTCGTATGCAGTTCGGACAAAGATGTATTTCTGAGATCTGCCAGTATAACAACGCGGGATCTCGACAGTTTGACTGCTTGCGCTATCCGATTGCCAAGTGAAACGGGGGTAAGAATAAGTTTGAGGCATGATGCTGCTGATTTCTTCTGAGCGCCGTTGATATATGTAAAAAACAACGAGGTCAGCAACGTTGTAGGGAATCAAGTTTTAATGTCAGATCTCGATCACCCACAATTCATATAGCCCGATTTTGAACAGAGTTCAAGAGACCCAAAATGGAAACAGAAGCAGCACTCCAAACTAGACAACGGTACTCCATACAGGGACGAATTTAGGATTTATAAACATGGAGCAATTGGTATGGAGTAAAAATATGTTTGCATCTATTTAGGAGGCTGAGTTTTCTAGACGCGATTTTTGCCATCGCCATTACATGATCGTTCCAGAGTAGGTCATTTGAAACTGTGACACCCAACAAACGAATGTTTTTACAAACACCTATTGGTTCATCACACATACTGAATAAAATTCTTTGGGGAACTCGGTCTTTGATCTCGAAACAATCAACAGCTGTGTTTTGGTAGAGTTGAAATTGACCAGGTTTTGGTCACCCCAATCGGCGACTGATTTTAGGTCTTTATTCACGTTTATGGTAGCGTCTCTCTGGGTGGGATTAATTCGTTCGTGCATTTTACCTTTTGAAGGAAGGGGCTCGAACGACTTGTGTAGAGTATTATTATCTGCAAAACTATTAACTGGGTTGCTGATGATTTTCAATAATTCGTTGATATAAATAAAAAATAGAATAAAATTCGCTCGCCAACGGTTCCGTGAATGTAAAAGAACACAATAGCAAAAATAATTAACAAAAATTTGTGTTGTAATGTCTTTATATTGCCAGACCATAGACGTATAACAAAATAAATGGTTAATCGTAAATGTCAATAGTAAATTACTATCACATATATATACATTGATCGAAAATCACACCAAAACGTTCCTACAGATTAAATCTTATCCATAGCTGTTTATGGTAACTCAAGAATGATTCAATTACACCAGCTTGTAGATGGTTTAAATTTGATTTTTTATCGGTCAATCCAGTGTTGAAAATTAGGGGGGTGGAAAGGCTACCTACTAAAAGTATTTTTTTTACAATTACACAAAAACTGTGCATTGTAAAATTCTAAAAAAAATTGTGATGTTTCTTAAATTAAGGGCTCCTTCATATGGTATCCCACTCGCTTGGGTCAAAAATGGTTTTTTTAGTCTCCCCACACCCATTCCCTAAACACACAGAAATATAATTATTTGAGTGTTCGCTATGATTTTCATTCAAAATTTGCTAATCTTCCTGTCTCTGTGAATATTTTTAAATTTTTCTGTCAATCATCGTCGAAACGTAGGGGGCGGAAATGTCTGAAACATGCACTGTTTTGAAAATAACTCAAAAACTGTGCTCCGCAAAATTCTAAAAAAATTGCAATGATTTCTAAATTAGATGTTCTTTTAAATGACACCCCACTGGCTTAGGTCAAAATGATTTTTTTACCCTCTCCACTCCGTCCCCTAAGCACCCAGAAATATAATTATTTGAGACATCGCTATGATTTTCATTCAAAATTTACCAAACTTCCTAGCTCTGTGAATTTTTACAAATTTTTCTGTCAATAAGTATCGAAACGTAGGGAGGAAGAACGGTCTGAAAGTTGCGCTTTTTTGACAATAAATCAAAAACTGTGCACCGCAAAATTCTAATAAAAAATGCAATGATTTCTAAATTGGGTGCTCTTTCAAATGACATCCCACTCGCTTTGGTTAAAAAAGATTTTTTTTACCCTCTCCACCCCGTCCCCTAACCACCCAGAAATATAATTATTTGAAACTTCGCTATGATTTTCATTCAATATTTTCCGAGTTTCCTAACTCTGTGGTTTTTTACAAATTTTTCTATCCATCAGTGTCAAATCGTAGGCGGGGAACGGTCTGAAAGTTGCACTTTTTTGACCATATCTCAAAAACTGTGCACCGCGAAATTCTAAATAAAATTGCAATGTTTTCTAAATTAGGTGCTTTTTCAAATGACCACCCATTTGACCTGGTTTTAAATAATGTGTTTACCCCTTCCCATTTCCACCCCCGTAATAAATAAAATTATGAGTATGTGATACTTTTATATATTTTTTATTAAAAACTCACTCATTTTTCTATCATTCCAAATACAGATTTTCGATCAGTTAGGTTCGGAGCTAATCGAGGTAAGAAAACACGAAGAAAACGTCATTATTGAAAATTATACAAAAAATGGTGACGTGTAAATTTCCAAAATAAATTTTTAAGGAATACTGAAATGAAACTGTTGCATATGATACCTTACTTGAATCTATAAAAAAATGTATTTTCTCAAAAGTTTCACATCGTAAACTAAACGAAAACCACTTTACTTTTATTTGTATCTGTCATCATCTGTGGACAGGTTAGTTTTATACGCACCTCAAATTTCCGGTCCATAGCATTTATAGTTTACGAGATAATCGATATAATGTGAAAAACTCGTTTTACTCTCACCATTAGGTTTCGTTATAAAACACGGAACCCTAAAAACGAAGCAAAACAAAATTTTTTTAATGATAAGAATAACAAATAAAGAATAATAAAAATGGATGGACATTTTCTAAAATGACTGACTTCATATATCTTTTTATGAGATAATATGACTTTCGTAATAAAAAATTGATAAATTTTATTTTATTTTCATCTAAAATTATCTGCAAAAGAAATTTGTTTGTGAAGGTAATGAAAACGTACACAAAAAAACAAACGGGCACTTTGAATAATTAGTTTTAGGAATCTGAATAATTATTATATTTATTTAATATTTTTTGTTTGTCATTTTGCATATTGGTAATTTTGTGGATTACTGATATTTAAATTTATTCTTCTACAATATTAAGAAGATTGTGGAAAATTAATATTATTTATTATATGTAAGTCAAATATTTCACTCTGATCGATTGAAGGGCGGTAACAATTTTTTATCTGTACGACAATATTTTTGCCTGTTCGACATAAAAAATATCTTAAATATTGCTCTATTTTTTTTAAAGTATCAAACCATAACCTAGAAAATTTTGCTTGCCATAATTGAAAAATAAGACTTAAGAATAAGTTTTACAGATGGTTAAATACAATTAAATTAATTTAATTATTTTGACATGTGACAAATGTTTTATATTTTTATTTGAACTATCGTCTAAATCTTTAAGTATTATTAATAAACAAATTCATTTAATTGTAATAAAATAATCAAATTAATTTCATTATAATTAATTATCGATAAATCTTACTTTTAAGATTCATTTTTCTAATATGCAAGGGACAAGCAAAATATTCTAGGTTAGGTTTTTGTATCTTTAAAAAAATAGAAAAATTCTCAAGATATTATTTTTGTCGTACGATCAAAAATATTGTAGTACAGATAAATTGTTGTTACCGTCGCTCAACCAATCACAGCGAATATTATTTTATCTGGGCGACAATTCTTTTACATAAATAATAGCCTTAATATTTTAATAGATGCATTAATTTTTAACTGAAGTGGTTTTTGTCATGGTTACTACAAATTATTTAATTTTTCAAATTTTATTTTGAGCATTATCACAATCACAAAACCTATTTAATTATATCTCAATTTTAATTTTAGTTCGTAGTGCAGTGTTTATCCGCATGGAGGGATCAGTTGTTATAGTTTTTTTTATTTTTGATCTACGGGTGTGACAACCCCGCGTACTCCAGTCCCTGCTATTGACATACGACTTAACGTGAGATATCACATACCACTGGCAATAGTAGTGAGATATCACTAGCCAAGGTGATATCATAGGGGTGGTGGCGGATGAACTGTATTCAGTCAACGGTAGCACCCTCATTTTAGCTGTGAAATAATCCTTGATGATGAGACGCTATTGCTGCCTTGAAGAAACGAGCCTTCATATAACTATGTGTGGGCTTTAATCATTAAAAAAGACAGTGCGTCACAGGATCAAGGAATATGAAACCAGCTGGATTATTGGCAACTACATTTTTGTTTTGTTTCAGCAAATTTTTGTAAAAATTTGCTATTTACTTTTTAATTTACTTTTATTTTCTTTATTCTATCATAAAATATTGGCCTATGTCATATTTTGTCAGTGATAGGATTTTTTGTTTAGTTATCCATTCTTTAACAAAAAATATAAAAAAAAACAAAAAAAGGAAGATTTACGTCCATCAACACCTTTGAACGTATGTTGTTGTGGGACCTTGGTCTTAAAAGGTTTTTATGTGTTGTTGTGACACATATAGTAATTCCTACTACACAACACATTTTATTAAAAAAAAAAAAAAAAGTGAAATCATAAAGTCAAATAATTTAATTTTAATGCTGCAATTTTTAAAATTGCCCTTTAAGATTTCACGCAGTGGATTTTGTAAAATATTCCAGTACATTTTCACTATTAACAAATTAAATACGACACAAATTGTCTATTTTAATTTATTTATTATAAAAATCTACTGAACACTTACAAAATCTTAAAAAATTTCTTTAACTAGTTTCGATCTAGGATCATCTTCAGAAAGAAATGAGTTGCAAAAAATTTTTTTTCTGAAGATGACCATAGATCGAAACTAGTTAAAGTAATTTTTTAAGATTTTGTTAGTGTTCAGTAGATTTTTTAATAAATAAATTAAAATAGACAATTGGGTCTTTTTTAATTTGTAAATAGTAAAAAGGTGCTGGAATATTTTACAAAATCAACTGTGTGAAATCAAAATTAAAATATGAAGGGGCTGAAATCTCACAGCTCTGAGATATCAAGATTTCGGTCTGGGTTAAGGATTTTGATATAGTTTTCGGCAAAAAACTTTTATGAGGACATGGTTTTTAGTTTTGGGCAGCGATGTATATCAAGCATAACTCTTTGTTAAAGTACAAGCATTTTTTATCTCTGTTTAGAAATTTATTACAAAACTAACACGAAACATCAACACGTTGCCGGAAAATTATAACAGATCATAAAATAACATAATTTAGTGAAAATATAAAACACTCAGCAAACTACTCAAAAACCTCTCCATTTAGCGTTTCAAGAAAATATTACAAAATCACAAATTCATATTTCTTTCAAAATTCCAAAAATATTGTTAAATTAAATAAATTAAATAAAATCAAACTTTTTCCAAAATTCTAAAAATATTGTAAAAATTATTACAAAATCAAGAATTGAAAATTTTTTCAAAATTCAAAAAATTATAATTAAATCAATTAAAAATATTCAAAAAATTCTTACAAAATCCAAAATTAAAACTTTTTACAAAATTCTAAAAATATTGCAAAAATTATTACAAAATCGCAAAAACAAACTTTTTTCAAAATTCCAAATATATTTTAAAAACAACAAATGCAAAAATTTCCATGTCCAATTTCATTTTCAATTACATTTACGTCATAAAAACAGCTACATTTTTTTTTCCAAAAAATTGGCTAAAAAAATAAATGAAATCATTTTTTGACAAACTTGTCATTATTTTTTTGACAAACTTATAATGCCATAATTCTCAATAATAATAATAAAATTTCATGTCATACAAACTATTAATTTTATTTTTTTCTAAAAAAATTGGATCAAAAATAAATAAAAACCTTTCTTTTGACACGCTTGACAACATTTTTTTTGACAAACTTATAATGCCATAATTCTCAATAATAATAATAAAATTTCATTTCAAACAAACAATTAATTTTATTTTTTTTTCAAAAAATTGGGTAAACAAATAAATAAAAATTTTTTTTTTGACACACTTGACAACATTTTTTTGACGTACTTATAATGCACTAATATAGTTTTTGATCTCACATACCAATCCCTACCATCAAGATTTCTCTAAATTCAATATTCCTACTCGTAATCACATAAAATGAACGTTTTTTAAGCCAAAAATATGAAAATTTGCTGTTTTTGACACACTTAATGACTTTTTTGACACCCTTCTGGTACAGTTATCGAACACAGCGTCCTTTCTGACCTGTCCCTTAAGTATATTTATTTTTAGAAGAAAAAAAATTTGAAATCCTTCCAGCGGTTTTCCCTGCAGCGTAGATAATGACGGCTGGACGGACGGCCGACCGGACGGCAGACAGACATTTGTTTTTGTTGCTTTTTTAGAATCAGTAGGTTCTAAAACGTCGAGAAATGCAAAAAAAAGTGGAGGAAAGAATTTCACTTTTGGCTTATGAATGTAATACTTAGGTAATAATAATTGTTTTTAATTATATACCTACATATGTTACGACGCCATATTCTGGTGTTTTGATACTGTTCTAAGTGCTCTAAACCAAATAGTTTTAAAATCATGAATAGGATAATCGTACTTTACTGTGTAAGAGTTTAATGACATTTATTTTCATATAGAAAATTTAATGCAAAAAAAATCATAGTGCTCCCTTGGGTTTTTATTAATCGGGAGAGGAACAGGCGCATTTGTTTGAATTTATTGTTTTTTAATTTTATTTGAAAGCTTTAGTATTTTTGTTGATTTTTTTGTAAATTACAATCAAAAAATTTATTGCAGATTTCAAAACAATTAAAAAAATTGTTATATCGTGTGAAAAATTGTTATATCGTGATACAAAAATTTTTGTGCAGCAGAACGCAGGTTTAATTTTATTCATTGGTTTTAATTGTCGGATGGATTCAAATGGTTATTGGTGCTGTATAAAAGCGTGAAAAGGAGTATTTTTTGTGCATGAATTTCGAGAAACGTAATATTCGATCTCCTTATATTGTAATTTGAAGTGTTTTAAAATTTACTTTCTTTTACTCTATAAGTCTGCCATGGTGTAACGATACTTACAGTAGTTTTTTATTTTATAATTTAAAATCATTAAACCTTATCTTTTTAGGAAAACTTAAAAATTTGATATAAAATTTTGTTTTTGTTCTTTATAAATATTATCTTTGAGACTATATTGTTTCAAAGCATGGAGTACAACATGGAGTTTATAGTAAACATAATGACATGTTTAGTTTTTGTTTCGAGATTTTCAAAATGTCTAGCGAGCTTATAAAATTCAAAACTGATTTACTTTGCCATATTCATCTGTGCCGTTCGTGTAGTTCAGGCTGACAGAGAGATTATACCCTTAGCTCAATAAAACTCCTCGCTCTGCGTCGGGCTTCAATATGGATCGCTGGCGTAATCTTCTTTCAACGCGCGACTCAAAATGTAAATAGATATGTTTTATTGTTGTTTGTTTCATATAAGTTATTTATTGTTTCGATATAAGGATTTCTTTTAATTAAAGCTGAAATGCGTCTTCTGCTAAATAAACAAAAATAAACGTAAATTTGTATATTAAAGCTGTAATCGATGCACTGTTCTAGCTAAAATAATAATAATATATAAACTTATTTGCATATGGAAGCAGAAAATTTGTAATGTTAGACAACTTAGACAAATATTGTCTTCTTGACCAAGTAGGTAAGCTTTTCTTTTTCTTACTCAACAAACTCAACTTTATTCTCGATAAAAACATATTTGTTTGCAATAAAGTAAACTCTAATCCACGATAAAATATTTGGTTTCTTGTTACCCAGAATCATTCATGTATCGTTCAGAAGCTAAATGATATTGATACCATTTCCATATATGGATCAACTTTTCAGAAAATTGAAATTTCATAACATATCTAAAAAGGATTTAAAAGATAGGCTAACAACATAAAATTGGATGAGAAAAGAAATCCTTGCGATTCAAAAATATCAACAAAAAAATCAATTGTAAAGAACAAAACAAGCAAATAAAGTAATCGGTCAATTCAAATAAACCTTTTTTTGTATTCAAGTTTTTCATTTCTATTGTACTATTTGGAACCTTCTGAAGATTGCTTTTCAATATTTGAAAAAGAGGAACTTTTTGTTGTTTTATGGGTAATTTTTTACAACTAAAGATGTAATTGGATTATACGCTTTATTGCTTTAAAGTATGGATTTCGTTTCGATTCGATTTGTTTATTTTATTCTTGCTCAAAACGAATATTTAAACGAATAAATTTAGCAAAGAGTAACTACAACCAATTCCAAACGACCAAAATACTATTTTCCAACATCGTTCATATTGAAAAGTGGAGAATATTTTCCAAACAATATCAGCTCCACATTAATTGATCTTCTAATTTTTTTAGATAATTAATAAAGAGGATTTGAAGAACTAACACTTTCTGCCGAGGGAACTTTTCGCAATTTTATGATTAACATAATGAAAAACACTTGTTGTTGCGCAAATTAAAAATCTTTTTAAATTTTTTATAACCCTATGCATATTTCGTCTTCTTAGGACACTGTCGGGAGTTAAACTCCCGACGATGTTCTAAGATGACGAAATGTGCATCGAGTTATAAGAAATATAAAAAGTTTTTTAATTTGCGCAACAACAAGCGTTTTTCATTATGTTAAAGAGAATTTTATTAGAACATCATTCTTCGGTTTGTTACTGCCAGTAAAAAAATTGTTCACATTTTATGTTCACGATCCTCAATTAATGTCGGTTAGAAACTGCCTTTGTTAATAAATAAACTTTGACGAAATTTTCATTAAATATTTAGGATTGAATGACAAAGATTTGATTTGTTTTTGCGCTTGAATAAAGATATGTAAAAATAAGCTTTAATAATTTCAAACATTGAAATGCAATTTTGATGAAATATTGGTATATGATGCTTTTGCAACTCCTACAATAATTCTGCAGCCTTACTTTTAGTTTCTTCTTCCAGTAAAATTATTTATGTTATACCTTTATTGTAATATTGTTCATAAAATCGTAGCTAAGAAAAATCTATGATATTAGCAAGCCATTAATTAAAGTACTTGATGGATATATTACACTCTATTTGCAGAACAACATGTTTCCAGAACTGATGGTAAAGTCAGTCGAATCGCTTATTAGATACAGCTTATTAGACACATATTATTTAATTATAAGATACCAATTATATTATTATAACCTACCCCAAAATTTGACCAGCTTGTTGGTATTGCGATACCACTTCTAAGTCTGTTGTAGTTATTTCACTAAACTCAAAATGAGCCGCGTTCATTTTGGTTTCATCTTTACCAATGAATTTCACCGTAAATCCTGTTTGTGGTGTTTTACCCACAACAAATAATTTCACGATTCGGGGAGGCATCCATAGAATTAAGTCCTCCTCTACATTTAAGAGTATCCGGTCACCGTACTTGGGTTTGACCAACCTCCATCCAGACACCTCATATTCAGTTAAACCAAGTTCCTCAGGTTTAATTCCCTTGGAAAGAATCTTTTTTGGGTTATTAACATTTATCATTATTTTATTTTGCGGTAATCTTACTTAAATCCAATTATTTTCACAAATGTATTGACTAAGTGGAACAATTTTAAAACAATGCTGATAAGAACTTACAAAAACAAATATTCAAATAAATATATTTATATAAAAATTACGAAAAATCTTTATATCAGTTGAAGTTTTCTAATTATTTTAAACCAATTATTTTCATAAACGTATTGACTAAGTGATAAGTGGAACAATTTTTAAAACAATTACAATTCCTGTACAGATAACAAGAACGTGACGAGAAAACCTGATAACCGATTTGAGTTTTATTCTTTTAACTCTTAGAGTACGACAAAATATGAGCATGCTGATAAGAACTTACAAAAACAAATATTCAAATAAATAAATTTATATAAATATTACGAAAAATCAGTGAACAGATACGAACTATAAATATTACGAAAAATCAGTGAACAGATATGAACTTTAACAACAAACTCAAAAATATAGTTTGAGGCGATCAAATAGGTTTTAAGAATATGTGCTTAAGCAAAATACGGTTTAAGAATATGGGTTTAATAATTTAATTCTAACAAAATTGCCATGCGGCCGCAGCGTGACCAATCAAGCCGGAGACCCAAGACATATGACCCGAGCACCGCAGTCCAGAAATTTACAATACATTCCACGCCACGTGTCGCGCATGATTCTGACGTCACACTGAACACAAAACCGACAAGCAATTCAGAGTGCAAAGTACAAAAATCGACAAAAACAACTAATGTCGGCTTTGGTCACTATGTGTACCCATACTACTAATCAGTATCGGCAAATGGCAATACGTTGTTTACATAATTCTAATATTTGAATTAGAAATTAATTTACGAAAAACAGAGCACCAGAAAAGTTAAACACAATTCCAAATTTTAGTATAAGTCACAACACAACTATTGTACTTGTTAAAAAAAATATAAGAGTATCTTAAAAAAAATTATATGTATAGAAAAAACAGAATAAACTGCAGAAATTCCCGCATGGAGGGACCAGTTTTTATTGTTTTGAAATTTTTTTTTATTTTTGATCTACGGGTGTGACAACCCCGCGTACTCCAGTCCCTGCTATTGACATACGAGTTAACGTGAGATATCACATACCACTGGCAATAGCAGTGAGATATCACTAGCCAAGGTGACATCTTAGGGGTGGTGGCGGATGAACTGTATTCAGTCAACGGTAGCACCCTCAATCTTAGCTGTGAAATAGTCCTTGATGATGAGACGCTATTGCTTTCTTGAAGAAACGAGCCTTCATATAACTATGTGTGGGCTTCAATCATTAAGAAAGACTGTGCGTCACAGGATCAAGGAATATGCAACCGGCTGGACTATTGGCAACTACATTTTTGTTTTGTTTCAGCGAATTTTGGTAAAAAATTGCTATTTACCTTTTAATTTACTTTTATTTTCTCTATTCTATCATAAAATATTGGCCTATGTCATATTTTGTCAGTGATAGGATTTTTTGTTTAGTTATCCATTCTTTAACAAAAAATATAAAAAAAAACAAAAAAAAGAAAGATTTACGTCCATTAACACCTTTGAACGTATGTTGTTGTGGGACCTTGATCTTAAAAAGTTTTTATGTGTTATTGTGACACATATTGTAATTCCTACTACACAACACATTTTATTAAAAAAAAAAAAAAAATATCTAAAAAAAATGTATGAACTGAAGAGAAAAAAACATGATCTCCTTAAAGAAACTACCAAGGAGCAACATATCTATAGAAAACTGAGATATGAAACTTTTAAATTTAAAGAAGGAGATATCATCAAAAAACATGAAGTGATGCAATGGCAAGATAGATAAGCTTTGCTAAACATGGAGATGCAAATCTATATTATTAGTTATATTTCATTTATTATACATTGAAAGTATTATTACTACATTACATATCTGAAAGACCTAAGTATTAGGTTCTCGAGCCAAAAGTGAAATTCTTCCTCACTTTTGTTGGCATTTCTCGACGTTTTAGGAAATACTGATACTAATAAAGCAAAAAGAATGTGTGTTTTTCCAACCGTCCGTCATTACCTACGAAATCTAGAAAACCACTGAAGAGATTTCAAAAATTACTCAATGGGCAGATCCAAATGACATTATGTTCGATAACTGTACCAAAAGTTTGTCAAAAAAAGGCAGTCTTAAGGACTGCCGACAGAAGTAAAAACTTAAAACTGAGACATAGCTGTGTTTTCCAATTGAATCTTCCAATTATTGCGGCAGTGCAAATTAAAATTTCAGAATTTTTAAATTCAAATCATTGAAATTATTCTGGGTTTCACATCTATCAACATTCCAAGCAATTATTATATACATTTTTATAGTTGTAATTTGTAAAAATACATTTTTATATTTAAAATAATCAAAACATATCATATAAAAAATTTGGGACCTTGTTCCTAAAAGGTTTTTGTGTGTGTGACACACATTGTAATTTCTACTACCAAACACATTTATTTAAAAAAAAATAGCGTTTCAGCATCAAAAAATATTCCATAGCTAAGACTAAGAGATGCTATCGTTGATTTAAAAAAATTCATCCGCTAGCACCCCTGATATATCACTTTGGCTAGTGATTTCTCACTGCTATTGCCAGTGGTACACGACATCTCAAGTTAAATCATACGCCAATAGCATAGATAGATCAACAATTTTAAATTTTACAAATCTTCCTACGGAAAGCAAAGTATTAAATTCATTGCAGGTGCATTGTTACCGTTTGCAAATCACTATCGACTAAGTGGCGTAATTATACATAAACTATGCTTCTTTGTTTATCATACGTGCGAATTCTGTTTCGAATTTTTGAGCTTTAAATCGATATAATCGATGTTATCAACTATCTTCACTTAATTTTAGGAACATGTATTACATACCATTGCAAACCAACAACATATTTGGTGTAGATGATAAAATTTGTAACATCATGATGTGTTAAAATCCAATACATATAATTTTGATATAGTATACATTCCTTTGGAACAAAATGGCTGCTCAAAGCAGCTTTTGAGTAGATCACAATGGAACGCCGAATATTTGAAAATTTATAAAAATTAAAATTTTTTATATTGGACCGATATTTAGATCCGACTGGTCCATTTTATTACTAAAAATATCAAAACAAATTTATAACCGATCTAAATAAAATCGCAAAATAAACTGCTTTTCAACTACAACATTTGTTCGAGGTAGAGTAGATCAAAGCAAATTTGAGTAAGTTTGATCTTCAATGGAACACGCCTATACAAATTTAATTATTTCAAAGCAAGCAATCCCATTAGAACGGATACAATCTATTATACCAGGACCCACAAGACGGTCTCTGATCTTAAAGTTATACCGGGTTCTGTACTCTCCATCGTCTGTCTTAAGTGAACCAAAAATGTGGCGTACGATCGTCGATCTTACGCCCAAATACAGATAAATGCAATTTGTCATTTTGTGTAAGGGTTCACGTTTGTGACCCTTACATCACAACCGGTCTAATCAATGTCTTGTATAACTTAAGCTTGGTGTTAGTTGGTACATACGGGGATCAAAGGAGAGGTTTAATTGAGTAGAAAGTTCAATTACCAGCAGCGATTCGAGCTTTTATATCTGTATGCTGTTGTTTGCGTCAAGCATTGATCCCAAATATTTAAAAGATTCAACTCCCTCAAGTCGTTCATCGCCGCACATAAAATCTTTCTTCTCAACTCCTCTTGAAAATTCATATGTTTGGTTTTATCGTAGTTAATTTGCAGACCAACTTTTCTAGCACCACTCACAAGCGACTTGAAAGTTTCACTCATAACAGCTTCACTTTGGCCGATAATGACAACATCATCAGCGTACGCGATCATCTGTACTGAGTTTATTGACAAGATATTGTAGTAAGTCGGTAGTTTTTTTGACGGCACCCATATTCCTTAGCTAAGTTAAAAAGTATAGGAGAGATAGCATCACCTTGTCTTAAACCGGAGTCGACTTTAAAAAACTTTGATATTTCGTTCTCTACTCGTACACAGCATTGAGAGTTCTGTACTGTCATTTTGCACAGTGCGACCAGCTTAAAAGTGATTCCCATTGACACTAGAGCAGAACACAAAGTCACTCGTTCGAGAGAGTCGTAGGTCTACCTGAAATCTATGAAAAGTTGGTGCACAGGTATGTTGAACTCTCGGCACTTTTCCAAAATTATCCTTATCGAGAAAAATGCATCGGTGGTACCTCGACCCTACCGGAAGCCACACTGATATTCTCCAAACAGTTGTTCAGCAAAAGGGTTGATCTTGACTAGCAAAATGTAGGAAAAGATCTTATATGCTGCGCAGAGAAGAGCGATTCCTCTGTATTTTGTACATTGTAGGCGATTACCCTTTTTATGGATTGGTATCAGCATAGCTAAGTTCCAGTCCTGAGGCTTAGTTCCAGTCCTCCAGATCATTTGAACAAGTTCAAACAATCTTAAGAATAGAGTTTCACCACCATGTACAATCATTTCGGATATTATATCGTCGATACCAGGTGCTTTATTGTGTTTTAATTTTGACAGCGCCCCTTCGAATTCCTCTTTGGTTTATCAGTCTACATTAGTGTTGGGTTGTTATTTGCAAACCTGTTATTAAACAACTGTTATTTGAAAAAAGCAGTAACGAACTGTTGCGCATAAACAAAAATAACAGATACAAGAACTGTTTTACAATAACAGTTGTAGACAAAAACAGTCGATAACAGTTGTTATTTTTAAACATGTTGCCTAACCGCTGTCGTTTTAAAAAGCAGTCTTTGACTTTCGACTGCTGTGTTTATTGTAAAACAACAGTACAAAATAAATAACAACAGTTGCAGGCAAGACAATAGTGCTTAGTAGGTTGTTATTAAACAGTTTAAGATTAATAGGGAATAAGATTTTGTTGGCTGATAGTTATTTTAAAAAAATATACATATATACTTAGAGATTTTTTTAATAATATTTTTGTTTTTCTTTTCTTTTAGTTTAATTTTGTTAAAATTTGTATGCAAATAAGTGAGGTGATATGAATGTGATAAGTGATAATCGATATGGATATAAAATAGCTTAGTTTACGAAAAATAACAACAACAATTCGATACATTTTTTTCAGATAATACAGTTACTTCAGACAAATCGAACACGACTTATGTTTTTTACTTTTTAATAAAAAAAATAAAAACGTAGATTTCGACCTCGTAGATTTCGAATTTGCCCTTATCAGTCGGAATATGTAGAAATAAAATTTATTTAAGATTAATTAAGTAATATAAATAAAAATCGAAAAAAATTAGTTAATTTTTTATTTATTTTAATTTTAACTAAATTCGTTCAATAAATCATTTTAAATAAATAACAATAAATAATTTTATTTATTTCATAATTTAATTCATGCATAACAAATTAAAAATTATTCATTATTAAATTATTTTAAAAAAATTATTTACCAAAATAGAGATCATTATCTAAAATTTTTCTTTTCTAATCAAACAATTCAATAGCCGAAAACTAACCAGAATAAAACAAACAAAAATATGTTTGTATGTACACTACAGTACGGTTAACGGATAGTTAAAAAAAAATAGATTTTATTTTATTCCTTTTTAAGCTAGAAACACAACACGGGCGAAATCGTCCGACGATGACGTTAGTAACATTAGAATACACAGGATACATACATTTCAAACACAACTACAGCGATAAACGAAAAAGTTTTTTTCGTCGGAGAAAATTTAGATTCTATTTCTAATTTATCGTCGGCGATGATTATTGCCAGATATCAATTCTATTTTTATTTGGTTGCAAGGGTAATTTTTAATGTTATTGTGACTGTGCCGCCAACTAAAAAATATGATTTTCTGATGTTTTTCGCGTTTCTGAGGTTGTAATCGTTTTGTTTTGAGTTGTCAACTGAATTTTCAGTTTATGTTCAAAGTTCAGTTTTATTCATTTATATATTTTCATAATTTGTATTTTGTATTTTATTTTTAAAATTAGTTATTAGTAGAAAAATTATTATTATTTATTTATTAGTAAAAATTAGTTATTTTCAAAATTGAAATTTGTGAAATTCATTTTGACAAAGAACAAAGTATTTTAGTTTATGCAATTTTATTTTTGACAGCTTTTCACGCTGACGCCTTTGTTGTGGTTACAACAGCGAAATTGTAGACGTTTTTTTTTATCGTCCGACGTTATCGTCCGTGTTGTATTTCTACCTATACATTGAACGAAAAAAAATAAAAGTAAAAAAAATAAAATCTACAAAATACGAACGTGGTAGAAACAGAAATGAAAAAAAAATAACAACTGTTATTTCTAACCTGTTATTTAAAACAGTTGTTTTTAAATAGCAACAACAGTTGTTTATGTTATTTAAAAATAACAGTTTTGCCCATCACTAGTCTACATGGACCTTTGGCGCACGAATACGCTTTGCTCGTCGCCCGACTTGTTGCTCGTCACTTAAGTTGAGAAGATTCTCAAAATAAGCACCCCAAGTATCTAAAATATTTTTAAGGTCTACTTGTAGCTCCCCATCTTCATTTTGAATTGCTGTCAATCTAGTTTGAGGTCCCTTTTTTAAGGTTTTAACCTGTTGAAAGAAGTTACGTGATTGATGTTCCTTATTAAAGCTTTCAATCTCCTCACACTGTCTCTTCCACGATTCTCGCTTCGTTCGTCTACATAGATTTGTAACGGCTAATCTTGCCCGTTTATAGTTCTCCTTCGTGGACCTGGTGTTGCGTCCTTGTAGACATTTCAGATTACAATCTCTTTTGTATTGAATAGCGTCAAGGCATGCTTGATCCATCCATTGCTTCCGGGATTGGTTGTGTGGTAGTCCAAGTATTCCCTCAGCAGTGCTTAAAACAGCATCTTTGAGCAAATATCATGACTTATCGACGTCTCCAATAATGGTTTCTGATTTCTTTAATGTTTCGGCAATATGGTTTTGATATCTCTCTTTTGTTTCAGCATTCTTTAATGTTAAAACGATTCCGTTGATTGAATTTTGGAATGCCTGAATTTGGAAAATGGAACCTAATCATAGCACATACAAGGAAGTGGTCACTTCCAATGTATCCACCAGAACATTTACTTAATCTAAAAACATTCACTCCTTATCTATTTTTTTGCATATGGCAATGTTCTTGGGTACTGTGATTACGTGAAAGATGGCAAATTTGCGTTCAGTACTTAAGAAAATAAAATGGGAAGTTGTTGTATTATGTTTTTTTGTACTAATGATGATTTTGACACTGATGTTGGAATAGTACAGATTAAATTCTAATTGCCGATCCCTAAAGAAGTTCAAGGAAAATTGTATTTCAAAGATAACAAGTTTTTAAATTTAGTGCTTCCATTACATTGTAATATATGAGTATTGTAATTGAAATTCGTTAGAACTTATGTCAGTTGATATAACTCAAAATGGGAAAAGCACTTATTTCGTTAAAATGGAATGGAATATTCGTTGTAACAGGAATTCACTGCATACTTTTGTTTGTAATAAAAATAATGCCAATTCATTTGATTTTTTTTTTTGCTTTAAAGTTTTTCACTTGTGGGTTACATAATCTCCAGCTGAATTTCTATTTATTTTCGTTCAATGTAACAACCGTAACGCACCTGTTACCACCGTAACAACTTTTTAATATTTTTTTTCTAAGGGACCAAGAGAGACAAGGTTATGAATTCAAATCTAAATACTTAAATCTATATCTGTTGTGACAATTACATTTTTTTCATTTTGTTATTTTTCTTAAGGGAAAGGGAGCACAAAACGTGAAATGATCATTGAGAGAAAAAAAACGTGTCACCAATTGTGTCACAACCGTAACAACAGCAAACTAATATTTTGCAATAAGTACAATAGTGAATGTGAATAAGAAAAGGTTCTATAATTGTACCTTTAGGTGAATGCTATACCCCAAAAATTGTTCATAATGTTTTTATAAGACAAAGTAGCTGGAATCACCTGGTAAATGTGTACTTTGTGTCACAACCGTAACCACTATTAGGTAATTAGGTAAATAAATATCACAAAATAACAAAAAATTGAAGTGACGACCCCTGGTCGAAAAAAAAATTCTAAGAGAACTTGTATTTTTTATTTATGAAAGACTATCTATAAACAAAAAATAATCAAAATAAAAGGGGTCAAGTCAATATTTCCCAAGAATTTGCTGATCTTGTGTGAAATTGCTCATATATTAGCCGGGAATCATATTAGATTGTGTTGAAATTTTCAAATTGTTAAAATGTTTAGGTATACAAGCAGTTGGAATTTTCTGAGTGAGCGACTCCAACAAGACAGCTTCTAAAACACAAAATGCGTTTGAAACAACTGGCACTCTCCGGTCGCATTTGTGGAGCCAGATCAAAAAATTTTTTTAAAAATGTCTGTTGTATAAATATCTTGAACAAGTTCTTAAATCAGCTAAATCCAACAAATGGTTAGGAAACTAGAGGCTTTATATTAGACAAAAATTGGTTTTTTAAATCCCTTATAACGGCCATTTGGATACTAATATTTTTAAAAACTTCATAAATTTACAATCTGTGGAAGCATTTTAATCCATTTATTATAAACAAAAATCTCTGCATTTAGAGATTTTTGACTCGTCGGCTTCAACAAAAAAGCTTGCAACAAGCTCCAAGAAAAACGATTTGCAAAAACCTTATAACAGTTAATGAAAAAAAAATAAAAAGATTTGAATAGAAGAAATTAATTTTTTTTTAGAAATAAACTATTTTGATATTTTGCAGTAGTTGCACGACATATGATATAGAGTAGGTTGGTGTTTGTTTTTCATATAGTGTCATAAATTGTCACACATATGTTCTTTGGTAGATCTGATATTTGTTTGTTGCAAAATTGGATAGATGTAGTTTTGCTTATATGTAGCTAATTTTCTTTTTAAAATTTGTTCGATATCTGTTTGTAATTAGTTTGATTTGTTAAAGTAATCTGATACATCAGATTCTACTTGTACACAAAACTGTCTGATCTCGAAATCTACCTACATATTTCTTGCCTCTCGGACTTTTTTTGTCTCAGATCGAATTTTTTTTGCCAAAGAACGCGACATTGGTTTTATATGATTATTTGCTTCTTGCAAAATGTACAGGATGGTACCTTTAAACAGTTAAATCTATTTAGTCTATGCGTTGTAAGTTGTAACAAAATGAAACCGAGGTTTTGAGTAAGGTACGTAAATTGTTGGTCGAGACCCGTGAACTATCATGGAACACGGAAGGTAATAGTTCGATAATATATTATAGTTTTTGGTTTATTTTATATAGTTAGATCTTACATCGCTTCGCTGAACGCTTTGCTCTGAACTCCACTGTTTTGGAAACTCCTAAAGAAATACCCCAAATCCAGTCTTCAGGAGTTAATATGAATGAACTTCACTTCAAACCCAAAATAGTCGCTAAACTTTTAAAGGGGTTAAACATCAACAAAGCATCAGGAATGGACAATATTCCACCCATTATTTTAAAAACCTTTTCCAAAGAACTTGTACCAACTTTAACTAAAATATTCTACCAATCCTACAAATCTGGTATATTTCCCTCGTGCTGGAAGTTGGCAAATGTCCAGCCCGTCCCCAAAAAGGGACCAAGATCCGATATCTCAAATTATAGGCCAATAGCTTTACTATCGGTCCTATCCAAAGTCTATGAGCATTATATTAATACACATATTTCAAAATTTCTGGAAGAAAATCATTTAATATCCGACAGCCAATACGGTTTTCGAAACAAAAGATCAACTACCGATCTATTAAACTATGTAGCGCATTGTTGGAACAGCATACTTGATAAAGGTGGTGAAACATACGTTATCGCTTTAGACATCTCCAAGGCATTCGATCGAGTCTGGCATGCCAACTTAATCAACAAGCTCGTTGCGTACGGTTTTCATCCCAATGTTGTGAAGCTGATTCAAAATTTTCTATCCGACCGATACATTTCGGTAACCTTAGACGGATATTCTTCTGAGTCTAAACTAATTAACGCTGGTGTACCCCAAGGCTCAGTATTGTCCCCAACCCTATTTTTGATTTATATCAACGAATTGTTGAAAATCACCAGCAACCCAATAAATAGTTTTGCAGATGATAGTACTCTGCACAAGTCGTTCGAGCCCCTTCCTTCAAAAGGTAAAATGCACGAAAGAATTAATCCTGCCCGGAGAGACGCTGCCATAAACGTGAACAAAGACCTGAATAAAGTCGCCGACTGGGGTGACCAAAACCTTGTCAATTTCAACTCCACCAAAACACAGCTGTTGATTGTTTCCAGATTAAAGAGCGAGTTCCCCAAAGATATTTTATTTAGTATGTGTGATGAACCAATAGGTGAATGTAAAAACATTCGTTTATTGGGTGTCACAGTTTCAAATGACCTACTCTGGAACGATCATGCAATGGCGATGGCAAAAAGCGCGTCTAAAACACTCGGCCTCCTAAATAGATGCAAAAAAATTTTCACTCCATACCAATTGCTCCATGTTTATAAGTCCTATATTCGTCCCTGTATGGAGTACTGCTGTCAAGTTTGGGGTGCTGCCTCTGTTTCCATCTTGGCCCTCTTGGACTCTGTTCAAAAGCGAGCTCTACGAATTGTAGGTGATCGAACTTTGACATCACAACTTGATTCCCTACAACATCGTCGCACTGTTGCTGACCTCGTTGTTTTTTACAAATATCGTCATCAGCAGTGCTCAGATGAAATCAGCGGCATCATGCCTCAAACTTATTCTTACCCCCGTTCCACTCGGCAATCGGCTGCCGCAACCAGTGAAACGGTAAAGATCCCGCGCTGTCATACTGGCAGATCGCAGAGAGACTTCTTTGTCCGAACTGCGTACAAATGGAATAGTTTGCCGGAACACTTAGTCTCAGGTGGCTTCAACCCACAGATGTTTAAAAAAAGCGTTAATCTACACCTCAGAACGCCAGTTGTTGTGGGACCCAGGTCTAGACCTAGGTCTTAAAAGGTATTTATGTGTTGTTGTGACACATATTCTAAACCCTATTACACAACACATTTTATTAAAAAAAAAAAAAAAAAAAAAACATATTTTGTTTTTTTTTGTGTCTATAATTTTATATAGGGAGTTCATGTATGTTATATAGTATTCGGGAGTGTATTAGGGAGTTATAGAATGTTGATGTTTGATTTGGGAACGAGAAATGGAGCTGCCTGCCGTCTTAATGAATTGAAGGAAAATTGGTGAGCCTATTGTAAACGTCACCTTTGTTTTATTCATTCTTAAGTTTGATTTTGTGTTATTATCGTCAAAATCGGTATAAAATATGGGGTAAAATGTATCTAATTTGACATTAAAATATATGAGGAGAATAGGTTCATGGCTACTCGTTAAAAAAAATTTAA